>JANJGN010000035.1:1200000-1685000 GCA_026770705.1 Isurus oxyrinchus | reverse complement strand
TTTATTGTTTTACACAGCAGGATCCCATGACTTTCCCTATCTCCACACCTGCTGTGAAAGCCTCTCTCTCCCCCCTTCCCTGTGTGAATGCCCCAGTCTGGAGCCATCCCCTCTGTTCCCTCCCTCCCCAGCACCAAAACCCCTGAACAGTGAGTGTCCAAAGAGTCCCTATCCATTTGTGTGAAGTCTAAGAAAACATCAAATAGTTCCAAGGAGAAATTCAATTTGATATTTGGTATAAAGCTGGTTAAAAACTCACACTACACATCCAATGAATCAGTCTCTGTAACCTGCACTTCAGCACATCACAAGAAAAAATGATATTTTCAACGGTTCGGGATTCCAATCTGTAACCCTACTACCTACCCCAGGTATCTATTATTCTATAAATCAATCCCCTGAACCCCTCAATTAGATTCCAGTCTGTAACTCACTCACGGGTATCTATTATTCTATATATAAACCCACTGAACCCCTCGATTAGATTCCAGTCTGTAACTCAAACCCATGTATCTATGATTCTATATATAAACCCCACAAACCCGTCGATTAGATTCCAGTCTGTAACTCACTCCCGGGTATCTATTATTCTATATATAAACCCCCTGAACCCCTCAATTAGATTCCAGTCTGTAACTCACTCCCAGGTATCTATTATTCTATATCTAAACCCCCTGAACCCCTCGATTATATTCCAAGCTGTAACTCACTCCCAAGTATCTATTATTCTATATAAAAACCCCCTGAACCCCTCAATTAGATTCCAGTTTGTAACTCACTCCCGGGTATCTATTATCCTATATATAAACCTCCTGAGCCCCTCGATTAGATTCCAGTCTGTAACTCACTCCCGGGTATCTATAATTTTTGATCTTTCTGCTGCTGCAAAGCCCGTGTCTGTGTCAGTATCTTGGGATTTATTAACTGTTTAAAGTTAAAATGACACAAGTTTGCCATAAATCATCTCAGTCATAACTGTCCCAAAGCTATGATTGATATCAATCTTTCATCATCTGCCTCTTCATGCCCTCTCACTCTGTGTCTCTCTTTAACATTCCCTCATTCTGCATCTTCTCTTTCTCTCTCTCTCTCTCTCTCTCTCAGATTCTGTAAGAAAAATCTCCAACCATAAGGCAGCCATTTTAGGTTTGTTCACAGAGGCCATTTTATGTCCCCACAGCACTGGGACATTTATGACAGAGTTGACTCCTCACGAATGGGACATCAGTACTTTTAACGTGACAGAGGCACAGGTTCCTCCTTCCAATTTAAAGATGGGGAAGGGATCTCCCTCCATTTTAAAGATGGTGCCGGGATCTCCCTCTTTCTAAAATACTGAGAAGTGATCTGCCTCCATTTAAAAAACAGAGAAGGGATCTCCCTCATTTTGAAGATGGAGAAGAGATTTTCCTCCATTTTAAATACAGCGAAGTGTTCACCCTCCATTTTAATGATGGTAAAGGGATCTCCATCCGTTTTTAAGATGGTGAAGATATTTGCCTCCATTTTAAATATTGAGGATGGTTCTCCCTCCATTTCATCTGCTCTCCCTCTCCCTACCACTTTTGCCTTTCCTCGACTCGTCTCTCTGATTCTATCTCTCACCCCATCTCTATTTCGGAGATTCAGTCCCCTCTCTCTGACACTCTCTCACAACCAATCCATTTTTCTTTCACTCATTCGCCTCTCTCTATCTCTCTCTCACCCTCTCTCTTTCACTCACCCCCATCACACTGTGGCTATGTCCATCTCTCTCTCTCTCTCCCCATCCCTCTGCCTCTCACCCTCTCTCTGTCTCTGTCTCTCTCTCTATCTCTCTGTCACTCTCTGACCATCTCTCTATCACTCCGAATCTCTACCATCGCCATGTCTCTCTGTCGCTCTCTTTCTGCCTCGCTCTGCCACTGTCTCTCTGACACACTCAGTCTCTCTCTTGCCTGTCTTTCTCTCTTTCACTCACTTGTCTCCGTCTCTATCACTCCATTGGCCTGCCACTCTCTGCCCTTCTCTCTCTCTCTCACCCTGTCACTATTTCTCTTGGTGAGTTTTGTCTCTCTATCTCCATCTCACTCTGTGTCTCTCTCGCCATCTCTCTCCTTTCCCTCTCTCTCTCTTTCTCACTCTCTCTCTTACTCCATCAGTCTCCCCCTCTCCCCCTTTCCCCACCATCCCCAGTCTCCCTTTTGTGGAAGATCTGGGTGTGAAGCTGAAGGGAAAATATTTTCAGGGTTTCAGGGAAAGGGCGGACGAGTGAGACCAGTGAAACATTCCTTGCATAGTGTGAAAAGTAGATTGATTGGCTGAATGGCCTACTTCTGTGTTGTAACCGTTCAGTGATACACACGCAGGTTAACTTTTCATTCTGGAATAAGCTTCACTCTTTCCTCCATTGTAGGTTCCAGCACTTCCACATCACAAGTTGGACAATGGATCTCCCTCCATTTTAAAGACGGGAATGGATCTCCCTCCATTTTAAAGATGGGAATGGATCTCCTTCCATTTTAAAGATGGGAATGGATCTCCCTCCATTTTAAAGACAGGAATGGATCTCCCTCAATTTTAAAGAAGGGAATGGATCTCCCTCCATTTTAAAAATGGAGAAGACTTACCCTAGTGGGACATCAGCAAGGCTTTTGATAAGGTCCCACAAGGGAGACTGAAAGTGAAGGTAAGAGCCCATGGGACCCAAGGCAATTTTACACATTGGATCCAGAATTGGCTGAGTGGCAGGAAGCAGAGGGTGATGGTCAAGGGGTGTTTTTGTGACTGGATTCCTGTGTCCAGTGGGCTTCCACAAAGATCAGGGTCCCGTGCTGTGTGTGGTATGTATAAATGATTTAGACTTCAATGTAGGAGAGTTGATCAGCAAGTTTGCGGATGACACGATAATTGGTGGGGTGGTAAATAGTGAGGAGGAGAGCCTTAGATTACAGGAGGATATAGACGGGCTGCTCAGTGGCAAATGGACTTTAATCCGGATAAGTTTGAGGTGATGCACTTGGGCTGGACAAACAAGGCACAGGAATACATGATGAATGGTAGGACCCTGGGATCTAATGAGCATTAGAGGGACCTTGGTGTGCATGTCCACCGGTCCCTTAAGGTAGCCGGACAGGTAAATAAGCTGGTTAAGAAGGCATATAAGATATTTGCTTTATTAGCCGAGACATAGAATATAAGAGCAGGGAGTTCATGCTGGAACTGTATAAAACACTGGTTAGGCCACAGCTAGAGTATTGCGTGCAGTTCTGGAATCCACATTATAGGAAGGATGCGATTGCACTAGAGAGAGAGCACAGGAGATTTACCAGGATGTTGCCTGGACTGAGAATTTTACACATGAGGAGAGATTGGATAGACTTGGATTATTTTCCCGGGAGCAGAGGAGATTGAGGAAGGACATGACTGAAGTGAATAAAATTCTGAGCAGCATTGATAGGGTAGACAGGAAGGAACTTTTCCCCTTGGTGGAGGGAACAATAACCAGGGTGCATAGATTTAAGGGAGAGGACAGGAGGTTTAGAGGGGAAGTGGGGAAGGATTTTTTCATCCAGAGTGTGGTGGGAATCTGGAACTCACTGCCTGAAAGGGGTTTAGAGGCAGAAACTCTCATAACATTTCAGAATATTTGGATGTGCACTTGCGATACTTTGCCATATAAGGCTGTGGGACTAGTGCTGGAAAATAATATGAGAATTGTTAGGTTTTTGATCGTTCGACACAGACTTGATGGTCCGAATGGACTTTTACTGTGCTGTCGCTCTCTCTGACTCTGTGACAGACATATCCCTCCATTAAAAGATGCAGAGGGGATCTACCTCCATTTTAAAGATTGAGAAATGATCTCCCTCCATTTGAAAGGATCTCCCTCCAGTTTAAAGATGGAGAAGGGATCTCCCTCCATTTTAAAGAAGGGGAAGGGATCTCCCTACATTTCAATTTTCACACAAACATTCTCAAACGCACCAACACACAATTGCACAGATATATTCTTTCTCATACACACAGACACACACACATACCCTCTAACACACAGACACACTCATGCACATCAATTCTCTGTTTCACACACACACACATACACATTCTCTCTCACACTGACACCACACAGATATATTATTTCTCATAGACACACTCTGTCTCTCACACACACTCACACACACACACGCATACACATTCTCTCTCACACTCACATAACACAGATATATTATTTCTCATACACACACTCTCTCTCTCACACACACACACACACACACACACACACACACACACACACACACACACACACACACACACACACACACACACACACACACACACACACACACACACACACACACACACACACACACACACACACACACACACATTCTCTCTCACACTGACACCACACAGATATATTATTTCTCATACACACACTTTCTCACACATACTCACACACATTCTCTCTCACACTGACACCAGACAGATATCTTATTTCTCATACACACACTCTCTCTCTCACACACACTCACAAAGACATATTCTTTCTCATACACATGCTCACACAGACATAGTCACTATCACACAGATGCATTCTCAAACACACACACATCCTCTCTCTTACAGATACTGATTCTCTATCTCACCGATTCACACACACACTCACGGATATATTCTTTCTCATAGACACAAACACACACAACCTCACACACACATTCACACACTCATCTATTCTTACTCACACACAAAGCACATACCGCATGCATTTTGTTTCACACAAATGCCCACACAGATATATTCTATCTCATAGACACACACACACACACATACACAAACTCACACAAATACACACACTCTCACACACACACAAACACATATATATATACATTCTCTCTCTCATATACACACAAATACACACACACACCAACTGACATACACACACAGATATACATTCTCTCTCTCTCATATACAAGCAAATACACGCACACGCTTGCACAGATATATACTTTCTCATACACATAGGCACACAAACATATAAAAACACACACATGCCCTCACACACACATTCACACTCACAGATATTTCTCTCCTTCAAACACACACATTCTCTCTCCCCCAACACACACACACATACTCCCACATTATCTCTCTCTCACACACAGGCGCACACACTCTCACAAGAACATACCTTCTGACACACAAACCCACACACTCTCTCTCTCTCTCAAATTTACTCCTGCAATTTTTCACACACAGTCTCCCACACAATCTCACACACATTCCTCTCACACCCATTCCGTCTCACACACAACCCCTCTGACACACAATCCCTCTCCTGCACAATCCCTCTCACACACATTCCTTAAACATACAGTCCCTCTCACACACAATTCCTCTCTCACACAATCCCTCTCACACACAATCCCTCTCACACACAATCCCTCTCACACACAGTCCCACTCACTCACAATCCCTCTCACACACAATCTCTCACGCACAAACACCATCTCTCTCTCTTGCACTCCCCAAACTCTCTGTGCACGCACCCACTCCTCCTCGCCACACTGAAAAATCTTTCCCATGCTCTCTCTATTTTTGGATGAGAGAGATGCTGCGAGAGGATGGAGATGCCTTCTCAACCCAGTTCTCAGTCGCTCTTTCTCTCTAGGAGTGTTTGATGGGGACGGTGTAGAGGAAGATTGACTCAGATCATAACCCCGTGTTGTTCCTGTTCTGCGAGTGTTTGATGGGGACAGTGTAGCGGGAGCTTTACTCTGTATCTAACCCCGTGCTGTACCTGTCCTGGCAGTGTTTGATGGGGACAGTGTAGAGGGACCTTTACTCTGTATCTAACCCCGTGCTGTACCCATCCTGGGAGTGTTCGATGGGGACGGTGTAGAGGGAGCCTTACTCTGCATCTAACCCCATGCTGTACCTGCCCTGGGAGTGTTTGTTGGGGACAGTTTAGAGGAAGATTTATTCTTTATCTGACCCTGTTCTGTGCCTGTCCTGAGAGCGTTTGATGGGGACAGTGTAGAGGGAGACGTACTCTGTATCTAAACCTGTGCTGTACCTGTCGTGGGAGTGTTTGATCGGAAAAGTGTAGAGGGAGATTTACTCTGTATCTAACCCCATGCTGTACCTGTCCTGGGAGTCTCTGATAGGGACAATGTAGAAGGAGCTTTACTCTGTATCTAACCCCGTGCTGTACCTGTCCTGAGAGTGTTTGATGGGGACGGGTGAAAGGGAAGTTTACAGTGTATTTAACCCCGTGCTGTAGCTGCCCTGGGAGTGTTTGATGGGGACAGTGTAGAGGGAGCTTTACTCTGTATCAAACCCCGTGCTTTAGCTGCCCTGGGAGTGTTTGATTGGCACAGTGTAGAGGGAGCTTTACTCTGTATCTAACCCCGTGCTGTAGCTGCCCTGAGGAGAGTTTGATGGGGACAGTGTAGAGGGAGCTTTACTCTGTATCTAACCCTGTGCTGTACCTGTCCTGGGAGTGTTTGATGGGGATGGTGTTGAGGGAGCTTTACTCTGTATCTTACCCCGTGCTGTACCTGTCCTGGGAGTGCTGATGGGGATGGTGTAAAGGAAGATTTACTCTGCATTTAACCCCATGCTGTACCTGCTCTGGGAGTGTTTGATGGGGATATTGTAGAGGAAGATTTACTCTGTATCTAACCCCATACTGTACCTGTCCTGGGAGTGTTTAATGGGGACGGAGTAGAGGGATTTTTATTCAGTATCTAACCCCATGCTGTAACTGTCCTGATAGTGTTTGATTGGGTGGTGTAGAGCGAGATTTCCTCTGTATCTAACCCTGTGCTGTACCTGTTCTAGACATGTTTGATGGGGACGGTGTAGAGGTATCCTTACTCAGTATCTAACCCCGTGCTATACCTGTCCTGAGAGTGTTTGATGGGGACAGTGTAGAGTGAGATTTACTCTGTATCTAACACTGTGCTGTACCTCTCCTGGTATTGTTCGCTGGGGACGGTGTAGAGGGAGATTTACTCTGTAGCTAAACTCGTGCTGTACTTGTCCTGGCATTGTTTGATGGGAAAAGTGTGGAGGGAGATTTATTTTGTGGCTAACCCCATGCTGTACCTGTTCTAGTCGTATTTGATGGGGACAGTGTAGAGGGAGATTTACTCTGTATCTAACCCTGTGCTGTACTTGTCCTGAGAGTGTTTGATCGGGTCAGTATAGAGGGAGATTTACTCTGTATCTAGCCCATACTGCATCATCTCTGGGATTGTTTGAAGGCAACATTCTCACTAAAAACAAAATCAATCACAAGTCAGGCCTAGCAAATTGAGAATGAGTTTCCTTGTTTGATTCTCCATGGTCCGTTCTGATTCTCTGAAAGATCCCTGCTGTTTACCCTCCAGATGAGCAGTCATCCTAATCCTGTCTACCTGTCTTGCACCCAAACACAGCATCCGACTACAGTAAGGAAGGTGATACAGAAGCGTCTCAGTGAGTGAGACAGGTGAGTCTTGAGCCTGACCTGGGTGTATGTGAGTGACCCGGGTTAATCCGACATTCCAGGGACAATTTAGACAGTTTGAGTGCATCGCAGCTTTGCCAGAATGAGACCTGGATTCCAAGGGTTAAAATTGTAAAGTGAGATTGCACAAACTCGGGTTGTATTCCCTGAAATTTAGTAGCTTCAGGTGTGACTTGATCAAATTGTCAAATCCTGAGAGGAACTGAGGGTTGAGATTAGGGGAATGTATGAGCTCTTGTCCTGAGTAACAAGCTTCGTGAGGCATCTTATCAAATCCCTTTTGAACAGAAAAGTATCCCTCTGTCACCACAGGTTACCTGTATGTTGCAAAGTTATTCTGATAATTTTTATCCCACAGAGTCAAAATTTCAGCTATTCTGTCACTGAGTCAGAACTTCAAATAGTTCAGTTTCACTGTTAAAAATAAGCAGTCACTTTTCTGTGGTGGTTTTTGAGATTGAGTTTGGAGCTCAGAATCTGTCAGTGGAATGGAGTTTCTACAGAGATAGGAAATGGGATTGATGAATAAAGCTGCAGTATTTTGTTCACTGCATTAGATTGTGTCTGTTGCAGTTTCACAAGAGTTTACATTTTCTTGGGAAAGGGCTGGTTAACCAATGTCAACAATTCAATTTCTTCCGACAAGTGAAAACGCAAGAGAAAGAGAAAATATACAAACACTGAAACAAACAGGCAACTGGATGAGGAAGGTTTCAATTCTCTGCATGTTTTAATGTGAATTCCTGAGCTAATGATTGAAATAAACAGGAGTTTAAATCTCACACTGGGATGCCGTACAATTACATTCCTGATAGCCTAAAATAAAAAATGAAAAACTACAATTAAAAATTTCTTGTACAGAGCAACAGGAATTTGACTCTCTATCAAACCCCATACTGTATTTGGGTTGAGAGTGTTTGATGAACAGTGTAGTCAAAGCTTTAGTTTGAAACAATCTTCTGCAATCAGCAATTGACGCAAAGTCTCTTGTTAATGTTTCAATCGAGGCTGATAGAATTTTGTAAGGCAAAGGCGTAAAGAGATATGGATTTAGATCAGAGATCAGCCAGGATCTCATTGAATGTCGCAAACAGGGTGTGGGGAGAAATGGAAACTTCCTCTTCCCATGTGCTATGATAAACATCCTTCCTTCAATCTCTGTCTCTCTATCACCCGCTTGATCTGTGTCTCTCTCTTCTCACACGCTCGGTCTGTCTCTCTCTCTCTCTCTCTTCCTCTCTCTCTCAGAAACTAGATAAATTACACAAACAGCAGTCAGCCTTTTAGGTTTGTTCACAGTGGCCATATTATGTCCCCACAGCACTGGGACATTTCTGACAGAGTTGACTCCTCAGGAATGTGATGTTGGTACTTTCAACCTGACAGAGACACAGCTTTGGAGACACTGGGACACTGATCAAACACTCATCTCCAAAACACCGCATTGTCCATGGGTTCCAGGTCATCACCACTCGCTGATTTAAAAAGATTTTCACCACATCCCCCCTTCATCCCTTTCCCAAAACCTTCACCCTGTCTCTCCCCCTCTCACCATGAACCAATTTTTTGAATTTGACTCTGTATCGAACCCCACACTATAATTGGGTGGGAGTGTTTCATGAACAGTGTGGTCAAAGCTTCACTCTGAAATACTGGATTGAGGTTAAGGGGTGATTTGTTCAAACGCTTCAAGATAATAATGGAAATGAAGAGAGTGGATAAAAGTGGTAAAGATGGAGAAAGGATCTCTCTCCATTTTAAAGATGGGGAAAAGGATCTGTCACAGGATAATGTTTTTTATATCCAGTCATGTTGAAAAATATTTGGAACTTTACCCTTTTCTCCAGATGATGAACTTTTAATTTGAACACTTCTTAATTTGAACTCGAATTCAAAGGTGAATGAGGTTTTAAAATCTCATAACTCAAGTGTTGAGGGAGGGTTATACTGTATCGACCCCCGTGTTGTATCTGTCCTGGGAGTGTTTGATGGGGACAATTTAACAACTGCTTTTATTCCTATCTAACCCTGTGCTGTTGAATAACGGATGCAGATTCAGATAATTCAGAGGTTTCATTTCTGTGTCACTTTCTGTACCTTGAAGATTCCATTTGGAGTTTGAAATTTGACAGTTGATGAATGTGGTCTTGAAAACTTCATCCTGAATTGTGTGAGCATTAGTATTGTGGAAATGTGTGAAGAAAGTGTTTGCATTCAAACATTCCTACATTGTGAAATTTAAGTTACCTTTGAAACAATAGGGTGTAGGGCCAGGGATCGGACAACAGGTTTTGGATGATAAATTAGTGAATTTTAATTATGTCCTTTGAAGGAGTCGTTTACTTTTAATTTCCCAAGACAATGAAATGCTTCAGAGGAAATGTCCCGAGACAATGAACTGGTTCCCCAATATTAAAAACAAAAAAAAAACTGCGAATGCTGGAAATCCAAAACAAAAACAGAATTACCTGGAAAAACTCAGCAGGTCTGGCAGCATCGGCGGAGAAGAAAAGAGTTGACGTTTCGAGTCCTCATGACCCTTCGACAGAACTTGATTACGAGTCCAAGAAAGAGTTGAAATATAAGCTGGTTTAAGGTGTATGTGTGGTGGGCGGAGAGATAGAGAGAGAGAGAGAGAGAGAGGTTGGTGGGGGGGGGGGGGGTGGTTGGGGGTGTGGTTGTGTGGACAAACAAGCAGTGATAAAAGCAGATCATCAAAAGATGTCAGCGACAATGGTACAATAGAAAATATAGGTGTTAAAGTTACAGTTGGTGATATTAGCTAAACGAATGTGCCAATTAAGAATGGATGGTAGGGCACTCAAGGTACAGCTCTAGTGGGGGTGGAGGGAGCATAAAAGATTTTAAAATATTTAAAAATAATGGAAATAGGTGGGAAAAGAAAAATCTATATAATTTATTGGGGGAAAAAAAAGGGGGAAACAGAAAGAGGGTGGGGATGGGGGAGGGAGCTCACGACCTAAAGTTGTTGAATTCAATATACAGACCAGAAAGCTGTAAGGTGCCTAGTCGGAAGATGAGGTGTTGTTCCTCCAGTTTGCGTTGGGCTTCACTGGAACAATGCAGCAAGCCAAGGACAGACATGTGGGCAAGAGAGCAAGGTGGAGTGTTAAAATGGCAAGCGACAGGGAGGTTTGGGTCATTCTTGCGGACAGACCGCAGGTGTTCTGCAAAGCGGTCGCCCAGTTTACGTTTGGTCTCTCCAATGTAGAGGAGACCACATTGCGAGCAACGAATGCAGTAGACTAAGTTGGGGGAAATGCAAGTGAAATTCTGCTTCACTTGAAAGGAGTGTTTGGGCCCTTGGACGGTGAGGAGAGAGGAAGTGAAGGGGCAGGTGTTACATCTTTTGCGTGGGCATGGGGTGGTGCCATAGGAGGGGGTTGAGGAGTAGGGGGTGATGGAGGAGTGGACCAGGGCGTCCCGGAGGGAGCGATCCCTATGGAATGCCGATAAGGGGGGTGAAGGGAAGATGTGTTTGGTGGTGGCATCATGCTGGAGTTGGCGGAAATGGCGGAGGATGATCCGTTGAATGCGGAGGCTGGTGGGGTGATAAGTGAGGACAAGGGGGACCCTATCATGTTTCTGGGAGGGAGGAGAAGGCATGAGGGCGAATGCGCGGGAGAAGGGCCGGACACGGTTGAGGGCCCTGTCAACCACCGTGGGTGGAAAACCTCGGTGAAGGAAGAAGGAGGACATGTCAGAGGAACCGTTTTTGAAGGTAGCATCATCGGAACAGATGCGACGAAGGCGAAGGAACTGGGAGAATGGGATGGAGTCCTTACAGGAGGCGGGGTGTGAGGAGCTGTAGTCGAGGTAGCTGTGGGAGTCGGTGGGTTTGTAATGGATATTGGTGGACAGTCTATCACCAGAGATTGAGACAGAGAGGTCAAGGAAGGGAAGGGAAGTGTCAGAGATGGACCACGTGAAAATGATGGAGGGGTGGAGATTGGAAGTAAAATTAATAAATTTTTCCAAGTCCCGACGAGAGCATGAAGCGGCACCGAAGTAATCATCGATGTACCGGAGAAAAAGTTGTGGAAGGGGGCCGGAGTAGGACTGCAACAAGGAATGTTCCACATACCCCATAAAGAGACAGGCATAGCTGGGGCCCATGCGGGTACCCATAGCCACACCTTTTATTTGGAGGAAGTGAGAGGAGTTGAAGGAGAAATTGTTCAGGGTGAGAACAAGTTCAGCCAGACGGAGAGAGTAGCGGTGGATGGAGATTGTTCAGGCCTCTGTTCAAGGAAGAAGCTAAGGGCCCTCAGACCATCCTGGTGGGGGATGGAGGTGTAGAGGGATTGGACGTCCATGGTGAAGAGCAAGCGGTTGGGGCCAGGGAACTGGAAATTGTTGATGTGACGTAAGGTGTCAGAGGAATCACGGATGTAGGTGGGAAGGGACTGGACAAGGGGAGAGAGAAGGGAGTCAAGATAACGAGAAATGAGTTCTGTGGGACAGGAGCAAGCTGAGACGATCGGTCTACCGGGGCAGTTCTGTTTGTGGATTTTAGGTAGGAGATAGAAGCGGGCCGTCCGAGGTTGGGCGACTATCAGGTTGGAAGCTGTGGGAGGGAGATCCCCAAAGGAGATGAGGTCAGTGACAGTCCTGGAAACAATGGCTTGATGTTCAGTGGTGTGGTCATGGTCCAGGGAGAGGTAGGAGGAAGTGTCAACTCGCAGACACTTCCTCCTACCTTTCCCTGGACCATGACCCCACCACTGAACATCAAGCCATTGTTTCCAGGACTGTCACTGACCTCATCTCCTCTGGAGATCTCCCTCCCACAGCTTCCAACCTGATAGTCGCCCAACCTCGGACGGCCCGCTTCTATCTCCTACCTAAAATCCACAAACAGAACTGCCCCGGTAGACCGATCGTCTCAGCTTGCTCCTGCCCCACAGAACTCATTTCTCGTTATCTTGACTCCCTTCTCTCTCCCCTTGTCCAGTCCCTTCCCTCCTACATCCGTGATTCCTCTGACACCTTACGTCACATCAACAATTTCCAGTTCCCTGGCCCCAACCGCTTCCTCTTCACCATGGACGTCCAATCCCTCTACACCTCCATCCCCCACCAGGATGGTCTGAGGGCCCTTAGCTTCTTCCTCGAACAGAGGCCCGAACAATCTCCATCCACCGCTACTCTCCTCCGTCTGGCTGAATTTGTTCTCACCCTGAACAATTTCTCCTTCAACTCCTCTCACTTCCTCCAAATAAAAGGTGTGGCTATGGGTACCCGCATGGGCCCCTGCTATGCCTGTCTCTTTATGGGGTATGTGGAGCATTCCTTGTTGCAGTCCTACTCCGGCCCCCTTCCACAAATTTTTCTCCGGTACATCGCTGATTACTTCGGTGCCGCTTCATGCTCTCGTCAGGACTTGGAAAAATTTATTAATTTTGCTTCCAATATCCACCCCTCCATCATTTTCACGTGGTCCATCTCTGACACTTCCCTTCCCTTCCTTGACCTCTCTGTCTCAATCTCTGGTGATAGACTGTCCACCAATATCCATTACAAACCCACCGACTCCCACAGCTACCTCGACTACAGCTCCTTACACCCCGCTTCCTGTAAGGACTCCATCCCATTCTCCCAGTTCCTTCGCCTTCGTCGCATCTGTTCCGATGATGCTACCTTCAAAAACGGTTCCTCTGACATGTCCTCCTTCTTCCTTAACCGAGTTTTTCCACCCACGGTCGTTGACAGGGCCCTCAACCGTGTCCGGCCCATCTCCCGCGCATCTGCCCTCACGCCTTCTCCTCCCTCCCAGAAACACGATAGGGTCCCCCTTGTCCTCACTTATCACCCCACCAGCCTCCGCATTCAAAGGATCATCCTCCGCCATTTCCGCCAACTCCAGCATGATGCCACCACCAAACACATCTTCCCTTCACCCCCCTTATCGGCATTCCATAGGGATCGCTCCCTCCGGGACACCCTGGTCCACTCCTCCATCACCCCCTACTCCTCAACCCCCTCCTATGGCACCACCCCATGCCCACGCAAAAGATGTAACACCTGCCCCTTCACTTCCTCTCTCCTCACCGTCCAAGGGCCCAAACACTCCTTTCAAGTGAAGCAGCATTTCACTTGCATTTCCCCCAACTTAGTCTACTGCATTCGTTGCTCGCAATGTGGTCTCCTCTACATTGGAGAGACCAAACGTAAACTGGGCGACCGCTTTGCAGAACACCTGCGGTCTGTCCGCAAGAATGACCCAAACCTCCCTGTCGCTTGCCATTTTAACACTCCACCCTGCTCTCTTGCCCACATGTCTGTCCTTGGCTTACTGTATTGTTCCAGTGAAGCCCAACGCAAACTGGAGGAACAACACCTCATCCTCCGACTAGGCACCTTACAGCCTTCCGGTCTGAATATTGAATTCAACAACTTTACGTCATGAGCTCCCTCCCCCATCCCCACCCCCTTTCTGTTTCCCCCTTTTTTTTCCCCAATAAATTATATAGATGTTTCTTTTCCCACCTATTTCCATTATTTTTAAATATTTTAAAATCTTTTATGCTCTCCCCACCCCCACTAGAGCTGTACCTTGAGTGCCCTACCATCCATTCTTAATTAGCACATTCGTTTAGATAATATCACCAACTGTAACTTTAACACCTATGTGTTCTATTGTACCATTGTCACTGACATCTTTTGATGATCTGCTTCTATCACTGCTTGTTTGTCCACACAGCCACACCGGCCCCCCCCAACCAACCTCTCTCTCTCTCTATCTCACCGCCCACCACACATACACCTTAAACCAGCTTATATTTCAACTCTTTCTTGGACTCGTAATCAAGTTCTGTCGAAGGGTCATGAGGACTCGAAACGTCAACTCTTCTTCTCCGCCGATGCTGCCAGACCTGCTGAGTTTTTCCAGGTAATTCTGTTTTTGAACTGGTTCCCCAATGTCTGACTCACCTTCCCAAGTCTTCAGAGACATGAAGGGGGCAGAGATATTGTAAGATACTGATCATGAGATGGCAGAGAATCACAGAATTGAAGTTGTGGGGCCCTCTCCTGTTTCAGAAAGTCAGTTTTAATGTTTTAATCTCTGAACTTTGCTTAATATTTCAGAAAGCAGAAAGTTCCAATCCAATCTGTAACCTGCACTTCAAATTCCAAAGAGATATGAACACCTTAAGTGAATGGGTGAAATCGTGAAAGATGGATTTCATTGTAAGCAAATGTGTGGCTGCTCAGTTTAATAAGGATGCAACACATTTCACTATAAATGGTGAAAAGCTGCAAACAGTGAGTGTCCAAAGATCCCTCTCGATTTGTGTCAAGACTAAGAAAACATCAAATAGTTCCAATGAGAAATTGAATTTTATATTTGGCATAAAGCTGGTTAAAAACTCACACTATACATTCCATGAATCAGCCTCTGTAACCTGCAGTTCAGCACATGACTAGAAAAATGACATGTTCAACTGTTCATGATCCCAGTCTGTAACTCACTCCTAAGTAACTATTATACTATATATAAACCCCACAAACCCCTCAATTAGATTCCAGTCTGTAACTCACTCCCGGGTATCTATTATTCTTGATATAAACCCCCTGAACCCCTCGATTAGATTCTATTTTGTAACTCGGGTTGTATTATTCTATATATAAACCGCACAAACACCTTGATTAGATTCCAGTCTGTAACTCACTCTCAGGTATCTATTATTCTATATATAAACCCCACAAACACATCGATTAGATTCCAGTCTGTAACTCAATCCCAGGTATCTATTATTCTATATATAAACCCGACGAAACCCTCGATTAGATTCCAGTCTGTAACCCGCTCCCGGGTATCTATTATTCTATATATAAACCCTACAAACACATCGATTAGATTCCAGTCTGTAACTCACTCCCGGGTATCTATTATTCTTTATATAAACCCCCTGAACCCCTCGATTAGATTCTATTCTGTAACTCACACCCGGGTTGTATTATTCTATATATAAACCGCACAAACACCTTGATTAGATTCCAGTCTGTAACTCACACCCAGGTATCTACTATTCTATATATAAACCCCACAAACACATCGATTAGATTCCAGTCTGTAACTCACTCCCGGGTATCTATTACTCTAGGGTAAACAGTGTTGGATGGTGAAATGGCCTCTTTCTCTTTCCATGTGCTATGAACAATATCCTTTATTCACTCTCTGGTTCTCAGTCACCCACTTGGTCTGAGAATCTCTATTTCTCATTCACTCGATCTGTGTCTTCTCTCCCTGCCTCTCTTCCTATGAGAATCTAGTCTATAAACACCAGGCAGCCATTTTAGGTTTGTTCACAGTGGCCATTTTATGTCCCCACAGCACTGGGACATTTATGACAGAGTTGACCACTCAGTCATGTAACATTAGTTTTCTAATCGTGACAGAGACACAGTATGGCGAATAAATTCCCTGTGTATTCCCTGGAATATTGAAGGATCCGGGCTTTCAGTCCCACACTTTGCTGTTGTGAATTTGAGTCCTGAATTTACTAAAACTGAACCTGGAAGTAAAATCGCCCGGGATGGAATGTTTCACATTCTTTCTGCTGCTGCAAAACCCGTGTCTGTGTCAGTATCTCGGGATTTATTAACAGTTTAAGGTTAGAATGATACAAGTTTGCCATAAATCATCTGTCATAACTGTCCCAAAGCTATGACCAATATCAATCTTTCATCGTCTGCCTCTTCATCCCCTCTCACTCTGTGTCTCTCTCTTTAACATTCCCTCATTCTGCATCTTCTCTTTCTCTCTCTCTCTCTTTCTCTCTCAGATTCTGTAAGAAAAATCTCCAAACACCAGGCAACCATTTTAGGTTTGTTCACAGAGGCCATTTATGTTCCCACAGTACTGGGACATTCATGACAGAGTTGACTCCTCACGAATGGGACATTAGTACCTTCAACGTGACAGAGGCACAAGTATGTCCCTCCATTTTAAAAATGGAGAAGGGATCTCCCTCCATTTTAAAGATGGAGAAGGGATCTTCCTCCATTTTAAAGATGGAGAAGGGATCTCCCTCCATTTTAAATATGGAGAAGGCATTTCCCTCCATTTTAAAGATGGAGAAGGGATAACCCTCCATTTTAAAGATGGAGAAGGGATCTCCCTCCATTTAAAAGATGGAGAAGGGATCTTCCTCTATTTTAAAATGGAGAAAGGATCTCCCTCAATTTACAAGATAAACCCTTTTAAAGATAGACAGGATCTCCTTCCATTTTAAAGAGGATGAAAGAATCACCCTCCATTTTAAAGAATGAGAAGGGAACTCCTTCCATTTTAAAGATGCAGACGGGATCTCCCTCCATGTTATAGAATGAGAAGGGATCTCCCTCCATGTTAAGGATGCTGAAGGGATCTTTCTCCATTTTACAGGCAGAGAAGGGATCTCCCTCATTTTAAAGACGGTGAAGGGATCTCCCTCCATTTTATAGATGGAGAAGGTATCTGTCTCCATTTTAAATATTGAGGATGGTTCTCACTCCATTTCATCAGCTCTCTCTCTCTCCCTACTGCTTTTGCCTTTCCTCAACTCGTCTCTCTGATTCTATCTCTCACCCATCTCTATTTCGTACACTATCTGCCCTCTCTCTGTCTCCCTCTCTCATCCCATCCATTTAACTTTCACTCCATCGTTTCTCTCTATATCTCTCTCTCGCCCTGTTTCTCTGTCTATCTCTATCTCTCACACCCAATCTCACTGTCGCTATATCCCTCTCTTTCTCTCTCGCCCCACCTCTCTGCCTCTCACCCTCTCTCTGTCTCTGTCTCTCACTCTATTTCTCTTTGTGTCTCTGACCCTCTCTCTGTCGCCCTGTCTCTCTCACCATCACCACATCTCTCTGTCAAAACTCTCTCTGCCTCGCTCTGCCACTCTCTCTCTGTCACACTCGGTCTCTCTCTTGCCCTGCCTCTCTCTTTCTTGAAGAGTTTTGTCTCTATTTCTTAATCACACTCTGTCTGTCTATCACCATCTCTCTCTCTCTGTGCATTTCTGTCTCTCTCCCTCTCTCTGTCTCTCGCTCCTTGTGTCTCTCCCTCTCCCCACCACCTAGTCTCCCTTTTGAGGAAGATTTGGGTGTGAAGCTGAAGGGAAAATATTTTCAGGTTACAGGGAAATGGCGGACGAGTGAGAGCAGTGAAACTTTCCTTGCAGAGTGTCGAAAGCAGATTGATGGGCTGAATGGCCTCCTTCTGTGTTGTAACCGTTCAGTGATACACACGCAGGTTAACTTTTCATTCTCGAATAAGCTTCACTCTTTCCTCCATTGTAGGTTCCAGCACTTCAACATCACAATTTGGGCAATGGATCTCCCTCCATTGTAAAGATGGGAATGGATCTCCCTCCATTTTAAAGATGTGAATGGATCTCCCTCCATTTTAAAAATGGAGAAGGGATCTCCCTCCCTTTTAAAGATTCAGATGTGATCTCCCTCCATTTTAAAGATGGAGATAGGATCTCTCTCTCTCTCACTCTCACGCATCACTTTTTCTTTCACGCGATGGCCTCTCTCTATCTCTTCCTCTCACTCTCTCTTTTTGTCTCTCTCTCTCTGTCTCTCTCTCTCTCTCACTCCAACTCTCGGTGGCTCTCCATCCCTCTCCCTCCAGCCCCTGTCTCTGTCATTCTCCCTCTGTCTCACTCTATATCTCTCATACCCATCTCTCTCTCTCTCTATCTCTCTCTCACTGTCCCTCTCACCCTCTCCCTCATCCTCTCCCACCCTCCCTATCTCTCTCTCTCTCTCACTCTCTCTCTGTCTCTCTCTCTCTCTGTCATTCCAACTCTCTGTCACCCTCTGTCCCTCTCCCTCCAGCCCCCTGTCTCTGTCGTTTTCCCTCTGTCTTAATCTGTATCTCTCACACCGGTCTCTCTATCTCTCTCTCTCTCTCACTCACTCTCTCTCTCTGTCTCTCATTCTCAATGTCCCTCTCTCCCACTCTCTCTCCCACTAACCCTGTCCTCATCCCTCACCCCTGCTCCCTCTCTCTCCCTCTCGCCCTGTCTTCTGTCGCTCTCTCTCTCTCTGTCTCTCTGTCACACTCTATCTCTCTCTCTAGCCGGATCTCTCTCTCTCTCCCTCTCTCTCTCCTTCTCACCGGCTCTCTCTCTGTCTCTCTCTCTCTCGCTGGCTCTCTCTCTGTCTCTCTCTGTCACACTCTATCTCTCTCTCTCACCGGCACTCTTTCTCACCCTCTCTGTCACAGTCAATCTCTCTCTCTGTCTTTCTCTCTCTCTCTCTCTCTCTCTGTCTATCTCTGTCACTCTGTATCTCTCTGTCTCTCTCTTGCTGGCTCTCTTTCTCTCTCTCTCTCTCCCTCTCTCTCTGTGTCTCTGCCTGTCTCTTTGTGACACTGTCTCTGTACCTCTCTCTCTCTCTCTGTCTCTCTCTACCATCCCTCTATTTCTCAGTGTCTCTGTCTGTCTGTCTCTCTGTTGCACTGTATCTCACTCTCTCTCTCTCCCTGTCTCTCCCTCTGTCTCTCTCTGTCTCTCTGTCACTCTGTATCTCTCTCTCTCCTTCTCTCTCGCTGGCTCACTTTCTCTCCCCCCACCACTCTTTCTCCCCCCTCTCTATCTCTCTCTCCCCCCTCCCTCTCTATCTATCTCAGTGCCTCTGTCTGTGTCTCTCTGTCACACTGTCTCTCTCTCTCTCTTTCACTGGCTCTTTCTCTCTCTCTCTCTCTATCCCCCCTCCCTCTCATTCAGTGTCTCTGTCTGTCTGTCTGTCTCTCTCTGTCAGACTGTCTCTTTCTCTGTCCCCCTCTCGCTCTCTCTGTCTCCCTCTCTCTCTCTCGCTGGCTATCATTCCCTCGCTCTCTCTCTCTCCCCTCGCTCTCTCTCAGTGTCTCTGTCTGTCTGTCTCTCCCTCTCAGATGGTATCTCTCTCTGTCCTCCCTCTTGCTCCCTCTCAGTGTCTCTGTCTGTCTGTCTCTCTCTGTCACTCTGTATTTTTCTCTCTCACTTTCTCTCCCTCCCTCTGGCTCTCTCTCTCTCCCCCTCCCCCCCCACTCTCCCCCTCCCTCTCTCTCTCAGTGTCTCTGTCTGTTTGTCTCTCTCTGTCAGACTGTATCTCTCTCTGTCCCCCTCTCGCTCTCTCTCTGCCCCCTCTCTCAGTGTCTCTATCTGTTTCTCTCTCTTTCAGACTGTAGCTCTCACTGTCCCCCTCTTGCTCTCTCTCAGTCTCTCTCTCTCTTTCTGTCTCTCTCACTCGCTCTCTCTCTCTCTCATTCTCAATGTCCCTCTCTCTCTCTCTTTCTCCCTCTTACCCCGTCCCCATCCCTCACCCCTGCTCCCTCTCTCCCTCTCACTCTGTCTTCTGTCGCTCTCTCTCTCTCTCTCTGTCGCACTCTATCTCTCTCTCTCTTGCCGGGCTCTCTCTCTCTCTCCCTCTCACTCCTTCTCACCGGCTCTCTCTCTGTCTCTCTCTCTCGATGGCTCTCTCGCTGTCTTTCTCTGTCACACTCTGTCTCTCTCTCTCACCGGCACTCTCTCTGTCTCTGTCTCTCTCTGTCACAGTCTATCTCTCTCTCTCTCTCTCTCTGTCTCTGTCTCTCTCTCTCTGTCTCTCTCAATCTCTCTCTCTCTCTCTCTCTGTCTCTGTCTCTCTCTCTGTCTCTCTCAATCTCTCTCTCTCTATCTCTCTCTCTCTGTCTCTGTCTCTCTCTCTGTCTCTCTCAATCTCTCTCTCTCTCTCTCTGTCTCTGTCTCTCTCTCTGTCTCTCTCAATCTCTCTCTCTCTATCTCTCTCTCTCTGTCTCTGTCTCTCTCTCTGTCTCTCTCAATCTCTCTCTCTCTCTCTCTGTCTCTGTCTCTCTCTCTGTCTCTCTCAATCTCTCTCTCTCTATCTCTCTCTCTCTGTCTCTCCATTTTAAAGACGGAGAAGGCATCTCCCTCCATTTTAATTATGGAGAAGGGATCTCCCTCCATTTTAAAGATGGAGAAGGGATCTCCCTCCATTTTAAAGTTGGGGAAGGGATCTCCCTCCATTTTAAAGATGGAGAAGGGATCTCCCTCCATTTTAAAGATGGGGAAGGGTCTCCCTCCATTTTAAAGCTGGAGATAGGATCTCTCTCTATCTCTCTCTCTCACCCCTCTCACTCTCTCTCTCTGTTTATCTCTCTCTCTCACTCCAACACTCTGTCGCTCTCCGTCCCTCTCCCTCCAGCCCCCTGTCTCTGCCGTTCTCCCTCTGTCTCACTCTGTTTCTCTCACGCCCGTCTCTCTCACTCTCTCTCTCTCTCACTGTCCCTCTCTTCCTCCCTCTCATCCTCTCCAACCCTCCCTCTCTCTCTCTCTCTCTCACTCCAACTCTCTGTCACCCTCTGATCCTCTCCCTCCAGCCCCCTGTGTCTGTCGTTCTCCCTCTGTCTCAATCTGTATCTCTAACACCCGACTCTCTCTCTCTCTCTTTCTCACCGGCTCTCTCTCTGTCTCTCTCTCTCTCTGTCTCTCTCTGTCACACTTTATCTCTCTCTCTCACCGGCACTCTCTCTGTCTCTCTGTCTCTGTCACAGTCTATTTCTCTATCGGTCTCTCTCTCCCTCTGTCACACTCTATCTCTCTTTCTCTCGCTGGCTCTCTCTGTCACTCTGTATCCCACTGTCTCTCTCTCTCTCTCTCTCTCTCTCCGTCTCGCTGGCTTTCTCTGTCACTCTGTATCTCTCTCTCTCTCTATCGCTGGCTCTCTCTGTCACTCTGTATCTCTCCCTCTCTCTCTCTCTCGCTCGCTCTCTCTCTCTCTCCCTTCTGCCTCTCTCCCTGTGTCTCTGCCTGTCTCTTTGTCACACTGTCTCTCACTCTCTCACTCTCCGTCTTGCTGGCTCTCTCTTCCATTCCCCCTCTCTCTCTCCTCTCTCTCTCCCTCTGTCTCTCTCTCTCTGTCACTCTGTATCTCTCTCTCTCTCTCTCTCTTGCTGGCTCTCTCTCTCTCCCCCCACCTCTCTCTCCCCACTCCCTCTCTCTCTCAGTGCCTCTGTCTGTGTCTCTCTTTCACAATGTCTCTCTCTCTCTCTTTCACTGGCTCTCTCTCTCTCTCTCTCTCTCTCTCTCTCTCCCTTCCCTCTCTCTGTGTCTCTGGCTGTCTGTCTCTTTCTGTTAGACTGTATCTCGCTCTGTCTCCCTCTCGCTCTCTCTCAGTCTCTCTCTCTCTCGCTGTCTCTCTCTCTCTCTCTGTCACTATCTCTCTTTACCCCCTCTCTCACTGTCTCTCTCGAGCTGTTTCTCTTTCTCAGACTATATCTCTCTCTGCCCCCCTCTCGCTCTCTCTCAGTCTCTCTCTCTCTTTCAGTCTCTCTCTCTCAGTCTCTATCTCTCTGTTTCTGTCTCTCTCAGTCTCTCTCCCTCTCTGTCTCTCTCAGTCTCTCCATTTTAAAGACGGTCAAGGGATCTCCCTCCATTTTAAAAACCGAAAAGGGATCTCCCCACATTTTAAAGACAGAGAAGGGATCTCCCTCCATTTTACAAACAAGTAGGGGATCTGCCTCCAGTTGAAAACAGGAAAGGGGTCTCCATCCATTTTAAAGACAGCGATGGGATCTCCCTCCATTTTAAAAACCGGAAAGGGATCTCCCCCCCATTTTAATGACAGAGAAGGGATCTCCCTCCATTTAAAAGATGGAGAAGGGATTCCCTCATTTTAAAGACGGTAAAGGGATCTCCCTCCATTTTATAGATGGAGAAGGTATCTGCCTCCATTTTAAATACTGAGGATGGTTCTCACTCCATTTCATCAGCTCTCTCTCTCTCCCTACCGCTTTTGCCTTTCTTCGACTCATCTCTCTGATTCTATCTCTCACCCCATCTCTATTTAGGACACTCTCTCCCCTCTCTCTGTCTCCCTCTCTCACCCCATCCATTAAACTTTCACTCCATTGCTTCTCTCTTTCTCTCTCTCTCGCCCTGTCTCTTTGTCTCTCTCTATCTCTCAAACCCAATCTCACTGTCGCAATATCCCTCTCTTTCTCTCTCGCCCCATCTCTCTGCCTCTCACCCTCTCTCTGTCTCTGTCTCTCACTCTATTTCTCTGTGTGTCTCTGGCCCTCTCTCTATCGCCCTGTCTCTCTCACCATCACCACGTCACTCTGTCAAAACTCTCTCTGCCTCACTCTGCCACTCTCGCTCTGTCACACTCGGTCTCTCTCTTGCCCTGCCTCTCTCTTTCTTGACGAGTTTTGTCTTTATTTCTTAATCACACTCTGTCTCTCTATCACCATCTCTCTCTCTCTGTGCATTTCTGTCTCTCCCCCTCTCTCTGTCTCTCGCTCCATGTGTCTCTCCCTCTCCCCACCACCCAGTCTCCCTTTTGAGGAAGATTTGGGTGTGAAGCTGAAGGGAAAATATTTTCAGGGTTACAGGGAAATGGCGGACGTGTGAGACCAGTGAAACGTTCCTTCCAGAGTTTTGAAACTAGTTTGATGGGCTGAATGGCCTCCTTCTGTGTTGTAAACATTCAGTGATACACACGCTGGTTACCTTTTCATTCTCGAATAAGCTTCACTCTTTCCTCCATTGTAGGTTCCAGCACTTCCACATCACAATTTGTGCAATGGATCTGCCTCCATTTTAAAGATGAGAATGGATCTCCCTCCATTTTAAAGATGGAGAAGTCTTACCCTAGTGGGACATCAGCAAGGCTCTTGATAAGGTCCCACAAGGGAGACTGAAAGTGAAGTAAGAGCCCATGGGATCCAAGGCAATTTTACACATTGGATCCAGAATTGGCTGAGTGGCAGGAAGCAGAGGGTGATGGTCAAGGGATGTTTTTGTGACTGGATTCCTGTGTCCAGTGGGCTTCCACAAAGATCAGGGTCCCGTGCTGTGTGTGTTATGTATAAATGATTTAGACTTCAATGTAGGAGAGTTGATCAGCAAGTTTGCGGATGACACGATAATTGGTGGGGTGGTAAATAGTGAGGAGGAGAGCCTTAGATTACAGGAGGATATAGACGGACTGGTCAGTGGCAAATGGACTTTAATCCGGATAAGTGTGAGGTGATGCACTTGGGCAGGACACACAAGGCACAGGAATACACGATGAATGGTAGGACCCTGGGATCTAATGAGCATTAGAGGGACCTTGGTGTGTATGTCCACCGGTCCCTTAAGGTAGCGGGACAGATAAATAAGGTGGTTAAGAAGGCATATGAGATATTTCCTTTATTAGCCGAGACATAGAATATAAGAGCAGGGAGGTCATGCTGGAACTGTATAAAATGCTGGTTAGGCCACAGCTAGAGTATTGTGTGCAGTTCTGGAATCCACATTATTGCACTAGAGAGAGAGCACAGGAGATTTACCAGGATGTTGCCTGGACTGGAGAATTTTACACATGAGGAGAGATTGGATAGACTTGGATTATTTTCCCGGGAGCAGAGGAGATTGAGGAAGGACATGATTGAGGTGAATAAAAATATGAGGGAAATTGATAGGGTAGACAGCAAGGAACTTTTCCCCTTGGTGGAGGGAACAATAACCAGGGAGAATAGATTGAAGGCAGAGGGCAGGATGTTTAGGGGAAGGATTTTTTCTCCCAGAGTGTGGTGGGAATCTGGAACTCACTGCCTGAAAGGGGTTTAGAGGCAGAAACCCTCATAACATTTCAGAAAATTTGGATCTGCATTTGTGATACCTCGGCATATAAGGCTGTGGGACTAGTGCTGGAAAATAGGATGAGAATTGTTCAGTTCTTGTTCGATTGGCGCAGATGTGATGGACCCAAAAAGCCTTTTTCTGTGCTCCAGAGCTCTATGACGCTAAGGCAGAGTTCTTCCTCCATTTTAAAGATTGTGAAGGGATCTCCCTCCATTTTAAAGATGGAGAAGTGATCTGCCTCCATTTTAAAGACGGTGAAGGTATCTCCCTCCATTTTAAAGATGGAGAAATGATCTCCCTCCATTTCAAAGAAAGAGAAGTGATCTCCCTCATTTTAAGGATGGAATAGGGACCTCCCTCAATTTTAAAAATGAGGAAGTATTATCCATCCATTTGAAAGATGGGGAAGGGATCTCCCTCCATTTTAATGATGGGGAAGTGATCTCCCACTATTTAAAAGATGGAGAACAGATCTCCCTCCATTTTAAATACGGTGATAGATTCTCCCTCATTTAAAGATGAAGAAGGGATCTCCATCCATTTTAAAGAGATAGAAGGTATCTCCTGCCATTTTAAAGATGGAGAAGGGATCTCCCTCAATTTTAAGGATGGAGAAGGGATCTCTCTCCATTTCAAAGCTGGTGAAGGGAATTCACTCCATTTTAAAGATGGTAGAAGGGATCTCCCTCTTCTTTAAATGTGGAGAAGTGATCTCCCTCCAATTTAAACATGGCGAAGTGATCTCCCTCCATTTTAGAGGTGGAGAAGGGATCTCCCTCCATTTTAAGGATGGGGAAGGGATCTCCCTCCATTCTAAAGTTGGGAAAGGATTTTCCCTCCATTTTAAAGATGGATAAGGGTTCTTCCTCCATTTTAAATGTGGGGAAGGGATCTCCCTACATATTAATGTTGGGGTAGGGTTCCCCCTGCATTTTAAAGATGGATAAGGGATCTTCCTCCATTTCAAAGTTGAGGAAGGGATCCCCTCCACTTTAAAGATGGAGAAGAGATCAATTCCATTTTAAAGATGGAGAAGGAATCTCCCTCCATTTTAAATGTGGGGAAGGGATCTCCCTGCATATTAAAATGGGGTAGGGATCCCCCTCCACTCTAAAGATGGAGAAGGGATCTCCCACCGTGTTAAGGATTGAGAAGGGATCTCCTTCAATTTTAAAGTTGGAGGAGGGATCTCTATACATTTTAAAGATGGACAAAGTATCTCCCTCCATTTTAAAGATGGGGAAAGTATCTCCCTCAATTTAAAAGATGGGGAAAGTATTTCCATCCATTTTAAAGTAGGAAAAGTGATCTCCCTCCATTTTAACGATGGGGAAATTATCTCCATCCATGTTAAAGATTGAGAAGGGATATCCACCCTTTTTAAAGAAGGAGTAGTCATCTGCATCCATTTGAAAGTTTGAGGACGATTCTCATTCCATTTCATCCACCCTCTCTCTCTCTCTCCCTATGTCTGTTTCCTTCTCTCGATTTCACTCTCTGACTGTCTCTCTCATCCCATCTCTTTTTCTTCTCCCTCTATTTTGCTCCACACCTTTTCTATCACCCAACTGCCAGTGTCTCTCTCTCGGCCGTTTTGCTCTCTCTCTCTCCCTGTCTCTCTCTGTCTCTCTCTATCTCCCTTTCCCACACTCCCAGTCTCTCTTTTGCACCATAATAGGATGTGAGGCTGAAGGGGAAATATTGTCAGGATTACGGGGAAAGGGAGGATGAGTGAGACCAGTGAAACTTTACATGCAGAGTGTCAACAGTAATTCGATGGGCTGAATGGCCTCCTTCTGTGTTGTACCCACTCTGCGCTGCAAACCCAGGTTAATTTTTCATTCTCAAATAAGCTTCACTCTTTCCTCCCTTGTAGGTCTAGTAATTCCACATCACAAGTTGGGGAAGCGATCTTCCTCCACTTTGAAGATGGGGAAGGAATTTCCCTCCATTTTAAAGATACAAAAGGGATATTTCTCCATTTTGAAGGTGGAGAAGGGATCTCCCTCCATTTTAAAGATGGGGAAGGAATTTCCCTCCATTTTAAAGATGGAGAATTTATCTCACTCCATTTTAAAGATGGGGAAGGGAACTCTCTCCATTTTAAAGACCGAGAAGGGATCTACCTCCATGTTAAAGATGGAGAAGGGATCTCCCTACAATTTGAAAAAGAAGAGATCTCCCTCTATTTTAATTATGTTGAAGGGATCTCCCTCCATTTTAAAGATGGATAAGGGATCTCCCTTCATTTCAATGATGTGGAAAAGATCTCCATTCATTTTAAAGAAGGAGAAGTTTATATCCGTCCATTTTAAAGATAGGGAAAGGATCTGCCTCCATTTTAAAGTTTGAGAAGGGATCTCCCACCATTTTAAAGATGTAGAAGGGATCTCCCTGCATTTAAAGATGGGGAAAGAATATGTAACAGAATAATGATGTTTATGGCCAGGCACTTTGAAAAATATTTGGAGCTTTACCCTTTTCTCCAGCTGATGAATTTTTAAATTGAACACTGGCTAATTTGAAGTCAAATTCAAATGTGAATGATGCTTTTCAATCTCATAACTCAAGTATTGAGGGAGCTTAACTCTGTAACGAAACCCGTGCTGTACCTGTCCTGGGAGTGATTGATGGGGACAGTGTAGAGGGAGCTTTACTCTGTATCTAACCCCGTGCTGTACCTATCCAATGAGTGTTTGATGGGAACAGTGTAGAGTGAGATTTACTCTGTATCTAACCCCGTGCTGTACCTATCCAATGAGTGTTTGATGGGAACAGCGTAGAGTGAGATTTACTCTGTATCTAACCCTGTGCTGTACTTGTCCTGGGAGTGTTTGATGGGGAAAGTGTAGATGGAAATTTACTCTGTATCTAACCCTGTGCTATACCATTTCTGGGGGTGATTGATGACAACATTTTCACCCAGAACGAAAACATTCCACAAAGAAGGGCTCAGAAATTGAACATGAGTTTCCCAGTTCTGTCGAAGGGTCATGAAGACTTGAAATGTCAACTCTTTTCTTCTCCGCCGATGCTGCCACACCTGCTGAGTTTTTCCAGGGAATTCTGTTTTTGTTATGAGTTTCCTTGTTTGATTTTCCCTGGTCTGTTCTGATTCTCTGATAGATTCCTGGTGTTTACCCTCCACATGAGCAGTCATTCTAATCCCGTCTACCTGTCCTGCTCCCAAACACAGCATCCGACCACAATAAGGAATGTGATAAAGGAGCATCTCAGTGAGTGAGACAGGTGAGTCTTGAGCCTGACCTGGGTGTGTGTGAGTGACCTGGGTTAATCCGACACTCCAGGGACAGTTTAGACAGTCTGAGTGCATCGCAGCTTTGCCAGATTGAGATCTGGATTCCAAGGTTTAAATTGCAAAGTGAGATTGCACAAACTCGGGTTGTATTCCCTGAAATTTAGCAGCATCAGGGGTGACTTGATCAAATTGTCAAATCCTGAGAGGAACTGAGGGGGGAGATTAGGGGAATATATGAGCTTTTGTCCTGAATAACAAGCTTCGTGAGGCATCTTATCAAATCCCTTTTGAACAGACCAGTATCCTTCTGTCACCACAGGTTACCTGTATGTTGCAAAGTTATTCTGATAATTTTCATCCCACAGAGTCAAAATTTCAGCTATTCTGTGACTGAGTCAGAACTTCAAATAGTTATTTTTCACTATTAAAAATAAGCAGTCACTTTTCAGTGGTGGTTTTTGAGATTGAGTTTGGAGCTCAGAATCTGTCAGTGGAAGGGAGTTTCTACAGAGATAAGAAATGGGATTGATGAATTAAGGTGCAGTATTTTGTTCACTGCATTAGATTGTGTCTGTTGCAGTTTCACAGGAGTTTACATTTTCATGGGAAAGGGATGGTTAACCAATGTTAACAATTCAATTTCTTCAGACAAGTGAAAACGCAAGAGAAAGAGAGAATATATAAACATTGAAACAAACAGGCAACTGGATGAGGAAGGTTTCAATTCTCTGCAGTGTTTTAATGTGAATCCCTGAGCTAAAGATATTTATAAACAGGAGTTTACTCTCACACTGGGATGCCGTACAATTTCAGTCCTGTTATCCTAAAATTAAAAATAAAAATCTACAATTAAAAATTTCTTGTACAGAGCAAAGGGAATTTGAATCTCTATCGAACCCCATACTGTATTTGGGTTGGGAGTATTTGATGAACAGTGTAGTCAAAGCTTTAGTTTGAAACAATCTTCTGCAAACGGCAATTGACGCAAAGTCTCTTGTTAATGTGTCAATCTGAAGTCGATAGATTTTTGTAAGGCAAAGGCGTAAAGAGATATGGAGTTAGATGAGAGATCAGCCAGCATCTCATTGAATGTCGCAAACAGGGTGTGGGGAGAAATGGAATCTTCCTCTTCCCATGTCCTATGATAAATATCCTTCCTTCAATCTCTGTCTCTCGGTCTCACTCTCGATCTGTGTCTCTCTCTTCTCACATGCTCGGCCTATCTCTCTCTCTCTTCCTCTCTCTCGGAATGTATATAAATTACACAAACAGCAGTCAGCCTTTTAGGTTTGTTCACAGTGGCCATTTTATGTCCCCACAGCACTGAGGCATTTCTGACAGAGTTGACTCCTCAGGAATGTGACGTTGGTACTTTCAACGTGACAGAGACACAGCTATGGAGACACTGAGACACTGATCAAACACTCATCCCCAAAACACCGCATTGTCCATGGGTTCCAGGTCATCACCACTCACTGATTTAAAAAGATTTTCACCACATCCCCCACTTCATCCCGTTCCCAAATCTGTGTCTCGCCCGTCACACTTGAACCACATTTTTTGAATTTGACTCTGTATAGAACCCCATACTGTAATTGTTTTGTGAGCGTTTGAAGAACAGTGTAGTCAAAGCTTCTCTCTGAAACACTGGATTGAGGTTCAGGGGTGATTTGATCAAACGCTTCAAGATAATAATGGAAATGAAGAGAGTGGATAACAGCGGTAAAGATAGAGAAGGGATCTCCCTCCATTTTAAAGACGGGGAAAAGTATATTTCACAGGACAATGTTTTTTATATCCAGGCATGTTGAAAAATATTTGGAGCTTTAGCCTTTTCTCCAGCTGATGAACATTTAATTTGAAGACTTTTTAATTTGAGCTCGAATTCAAAGGTGATTTATGATTTTCAATCTGATAACTCAAGTGTTGAGGGAGCTTTTCTCTGTATCGACACCCGTGCTGTACCTGTCCTGGGAGTGTTTGATGGGGAGAATTTAAGAACAACTTTAATTCCTATCTAACCCTGCACTGTCCAATAACGGATGCAGAAACAGATAAGTCGGAGGTTTCATTTCTCTGTCACTTTCTGTACCTTGAGGCTTCAATTTGGAGCTGGAAATCTGTCAGTTGATGAATGTAGTGTTGAAAATTTTATCCTGAATTGTGTGAGGCTTTAGTATTGTGGAAACGTGTGAAGAAAGTGTTTGCATTCACACACACCTACATTGTGAAATCTAAGTTACCTTTCAAACAATAGGATGTAGGGCCAAGCAGTCTGAATGGGCAACAGGTTTTGGACGATTAAAGAGTGAATTGTAATGATGTCCTTTGAAGGAGCCGTTTACTGTAAATATCCAAAGACATAGAAATGCTTCAGAGGAAATGCCCCGAGAGAATGAACTGGTTCCCCAATGTCTGAATCACTTTCCAAGTCTTCAGAGACATGAAGGGGGCAGCGATATTGTAAGATACAGATCATGAGATGCCAGAGAATCACAGAATTGAAGTTGTGGGGCCCTCTCCTGTTTCAGAATGTCAGTTTTGATGTTTTACTCTGTGAGCCTTGGTTAATGATTCAGAGAGCAGAAAGTTCCAATCCAATCTGGAACCTGCACTTCAAATTCCAAAGAGATATGAACGCCTTAAGTGAATGGGTTAAATAGTGAAAGATGGATTTCATTGTAGGCAAATGTGTGGATCCTCACTTTGAAAAGGATGGAACAGATTAAATTATAAATGGTGGAAAGCTGCAAACAGTGAGTGTACAAAGAGTCTCTATCCATTTGTGTCAGGACTAAGAAAACATCAAATTGTTCCAATGAGAAATTAAGTTTGATATTTGGGATAAAGCTGGTTAAAAATTCACACTACACATTCCATGAATCAGCCTCTGTAACCTGCATTTCAGCACATCACAAGAAAAATGACATGTTCAACTGTTCATGATTCCGGTCTGTAACTCACTCCCGGGTAATTATTATTCTATACATAAACCCCACAAATCCCTCGATTAGATTCCAGTCTGTAACTCACTCCCGGGATCTATTATTCTGTATATAAACCCCACAAACCCCTCAATTAGATTCCAGTCTGTAACTCACTCCCGGGTATATATCATTCTTTATATGAATCTCCCAAACCCCTCAATTAGATTCCAGTCTGTTACTCAATTCCGGGTATCTGTTTATCTATATATAAACCACCCTGAAACCCTCGATTAGATTCCAGTCTGTAATTCACTCCCGGGTATCTGTTATTCTATATATTAACCACGCCGATCGCCTCGATTAAATTCCAGTCTGTAACTAACTCCCGGTATCTGTTATTCGATATATAAACCACCCCAAACACCTCGATTAGATTCAGTCTGTTACTCACTCCTGGGTATTTGTTACTCTATATATAAACCACCCCGAACCCCTCGATTAGATTCCAACCTGTTACTCACTCTCGGGTATTTCTCATTCTATATTTAAACCACCCTGAACCCCTCGAATAGATTCCAGTCTGTAACTCACTCCCGGGTATCTTGTAGCCTACATATAAACCCTCCAATCCCCTCAATTAGATTCCAGTCTGTAACTCCCTCCCCAGTATCTATTATACTATATATAAGCCGCCTGAACCCCTCGATTTGATTCCAGTCTGTAACTCACTCCCGGGTATCTGTTATTCTATATCTAAACCACCACGAACCCCTCGATTAGATTCCAGCACCTTCCACATCACAAGTTGAGGGAGGGGCCTCCCCCAATTTTAAAGTTGGTTAAAGGCTCTCCCGCCATTTTTAAGATGGGGAAGGGATATCTCTCTTATTTAAAGATGGAGAAGGGATATCTCACAGGATATTGTTCTTTAAACTCAATAATGTTAACAGATTTTTGAGAATTTTCAGTTTGCCCCTACACTTTCTCTTTCTCTCACTCCATCTCGTTCCTTCTCTCCCTCTCTTACCCCATCTGTCTGCCACTCTATACATTTCTCTGTTTCTCTCTCTCACCCCATATCTTTACCCTACACTCGCTCCCCTCTCTTCATCTCTCTCTCTCAACTCATCCCTTTTTCTTTCGCTCAATCTCCTCTCTCTATCTCACTCGCTTACACAGCTCTCTTTCCCTCTCACCCTGTCTCTCTGCCGCTCTGTCTCTCTATCTGTTGTTCCATCTTTCTCTCTCTCTCTCACTCACTACTTACCTCCGTTGCTCTGCTCCTCTCTCTGTCGCCTCCATATCTCTCCTTTCGCCTTGTTGATCTGTTGCTCTTTTTCTATCTCTGTACCTCTTCCATCCCATCGATCTCTCCGTCTATATCTCTCTCTCTCTTTCTGTCCCAGGAAAACAGAGAGTACTGGTTCACGGATATTTTACTGGTTGGATGTAGGATTGTAGTGGAGTTCCACAGGGGACAGTATTGGAACCCTGGATTTCCCTGATGTATATAAATGATTTAGTTCTCGGTGTGCAGGGGACCATTTCAGAGTTTGCGGATGGCACAAAAGTTGGGAGAATTGTAAACAGAGAGGGGACAGTGTAGAGCTTCAAAAGGACATTGACAAGTTGGTAGAGTGGGCAGATGGGTGGCCAATGATGTTCAATGTGGAGACGTGTGAGGTGATGCATTTTGCTAGGAGGAACATGGACGGGAAAAATAAAATTAGGGGTGAAATTTTGAAGAGGGTGCAGGAGCAGAAAGGCCTGGGTGGAGATGTGCATAGATCATTGAAGGTTCCAGGACAGGTTGAGCGAGAAGGTAATAAAGCTATATCCTGGGCTTTATTAATAGGGACATAGAGTACAAGAGCAGGGAGGTTATGCTGAATGTATATAAGACACTAGTTAGACCTCAGCTGGAGTATTGTGTACAGTCCTGGGAGCCACACTATAGGAAGGATGTGATTCCCAGGGAAGTGTGATTAGGTGGGATGGAATTGAAATTTACACCCCTTCTGTGTTTGATATTGGAATCATCTTCATTTGGAGTTTGCTGTGTTTTGTAGACATTTTCAGATCTTTTTAAATAATTCCCTTATTTGATAGACTGCATCACTGAGTGCGAATTGGAGTTAACATCCATTTCTTAAATTGTTTGAACATATTTTTAAACTTTGGCTCCGAGTTCGAAACTCTCCCACAAGGGAAACATCTTCTCCACATCCACCCCGTCAAGTTCCCTCAGGATCTTATATGTTTCACTAAGATCACCTTTCCAAATTCTAAACTCCAATGGATACAGGCCCAGCCTGTCCAACCTTTCCCCATATGAAACTCAGAATCCTTTCCTCATAAGATCAGAGATGATGAGAAATGCCTCACACAATCGGCCTTGTCCTTGTCTTCATTGGTTTCTGAGCAACAACCTGTTTCCGTTCTGACTGCTCTAGACCAGGCCTCAGCTTCTATTACACTAGACCCTGCCTCAGTTATTACTGCACTAGACATTCTCTAAGTTGATATAACACGTGGCCCTGTCTCTGTGAATGCTACACTTCACCAGCCTCTGTTTGGACTGCACACAACCATTTCTCTGTTTATCAGACAAGAGGACCTGTCTTTACTTGGTATCTAACTCCCTGTTGCCCCTTCCCTGAGAATGTTTGATGGGACAGAGCAGAGGGAATTTTACTCTCTAAAGAACCCTATTGTGTATTTGGTTTGAGTGTGTTTGTTGAAAAGTGTGGATGAAGCTTTAAACTGGAATTTAGCTGAGGGGGTGATTGGCTGAAATATTTCAGGATAATAATGCAAGTAGAGGGTTAAAAAAGAGAAACTATTTCCGCTGGTTTGGGGATTCTGGGCCTTGGGGACATGGTTTTTTGACTAAGTTTAGAATTTTAGAATTTCAGTAGAGAAACTAAGAAACACTTTAAAACACCAAGTGTGGTATTAGTTTGGATCTCTCTCACGAACGGTAATTGATGCTGAGCTACTAGTCCATGTTCCAAACTGAGGCTGATAGATTTCTGTTGCCTAACACGGTGCAGAGATATGAGACAAAGGGGTCCGATCACATATCAGCCAGGATCTCATTGAATGTGAGAACAGGGTGGGAGGGTGAAATGTCCTCTTTCTCTTTCCATGTGCTATGACCAATATCTTTAATTCACTCTCTGGCTCTCAGTCACCCACTTGGTCTGAGAATCTCTATTTCTCATTCACTCGATCTGTGTCTTCTCTCCCTGCCTCTCTTCCTCTGAGAATCTAGTCTACAAACACCAGGCAGCCTTTTTAGGTTTGTTCACAGTGGCCATTTTATGTCCCCACAGCACTGGGACATTTATGACAGATTTGACCCCTCTCTCATGTAACATTAGTATTTTATACGTGACAGAGGCACAGGTATGGGGATATAAATTCCCTGTGTATTCCCTGGATATTGAAGTATCTGGGCGTTCGATTCCACACTTTGCTGTTGTGAATTTGAAATCTGAATTTTCTGAAATTGAATCTGGAATTAAAAACCCCCGGGATGGAATGATTCACATTCTTTCCGCTGCTGCAAAGCCCGTGTCTGTGTCTGTTTCTCAGGATTTATTAACAGTTTAAGATAATAGGTTAGAATGTCACAAGTTTTCCATAATTCAGCTCAGTCGGAAATGTCCCAAAGCTATGACTAATATTAATCTTTCATCATCTGCCTCTTCATCCCCTCTCACTCTCTGCCTCTCTCTTTAACATTCCCTCATTCTGCATCTTCTCTTTTTCTCTCTCTCTCTCAGATTCTGTAAGAAAAATCCACAAACACCAGGCAGCCATTTTAGGTTTGTTTTAAGAGGCCATTTTATGTTCCCACAGCACTGGGATATTTATGACAGAGTTGACTCCTCACGAATGGCACATTATTATATTTAATGTGACAGAGGCACAGGTATCTCCCTCTATTTTAAATATGGAGAATGGATCTCCCTCCATTTTAAAGATCGAGATGGGATCTCCCCCAATGGTAAAGATGGAGAAGGGATCTCCCTCCATTTTAAAGTTGGAGAAGGGATGTTCCTCTCTTTTGAAAATGGAGAAGGGAGCTCCTTTCATTTTAAAGATGGGGAAGTGATATCCCTTCATTTTAATGATGGGGAAGGGATCTCCCTTCATTTTAAATATGGTGATGGGATCTCCTTCCATGGTAAAGATAGGGAAGGGATCTTCCTCTATTTTTAACATGGAGAAGGGATCTTCCTCTCCTTTGAAAATGGAGAAGGGAACTCCTTTTATTTTCAAGATGGAGAAGGGATCTCCCTCCATTTTAAAGATGGAGAAGTGATCTCCCTCCATTTTAAAGATGGAGAAGTGATCTCCCTCCATTTTAAAGATGGAGAAGTGATCTCCCTCCATTTTAAAGATGGAGAAGTGATCTCCCTCCATTTTAAAGATGGAGAAGTGATCTCCCTCCATTTTAAAGATGAAGATGGGATCTCCCTCCATGGTAAAGATAGGGAAGGGATCTTCCTCCATTTTTAACATGGAGAAGGGATCTTCCTCTGTATTGAAAATTGAGAAGGGAACTCTTTCCATTTTAAAGATGGGGAAGGGATCTCCCTCCCTCCAATCTAAAGACAGAATTGGGATCTACTTCAGTTTTAACAGTGGAGAAGTTATCTGCCTCCATTATAAATATTGAGGATGGATCTCCCTCCATTTTGTCAGCTCTCTCTCTCCCTACCACTTTTGCCTTTCCTTGATTCGTCTCTCTGATTTTCTCTCAAGCATCTCTATTTCCGACACTCACTCCCCTGTCTTTGCCGCTCTCTGTCACCCCATCCATTTTTCTTTCACTCAAGCGCCTCTGTTTATCTCTGTCTCTCGCCCTCTCTCTCTTTCTCTGTCAGCCCATCTCACTGTCGCTATGTCCCTCTCTCTCTCTCTCTCCCCCCATATCTCTGCCCTTCACCCTCTCTATCTCTCACTCTGACTCTCCGTCACTCTCTGACCCTCTCGCTATCGCCCCCATCTCTCTCTCTATCAGCACGTCTCTCTGTCACTGTCTCTCCCCATCGCTCTGCCACTGTCTCTCTGTCCCAATCGTTCTCTCTCTTGCCTGTCTCTTTCTCCATTGCTCTCTTTCTTGCCTCGCCTTTATCTGTCTCTCTCACTCCAACACCCTGCCACACTCTGCTCTCTCATGCTCGCCCAAACCCTCTCTCTCTCTCGGCAAGTTCTGCCTCTCTTTCCCTATCTCAATCTGTCTCTCTCTCTTGCCAACTCTCTCCATTGCCTCTCTCTCTCTCTTACTCTTGCTACATCAGTCTCCCCGTCGCTGCACCACCCCCAGTCTCCCTTTTGAGGATAATTTGGGTGTGAAGTTGAAGGGAAAATATTTTCAGGGTTACTGGGAAATGGCGGACGAGTGAGACCAGTGAAACTTTCCTTGCAGAGTGTGGAAAGTAGATTGATGGGCTGAATGGCCTCGTTCTGTGTTGTAACCGTTCAGTGATACACACGCAGTTTAACTTTTCATTCTCGAATAAGTTTCACTTTTTCCTCCATAGTAGGTTCCAGCACTTCCGCATCACAATTTGGGCAATGGATCTCCCTCCATTATAAAGATGGGAATGGATCTCGCTCCACTTTAAAGATGGGAATTGATCTCCCTCCATTTTAAAGACGGGAATGGATCTCCCTCCATTTTAAAGACGGGAATGGATCGCCCGCCATTTTAAAGACAGGAATGGATCGCCCTCCATTTTAAAGATGGTAATGGATCTGCCTCCATTTTAAAGATGGAGAAAGAGGCTTCCTCCATTTTAAAGATGGGAATGGATCGGACTCCATTTTAAAGATGGAGAAGGGATCTACATCTATTTTAAAGATGGGAATGGAACTCCATCCATTTTAAAGATGGGAATGGATCTCCTGCCATTTTAAAGATGGGAATGGATCTCCCTCCATTTTAAAGATGGGAATGGATCTCCCTCCATTTTAAAGATTGAGAAAGGACCTCCATCCATTTTAAAGATGGTGAAAGGGTCTCCCTCCATTTTAAAGACGGGAATGGATCTCCCTCCATTTCAAAGATGGTGAAGGGATCTGCATCTATTTTAAAGAAGGGAATGGATCTCCCTCCATTTTAAAGATGGAGAAGACTTACCCTAGTGGGACATCAGCAAGGCTTTTGATAAGGTCCCACAAGGGAGACTGAAAGTGAAGGTAAGAGCCCATGGGATCCAAGGCAATTTTACACATTGGATCCAGAATTGGATGAGTGGCAGGAAGCAGAGGGTGATGGTCAAGGGGTGTTTTTGTGACTGGATTCCTGTGTCCAGTGGGCTTCCACAGAGATCAGGGTCCCGTGCTGTGTGTGTTATGTATAAATGATTTAGACTTCAATGTAGGAGAGTTGATCAGCAAGTTTTTGGATGACACGATAATTGGTGGGGTGGTAAATAGTGAGGAGGAGAGCCTTAGATTACAGGAGGATATAGACGGGCTGCTCAGTGGCAAATGGACTTTAATCCGGATAAGTGTGAAGTGATGCACTTGGGCTGGACAAACAAGGCACAGGAATACATGATGAATTTTAGGATCCTGGGATCTAATGAGCATTAGAGGGACCTTGGTGTGCATGTCCACCGTTCCCTTAAGGTAGCGGGACAGATAAATAAGGTGGTTAAGAAGGCATATGAGATATTTCCTTTATTAGCCGAGACATATAATATAAGAGCAGGGAGGTCATGCTGGAACTGTATAAAACACTGGTTAGGCCACAGCTAGAGTATTGTGTGCAGTTCTGGAATCCACATTATAGGAAGGATGTGATTGCACTAGAGAGAGAGCACAGGAGATTTACCAGGATGTTGCCTGGGCTGGAAAATTTTAGATATGTCGAGAGCTTGGGTAGACTTGGATTGTTTTCCCGGGAGCAGAGGAGATTGCGGAAGGACATGTTTGAGGTGAATAAAATTATGAGGGGCATTGATAGGGTAGACAGGAAGGAACTTTTCCCCTTGGTGGAGGGAAGAATAACCAGGGTGCATAGATTTAAGGCAGAGGACAGGATGTTTAGAGGGGAAGTGGGCAAGGATTTTTTCACCCAGAGGGTGGTGGGAATCTTGAACTCACTGCCTGAAATGGGGTTAGAGGCAGAAACCCTCATAACATTTCAGAATATTTGGATGTGCACTTGCGATACCTTGGCATATAAGGCTGTGGGCCTAGTGCTGGAAAATAGGATTAGAATTGTTAGTTTCTTGTTCAATCAGCTCAGAGTTGATGGGCCGAAAGGCCTTTTTCTGTGCTGTCAACCTCTGTGATTCTATTACAGAGATATCCCTCTATTTTAAAGATGGAGATGGGATCTACCTCCATTTTAAAGATTGAGAAAGGATCTCCCTCCATTTTAAAGATGGAGAATGGATCTACCAACATTTTAAGGATGGAAAAGGGACATCCCTCCATTTTTAAGTTTTTGAAGGGGACGCCCTCCATTTTAAATATATATATAAGGGATCTCCATAAATTTTAAATATATGGAAGGGATCTCTCTCCATTTTAAAGATGGGGAAGGGATCTCCCAACATTTTAATTAGGCCAAAAACAATCTCAAACACAAAAACACACAATTGGACTGATATATTCTTTCTCATACAGGCAGACACACACACATACCCTCTCACACACAGACACACTCACGCACATATATCCTCCATTTCACACACACACACGCACACACACACATTCTCTCTCACACTCACGCAGCACAGATATATTCTTTCTCATACACAAGCTCACACAGACATTGTCACAATCACACAGATGCATTCTCAAACACACACACATCCTCTCTCTTACAGACACTGATTCTCTATCTCACCGATTCACACACACACTCACAGATATATTCTTTCTCAAACACGCAAACACACACAACATAACACACACACATTCACACACACATAAATTCTTACTCACACACAAAGCACATACCACATAAATTTTATCTCACACAAACACCCACACAGATATATTCTTTCTCATACGCACACACAAACACACACACACAGACCAACTCACACACAAACACGCTGTCCCTCACACACACAGACACATATACACATTCTCTCTCTCTCTCTCTCTCTCATATACACATAAACACAAACACACTTGCACAGATATATACTTTCTCAGACACGCAGGCACACACACATAAAAACACAAACATAACCTCCCACACACACACATTCGCACTCACAGATATTTCTCTCTTTCACACACACACACACACATTCTCTCTCTCCCCTCTACACACACACACACATACGCACACATTATCTCTCCCTCTCTCTCTCAAACGCAGGCACACACGCTTTCACAAACACATATGTACTGATACACAAATCCAAACTCTCTCTCTCAAATTTACTCCTGCAATATCTCACACACATCTCCCACACAATCTCACACACAATTCCTCTCACACCCGTTCCCTCTCACACACAATCTTTAACATAAAGTCCCTCTCACATACAATCCCTCTCTCACACAATCCCTCTCACGCACAATCTCTCACACACAATCCCTCTCACACACAATCCCTCTCACATGCAATCCCTCTCACACACAATCCCTCTCTCACCCATTCCCTCTCACACATGATCTTTAACATACAGTCCCTCTCACAAACATTCCCTCCCACATAGAATCCCTCTCACACTCAGTCCCTCTTACACACAATCCCTCTCATGCACAATCCCTCTCACACACAATCTCTCACACACAATCACTCTCATACACAATCTGTCACACACAATCTCTCATAAGCTTGCTCTCACATACTCGCTCTCACACTCTATCTCTCTCACACACACTCTCCCAAGCACACACACCATCGTTCTCTCTCACACATGAAATCTGTGTCTCTCACAGGCACTCTCTCTCTGCTCATCATCTCGGCCTACACCCTCTCTGCCAACCCCACGCATTCTCTCCCAAACCCCAAACTCTCTCTGCACCATCCCACCCCCCCATTCTCTCTCATTCCCATCTTCTTTCCAATTTTGGATGAGAGAGAGATGGTGAGAGAGGATGGAGAACACTTCCCAAACCATTTCTCAGCCTCTATTTCGCTCAGGGAGTGTTTGATGTGGAGAGTATGGAGGGAGCTTTATTCTATATCTAGACATGTGCTGTACCTGTCCTGGGAGTGATGGATGGGGAAAGAATAGAGGGAGCTTTAGTCTGTATCTAACCCCGTGCTGTACCTGTCCTGGGAGTGTTTGATGGGGACGTTGTAGAGGGAGATTTACTCTGCATCTAACACTGTGCTGTACCTGTCCTAGTAGTGTTTGATGGGCACAGTACAGAGTCAGCTTTACTCTGTATCTAACCCTGTGCTCTACCTGCCCTGGGAGTGTTTGATGAGGACGGTGAAGAGGGAGCTTTACTCTGTATCTAACCCTGTGCTGTACCTGTCCTGGGAGTGTTTGTTGGGGACAGTGTAAAGGCAGTTTTACTGCGATTCTAACCCCATGCTGTACCTGCCCTGGGAGTGTTTGAGACGGGCAGTATAGAGGGAGCTTTACTCTGTATCTAGCCCCTGCTGCATCATCTCTAGGAATGTTTGAAGGCAACATTCTCACCAAAAACAAAAACAATCAACAAATAAGGGTTCACAAATTGAGCACGAGTTTCCTTGTTTGATTCTCCCTGGTCTGTTCTGATTCTCTGATAGATTCCTGGTGTTTACCCTCCACATGAGCAGTCATCATAATCCTGTCTACCTGTCCTGCTCTCAAACACAGCATCCGACTACAATAAGGAAAGTGATACAGAAGCGTCTCAGTGAGTGAGACAGGTGGGTCTTGAGCCTGACCTGGGTGTGTGTGAGTGACCCGGGTTAATCCGACACTCCAGGGACAGTTTAGACAGTCTGAGTGCATCGCAGCTTTGCCAGAATGAGATCTGAATTCCAAGGATTAAATTTCAAAGTGAGATTGCACAAACTCGGGTTGTATTCCCTGAAATTTAGTAGCTTCAGGGGTGACTTGATCAAATTGTCAAATCCTGAGAGGAACTAAGGGGGGAGATTTGGGGAATGTATGAGCCCTTGTCCTGAATAATAAGCTTCATGAGGCATCTTATCAAATCCCTTTTGAACAGGCAAGTATCCTTCTGTCACTACAGGTTACCTGTATGTTGCAAAGTTATTCTGATAATTTTCATCCCACAGAGTCAAAATTTCAGCTATTCTGTGACTGAGTCAGAACTTCAAATAGTTCAGTTTCACTGTTTAAAATAAGCAGTCACTTTTCTGTCGTGGTTTTTGAGATTGAATTTGGAGCTCAGAATCTGTCAGTGTTTCTACAGAGATAGGAAATGGGATTGATGAATAAAGGTGCAATATTTTGTTCACTGCATTAGATTGTGTTTGCTGCAGTTTCACAAGAGTTTACATTTTCATGGGAAAGGGATGGTTAACCAATGACAACAATTCAATTTCTTCAGACAAGTCAAAACGCAAGAGAAAGAGAGAATATACAAACACTGAAATAAACAGGCAACTGGATGAGGAAGGTATCAATTCTCTGCGTGTTTTAATGAGAATTCCTGAGCTAAAGATTGAAATAAACAGGAGTTTAAATCTCACACTGGGATGCCGTACAATTTCAGTCCTGATAGCCTAAAATAAAAAATAAAAATCTACAATTAAAAATTTCTTGTACAGTGCAAAGGGAATTTGAGTCTGTATCGAACCCCGTACTGTATTTGAGTTGGGAATGTTTGATGAACAGTGTAGTCAAAGCTTTAGTTTGTAACAAAGTTCTGCAAATGGCAATTGACACAACGTCTCTTGTTAAAGTTTCATTCTGAGGCTGATAGCTTTTTGTTAGACAAAGGGGTAAAGAGATATGGAGTTAGATCAGAGATCAGCCAGGATCTCATTGAATGTCGGAAACAGAGTGTGGGGAGAAATGGAATCTTCCTCTTCCCAATATCCTTCCTTCAATCTCTGTCTCTCTGTATTCCTCTTGAACTGTGTCTCTCTTTTCTCACTTGCTCGGTCTGGCTCTCTCTTTCTCTCTCTCTCTCTCTTCCTCTCTCCCAGAATCTAGATAAGTTACACAAACACCAGTCAACCTTTCAGGTTTGTTCAAAGTGGCCATATTAAGTCTCCACAGCACTGAGACATTTCTGTTAGTTGACTCCTCAGGAATGTGACTTTGGTACTTTCAACGTGACAGAGACACAGCTTTGGAGACACTGAGAAACTGATGAAACACTCCTCCCCGAAACACCGCATTTTCCATGGGTTCCAGGTCATCACCTCTTGCTGATTTAAAAAGATTTTCACCACATCCCTCCCTTCATCCCTTTCCCAAAACCTTCACTCTGTCTCTCCCCCTGTCACCAATGAACATTTTTTTTTTTTATTTGACTCTGTATCGAACCCCATACTGTAATTGGGTTGGGAGTGTTTCATGAACAGTGTAGTCAAAGCTTCACTCTGAAACATTGGATTGAGGTTGAGGAGTGATTTGTTCAAACGCTTCAAGATAATAATGGAAATGAAGAGAGTGGATAACAATGGTAAAGATGGAGAAGGAATCTCTCTCAATTTGAAAGGTGAGGAAAAGGATATGTCACAGGATAACATTATTTATACCCAGGCATGTTGAAAAATAATTGGAGCTTTACCTTTTACTCCAGCTGATGAACTTTTTATTTGAACACTTCTTAATTTGAACTCAAATTCAAAGGTGAATGAGGCTTTTTAATCTCATAACTCAAGTTTTGAGGGAGAGTTATCCTGTATCGACCCCTGTGCTGGACCTGTTCTGGGAGTGTTTGATGGGGACAATTTAAGAACAACTTTAATTCCTATCTAACACTGCGCTGTTGATTAAGGGATGCAGATTCAGATAAATCAGAGGTTTCATTTCTGTGCCACTTTCTGTACCTTGAAGCTTCCATTTGGAGCTGGAAATCTGACAGTTGATGAATGTGGTCTTGAAAATTTCATCCTGAATTGTATGAGCATTAGTATTGTGGAAACGTGTGAATAAAGTGTTTGCATTCACACATTCCTACATTGTGAAATGCAAGTTACCTTTGAAACAATAGGGTGCAGGGCCAGGGAGTCTGAATGGACAACAGGTTTTGGATGATGAAAGAGTGAATTTTAATGATGTCCTTTGAAGGAGTTGTTTACTTTAAATGTCCCAAGACAAAGAAATGCTTCAGAGGAAATGTACCGAGACAACAAAATGGTTCCCCAATGTCTGACTCACCTTCCCAATTTTTCAGAGACATGAAGGAGGCAGAGATATTGTAAGATACAGATCATGAGATGCCAGAGAATCAAAGAATTGAACATGTGGGGCCCTCTCCTGTTTCAGAATGTCAGTTTTAATGTTTTACTCTCTGAACTTTGCTTAATGTTTCAGAAAGCAGAAAGTTCCAATCCAATCTATAACCTGCACTTCAAATTCCAAAGAGATATGAACACCTTAAGTGAATGGGTGAAATAGTCAAAGACGGATTTCATTGTAAGCAAATGTGTGGCTGCTCAGTTTAATAAGGATGCAACACACTTCACTATAAATGGTGAAAAGCTGCAGACAGTGAGTGTCCAAAGATCCCTATCGATTTGTGTCAAGACTAAGAAAACATCAAATAGTTACAAGGAGAAATTTAATTTAATATTTGGGATAAAGTTGGTTAAAAACTCACAATACACATTCCATGAATCAGCCTCTGTAACCTGCAGTTCAGCACATGACAAGAAAAATGATATTTTCAATGGTTCGTGATTCCAGTCTGTAACTCACTCCCAGGTATCTATTATTCTATATATAAAAACCACAAACCCCTCGATTAGATTCCAGTGTGTAACTCACTCCCAGGTATCTATTATTCTATATATAAACCCCACAAATCCCTCGATTAGATTCCAGTCTGTAACTCACTCCCGGGTAGCTAATATTCTATATATAAATCCCACAAACCCCTCGATTAGATTCCAGTCTGTAACTCACTCCTGGGTATCTATTAGTCTACATATAAACCCCCTGAACCCCTCGCTTCGATTCCAGCCTGTAACTCACTCCCAGGTATCTATTATTCTATATATAACTCCCCTAAACACCTCGATTAGATTCCAGTCTGTAACTCACTCCCGGGTATCTATTATTCTATACATAAACCCCCTGAACTCCTCGATTAGATTCCAGTCTGTAACTCACTCCTGGCTATCTATTATTCTAATATAAACCCCACAAACACCTTCGGTCTGTCCGCAAGCATGACACAGACCTCCCTGTCGCTTGCCCTTTCAACACTCCACCCTGCTCTCTTGACCACATGTCTGTCCTTGGCCTGCTGCATTGTTCCAGTGAAGCCCAACGCAAACAGGAGGAAGAGCACCTCTTCTTCCGACTAGACACTTTACAGCCTTCCAGACTGAATATTGAGTTCAACAATTTTAGATCATGAACTCTCTCCTCCATCCCCCACCCCCTTTCCGATCCCCCACTTTTTCTCCAATAATTTATATCTATTTTTCTTTTCCCACCTTTTTCCATTATTTTTAAATGCATTTCCATCCTATGTTTTATCCTCACCTTTTAGTCTATTTTGATCCCTTCCCCCCACCCCTCCCCCACTAGGGCTATTTGTACCTTCACCCCACCCCACCCCCACTAGGTCTATCTGTACCTTCACCCCACCCCACCCCCACTAGGGCTATTTGTAACTTCACCCCACCCCACCCCCACTAGGTTTATCTGTACCTTCACCCCACCCCACCCCCCACTAGGTCTATATGTACCTTCACCCCACCCCACCCCCACTAGGGCTATCTGTACCTTCACCCCCAACCCACACCCACTAGGTCTATATGTACCTTCACCCCACCCCACCCCCACTAGGGCTATCTGTACCTTCACCCCACCCCACCCCCACTAGGTCTATCTGTACCTTCACCCCACCCCACCCCCACTAGGGCTATCTGTACCTTTGCACCCACTAGGTCTATCTGTACCTTCACCCCACCCCACCCCCACTAGGTCTATCTGTACCTTCCCCCCCAACCCACACCCACTAGGGCTATTTGTACCTTCACCCCACCCCACCCCCACTAGGGCTATCTGTACTTTCACCCCACCCCACCCCCACTAGGTCTATCTGTACCTTCCCCCCCAACCCACACCCACTAGGGCTATTTGTACCTTCACTCCACCCCACCCCCACTAGGGCTATCTGTACTTTCACCCCACCCCACCCCCACTAGGTCTATCTGTACCTTGCTGCTCCTGCTTTCTACCCTTAATTAGCACATTCCTTTAGATAATATCACCACCTTCAACACATCATTGCCATTTTGTCTGTGACTTATTTTGGTTATCTCCAACTATCACTGGACCTCTATCCAGCTCTACCTGTCCCACTAGCCGCCCCCTCCTTAAACCAGCTTATATGTAACCTCTTTTCTATTTTTGTTTAGTTCTGTTGAAGAGTCATTCGGACTCGAAACGTTAACTGTTTTCCTCTCCGCAGATGCTGTCAGACCTGCTGAGGTATTTTTATTTTTGTTGTGAATTTCCAGCATCCACAGTTTTTTGCTTTTATCCCAGTATCCTTTGACTGATTCTGAAAAATGTCAATGACTTATGGTTCCCCCCTGCTGATTAATGGTTCTTTATATTATTTACCATCATTACCATCACTGAGCATCCCATTATCTATATCCTGTGGGTTACCATTAACCATAAACTGAACTAGACCAGCCACATAAATACTGTGCCTGCAAGAGCAGGTCAGAAGCTGGGAATAGTGCGATGAGTCACACATCTCTTGACTCCCCAAAGCCTCTACAACATCTATAAGACACACACCGGTCATGTGATGGAATGGTCCACAGTTGCCTGGATGAGTGCATCTCCAAAAGCACACAAGAAGCTTGATACCTTCCAGGTTAAAGCAGCCGCTTGATTGGCACCCCATCCACGAATATTCACGCCCTCCAATACCGACACACAGTGACAGCTTTGTCTACCATCCACATGACACACTGCAGGAATTCACCAAGGCTCCTTAGACAGCACCTTACAAACCCACAACCACTACCATCTAGAAGGACAATGGCAACAAATAGATGGGAACACCACCACCTAGAAATTCCCTTCCAAGGCATTCAACATCCCAGCTTGGAAATATCTGACTGTTCCTTCACTGTGGCTGGGTGAAAGTGCTGGGACTCTGTTCATACAGCACCGTGGGTGCAGCTACCCAAATGGACTGCAGTGGTTCAAGAAGGCAGCTCTGCACCACCTTATCAAGGGAAAATAGGGATGGACAGTAATGCCAGCCCTGCCTTCCAAGCCAACGTCCCGTGAATTAACATAAAAATGATGTTTTGCTCAGATAAAATAATATGTTTTGTACTTTCCTTGACCATTTTTTCAGGATAGGGGAGGTACGCTGTAATGCCCTCATGAGTGATACCCTGAGCTCATCGTCTCAGACTTTGTTCAATGGTGCAGGTTCCTCATGAAATCCAAACATTTTTCAGTGACCCTTTTCGAGGCCATTTGCACAGTCATGGTTTTCTCTCTGTGGCTGCTCCTGCTTGGAATGAGTTTCTTTTATAACAAAGGATTGGATGGTTAAGTTGCTTATAACATTGAAATGATGTCGGCCTAATGCAAAGGATTGCAGAGCACTGAGGGAACAGTTTACAAAATAAGTAGTATGAAGTTATACAGAGTGAGTAAAATATAAGTGCAAAGCAGTGATCAGTTTTTAAACATAAGGAGTTGATCTATCTTTTTACATTCAGTTAATACATGACCTTGAGTGATAAGAACAAGTCTAAAAGGATTAAACGGTTACAATATTAGCCACACATTATTACAGCAGTTACCTTTAATACAAAGAATGCATTGAGACAAATGTTTTCCCTAAATCACTGCTAATGAAATCTAACTTCATGTAGAGTACAGCTGTTTTTATTCGTTCCACCTATTACATGCTAAAGTCCTCTATTGGTTATATTTTATAATGATAATGTACTGTTTATTGAATTCATGAATATACTTTGTTTCTGTGTAAAGTGATCGAAAGCTAATCATTAAACAGAACTTTCCCTGCAGAATTTAAAGTTTGATTTTGAAGGTGCAGTCGCTATTTTAATGCTGCCTGCCTCTCTGGTATTTATCCCTATGTTACAACTGAGAGAAAGGAAGTGAGAGAGACACAGAAAGGGAAAGAGAGAGAGAGAGAGGCACCTAAAAAGAGAGGCAGATCAATGCATTGAAAGATGGAAATTGACAGGATAAAAGGAGAGACAGAAAGTGTGGTGTGTAAGAGAGAGAGAGAGAGCGAGATAGAGAGCAAGCAAGAAAGAAAGAGAGAGAGGTAAGGTGTGAGAGAGGGAGAGAGCAAAATAGAGAGCGAGTAAGAAAGAGAAAGAGAGAGAGGTAAGGTGTGAGAGAGGGAGAGAGCAAAATAGAGAGCGAGTGAGAAAGAAAAAGGGAGAGAGGTAAGGTGTGAGAGAGGGAGAGAGCGAGATAGAGAGTGAGTGAGAAAGAGAAAGAGAGAGAGTAAGGTGTGAGAGAGGGGGAGAGCGAGCTAGAGAGCGAGCGAGAAAGAGAAAGGGTGAGAGGTAAGGTATGAGAGAGGGAGAAGGACAAAGAACAAAGAGAGAGAAAAGAACAGAGAAAAGGAACAACGGGGTCACTGAGAGAGAGTCTGATAGAAAAAGAGCCAGAGGGAGAGAGAGAGAAAGCGAGAAAAAGAATGGAAGATGAAAAGAGAGAAAGGTGAGAGGGTCAAAGAAATCTAAATCAGAAACTCAGAAAGTGAATTGTGAAAATGTGGCCTGTCTTGTGATCTTGTTTGTGTAGAAATCAGTTACAGCATTCATTGGGCAGAGAGTTCACTTTGAGAGGTAAATGGAATGCACAGCGACCATTTCAATCCATTTTACTGTGTAACTGATAGTGCATTTCTGTCTTTGTCTCTCTCTCACTGCCCCTCCACCTTGTGAGGTGTGTGTGAGAGAGCAAGAGTGAGGGAGAGATGTGAGAATGAGAGAAGCCAGAGGGACTGAGTGAGCGTGAGCAAGAGAATGAGAGAGAAAGTGTGAGGAAGACAGGGACTGATAGAGAAAGGGGAGGGAGTCAGGAGCGAACAGGGGGAGAGGGAAAGAGGCGAGAGTATTGGGGAAACGATGGAGAGGGGGCCGATAAAAAGAGAGTGAGGGGAAAGGAAAGAGAGGTAGAGTGATAGAACGGGGAATCAGAGAGGGGGAAACAGGGAGAGTGAGAAAACGAGAGAGGGAGACAGAGAGGAATGGGAATGAGTGAAGGGTTAACAGGGGAGAGGTGGAAAATGGAATGAATTGTGGGTGGGGTGTTGAGAGAGACAGGACCTTGAGGATCTCCAGTGTGTAGTCACAGACCCAGCTCCATTCTCAACCTTCCAGAAATAGTGAACTGGAAGAATTAAATGTCGGGTTGGTGATATTAAAAGTGTCCCAAATTGATCAGTTTCTTCCTTTTGTGGGGGCTGAAGTGGTGCGGGGTGGGGGGGGGGGGGGGGGGGGGGGGGGGTGGGGGTCAATTTCTTGACATCTCCTGAACATTAACTGTGGTGACACTGCCCCTAGTGAGATTTACTGAAGACCTAATTGTGGATCGTTTCCAATCCAATGTACTTCTCTCTCCATCCCCTCACCTCTCTACATAAATCATATGTAAATAAAAACATGGCCACAGCGTTGAGTGTTGTTATTTATAACCGCGAGACAGCAAACTCTTCTGAGTGTATTTCGAGCAACATTCACCCCGAGGCAGGCAGGATAAGGGATAGAGACATCCAGATATTTATCAAGACCAGGAGCAATAGATAGATGAGCAGAGATGGAAGAGCTGGATAGATACAGACAGAGGAGGGGACAGAGAGAGAGAGAGGTAACTGTGCTAGGAATTGAATGTTTACTGTTAATTATTACTGTACACACAACACCAATCCTGGATTAAGAAGATACAGGGAGTGAGGGAGGGGGAAGGGAAAGGGGAGGGTGAAGGTGCGGGTGGATGGTGGTTAGTGAATGTGTTCGGGTCAATCCTGGACTGTGCGGGCACATGGCCGGCATGGAATAGGAGACGGGCAATCCTGGAATGAGTGGGTATGGAATGATATCAATGGTGACAGGGCCAGTATTGAATAGGAGAGGGACAATGCTGGACTGAGTGGGTATGGAATGATATCAATGGTGACAGGGCCAGCATGGAATAGGAGAGGGACAATCGTGAACAGAGTGGGTATGGAATGATAACAATGGTCACAGGGCCGGCATGGAATAGGAGAGGGACAATCCTGGACTGAATGGGTATAGAATGAAATCAATGGTCACAGGGCCAGCATGAAATAAGAGAGCGACAATCCTGGACTGAGTGGGTATAGAATGATATGAATGGTTCTGTTGAGTGGGCAGGAAAGTGACAAATGAAATTCAAAGTGGAGGAGTGTGAGGTAATGGAATCTGGGAGAATAACAAAGCAAAGGGAACACTCAATAAACTGAGAGGATATTGAGAGGGGTCGAGGAAGTGAGAGATTTGGAGTGAATGTTCACTGGTCCCTGAAGGTGGATAAGTTGTTAAAGAAAGCGGACAGAATGCTTTCCTTTATTGGATGAGGTATTGAGTACAAAACCAGAGATGTGATGATAGAAATGAATAAAAATAATTGTTTAGTCCACAGCTGGAATTTTGTGAACAGTTCTGGTCACCACATTACAGGAAGGACATATTTGCCCTGGAGAGAGTACAGAGGAGATTTACAGGAATGTTGTCAGGACTGGAAATCTGCACCTAAGAGGACATTGGCTAGGCTGGTGTTGTCTACCTTGGAATGAGGGAGTCCAAGGGGTGTCCTAGCTGAGGTGTGCAAGATCATGATGAACTTTTATAGGGTAGAGGGGAAAGACCTGTTTCCCCAAGCTGAGAGGTCAATTACCAGGAGGCAAAATATGATGGTGGTTGGTCGAAGGATTAAAGGAGACCGGAGGGAAAACAAATCACCCAGAGAGTGGTGGATGTGAGGAAATCACTACCTGGATTTGTGTAAGAGGCAGAAACACTGAACTCATTGTAAAGGCAACGGGATCAGAAACTGGAGTTCTGTAACCGACAAAGATACAGACCCACTGCTGCAAGGCCATTTAGAATGGATGCTATTTTATTAGCTCAGAATTAATGGGAGCCCTCAGAAAGAATGAAGACCCTCATAATTAATGGAGGGACTCCAAATTAATGAGGGGGGGAGGGGTGTGTGCCTCAAAAGTAATGGTTGGGAGTTCAGAATTAATGGGGGATATACCTAATTAATGGTGGCCTATTAATTATTAAGTGTGGGATGGGGGGGGGGGGGGGGGGAATTGAGGGGTCCCCGAAATTCAGGAACAGCCAATAATAGCAACATCAAAAAGTCATACAAAAGTTTCTCTGCTTCTGTCTCTGTCTCTGGGAGTCCGAGACTCTCTGCCTCCCCTTCTCTACCTCTTGCTCTCCTCGCTGTCTTATTTCTCTCTCTCTCTCTCTCTCTCTCTCTAAATCTCTTTATGTCTCCCACTCTCACTCTTTCTTTCTCTATATCTACCTATTTTTATTTATCTATCCTTCTTGCCTCCCCGAACACAGTCTTTCCCTCTCTGTCTCTTTCTATGCCTCTCTGTCCCCCAGTGTCTCTCTATCTCTCTCTCTCTTTCACTCCTTCTGTCCCTCAATGTATCCAACTCTCTACCTCCCTCTCTATCCCTCTCCTTCCCTCACTTTTTGCCTCTCTGCAATTCTCTGTTGCAGAATCACAGAATTTTTATTGACAGAGGAGGCCATTTGGCCCATTGTGTCCTCATCGGCTCCAACTGTGTATCATGGCTTAATGGCATTGCTGTGCATTACTCCCTATCCATGCACATTGTTTCTATTGAAACATTACTCTAACACCCTCTGGAATGCCTCAAGGAGAAGCTGCCTCCACCTCTTTTCCAGCAGTGCATTCCAGACCCAGACCACATGCTGTGTGATTTCTTTTCCTCACTACACATTTGCTGCTTTTGCAAATCACTTTATATCGGTGCCCTCTCGGTCTTCATCCTTTTAGAAGTGGGAGCAACTTCTCCCTCACTGCTCTGTTCAGCCCTTTCATGATTTTGAACATCTCTATCAATTCTCCTCTTAGTATTTTTCCCTTTAAGGAGAACAATCACAGCATCTCCAATCCATCCACATAGCTGAAGTTTCTCAACCCTGGAACCATTCTTTCAAGCCTCTTCTGCAATGTCTGCAATGTGTTCACATCCTTTATATAATGTGGTGCCCAGGACTTTACACATGGTCCCAGCTGAGGCCTAACGATTGTCTGATATAAATTCAGTATAACCTCCTTGCTCTGTTTCTCTATGCCCCTATGAATGAAGCCCATGAGAAAGTCGGATTTATGAACTGCTCTCTTCAGCTGCCCAGCCACATTCAATAACTTCAGCAGATATACACATAGATCTTTCTACTCCCGCATCACCTTCATAATATTACCCCAAGCCAGCCAATGGGAGTGTGGATATGTTAGCAGCTGGGATCTTCAGTGCAATCACTAAGGGATATCCATAATGTTCAGGCAGCTCACCCAAGTAGAGGGCTGAGACTGTTGGTGTTGTTTTCTATCTATCCAATAGTGAGGGATATCCATGTGGGAGAGGCAGCACAGCCAATGGGAGCGCTGAGATTGTTGGTGTTTTTCTATCCATCCAATAGTGAGGGATATCCATGTGGAAGAGGCAGCCCAGCCAATGGGAACTCTCTGTGACGGAGTATTTTTCATCGTTGAAAGAATTGAAGAATTAGAGTTAAGGGATATTTCAGCACATTCTTCACCTGCTTGCTGAACAGAGTCTGTGTCACGGTGTAAATCACAGTATTAGTGCAGCAGCTCAGGAGCTGCAGCATCATGCCCAATTCCAGAACAAATCGATGTATCCATACAGAATAAAACCCCAAATCATACATTCTGGTTCAGATGGAATAAATCATTAACATTGACCATAACAGGATGAAATTGGCTGAGATTACAAACAGTAACATGATGGATTTCCTTCGACTCTCCATCTCTGGGTCTCTGGGACTCTCCCCACTGCTGTGAGCCTGGGGTCTCCTGCGGGCTCTGCTGCTCAGTAGAATGTGTCTGACGGTGAGAACATTGAGCAGCAGAATTAGGACAAATGGGACACCCGGGGTTAGAATGTGGTGGAGGAACTCGATTGTTGTCCAGACCGAGGAGAACCGAACATCGATTGTGACATAACAAAACCAGGGGAGGTTCATCAGCTCATACACACCTGTGAAAATAACGTACCAAATAATGTTCTTTGAACAGCTCAGCACAGTCACTGGTCCCAGAACCACAGCCGCTGTTTTCTTGCTGCAATATTTACTTTTCAGCTTCAGGGAAGAAATGGCCACAAATCAATCAAAGGTGAAAGTGACGGTGAACCAGACAGAACAGTCAGTGGCTGCATAAAGCAGGACAGCGTGGATATTACACACGGGGATGGAATACAGGAGCGAATCAAACTGTTCCCAAAACAAAATCGGAATCTGTCTGAATATCAGGTCCAGGATAACGACCAGTAGATCCCCCATTGCCATGGCCACCAGGTAACAAGTGACACATTTGGCCAGGCCGCAGTTTTTACACTTCAGGATCACAATTGTGAGCAAGTTCACTGTAAGAAAGGCCACAAGGAAAATATACATCAGGCTGAGAAATATGTCACCAGTTTTGTTCAGGAGATGTTGATACTTCCAAATGATTTATTGCATCATATGATGTAGTGAATTAAATAAACCGCAATGAATATACGAGCAGGTCTGTGATAGAGTAGAAGGAAACATAGATAAAATAACACAAACTCAAGATAAGAAGGGAGGGGAGGCAGCGGTGACGTTGGGGTCAGGCATAATATGGGGACCCAGCTGTGATTTGGGAGCGAGTGGATAACTGGAGGACCCAGGGGTAATGGGAAAAGTCATGATTTACAGGGAATCGATTTACAGGGTGATTGGGAGGAGCCAGAGATGACAGGAATAGTCCGGACAAGGGAGAGGTATGGGATAATGTCTACTTTTCCCAAATTCTCTGCTGGTTGCAACAAGGTGTATTTCAGACAAGGATTGTTTAATCCCTCCAGTTCTGTAATACAATGCAGGTTTGCTTTTAAATTGAAAAAATAATTGAAGGGGTAAACATATATTCATTAACAAACCAGAACTGCAAATGTAACAAAGACTTAATCCATAAAGACACAAAGACAAACGTGTGAAAAGGTGGTTTCTGGAAATTTGACATATACTTAGCTTATTGGAAGCATAGAACAGGTGGCGAACACTTCTCTAGAGTATTTCAGATGGTGCTTGTAAATGTTGCAAGTCTGAAGGATGATCTTATCATTTCTTCAAGACAAATGAAGGGTAGAAATGTTTGGCTTTTAGAAGAAATTGTGGCTTTGGTTCTGTACTGACGAAATGTAATCACGGGGAAAACACATTAACCTCTTTTACTCCCCTAGTGACTTCTATACAGGGTGTTTCTATTTAATGGACCAGAATCTGTTCTCTCAGCATCTTCACCTTTTCTTCAATTAACTCACTTCCGAACATTCAAATATAATGTCAGGTATAGAATGCTTCAAAAAGCTTACAAAGTCATTTCTAAAAAGGTGTGTTTTCATCATCAACAGTCACCCTGTCCTGTGACCATGGTGACAGTTTTCCACTGTATACACGTTAGCATTCTTGTTTTGAAACCTCCCAGCCAGTTGCACATGAATGTACTGTGACTACATCAGATATGACAGGAAGTGGATCTCGGGAGTGTTGGGGGGTGCCAGTAGTGACGGGGAAGCTGGGTTGGCATTGCACCCCGAAATAACCCCAGAAATACCTACACATACCGCAAGAAATACCCCGGCATAAACCCCAGCAGCAAAAAACCTGACACTCGTCCCAGAGAGGCAGCAAATGGAGTATCAAATACAGACACACAAACACAGACAGACCAACATACACAAAACTAAACATACAAAGAGGCACACAAACGGGCACAAAGTAATAGACATACAGAGACATAAACACATTTACATATGCACAGAAACACACACTTGAAGAAACACAAACACACACACAAACATACACACTCACATGCACTCACAATGCACTCACAATCATGGAAACAAATACACTCACACACACACAGACACACATATACATGGACATGTAAACCAGAAATACACTCATGCACTCAAAAGCACAGAAACAAAGAAATGAAGAAAAGCACAAACACAAGTCAGGGAACAAACTCACACACAGGCAAAAAACCTCATAGGTACACACCACACACATACACACACAGAGGGAACAAACTCTCACACACACAGGCAGATGCACTCATAGATACACACCACACACAGACACACACAGAGGGAACAAACTCTCACACAAACAGGCAGACATACTCATAGATATACACCACACACAGAGGGAACAAACTCTCACACAAACAGGCAGACACACTCATAGATACACACCACACACAGAGGGAACAAACTCTCACACAAACAGGCAGACACACTCATAGATACACACCACACACATACACTCACAGAGGGAACAATCTCTCACACACACAGGCAGACACACTCATAGATACAAACCACACATATACACACAGAGAGGGAACAAACTCTCACACAAACAGGCAGACACACTCATAGATACACACCACACACATACACAAACAGAGGGAACAAACTCTCACACACACAGGCAGACATACTCATAGATACACACCACACATATACACACAGAGGGAACCAGCTCTCACACACACAGGCAGACACACGCATAGATACACACCACACACATACACACACAGAGGGAAAAAACTCTCACACAAACCGGCAGACACGCTCGAAGATACACACCACACACATACACCCACAGAGGGAACAAATTCTCAAACACACAGCCAGACACACAGATAGATACCCACCACACACATATGCACACAGAGGGAACAAACTCTCACACACACAGGCAGACACACTCATAGATACACACCACACACATACAACAAGAGAGGGAACAAACTCTCACACACACAGCCAGGCACGCAGACAGATACACACCACACGCATATGCACACAGAGGGAGCAAACTCTCAAACATAAATGCAGACACACTCATAGATACACACCAACCACATATACACTCAGACGGAACAATCTCTCACACACACAAGAAGACACACTCATAGATACAAACCACACACATACACACACAGTGGGAACGAACTCTCACACACACAGGCAGACACACTCATAGATAACCCCAAACACATACACAAACAGAGGGAACAGACACTCACACACACAGGCAGACAGACTCAAAGATTCACACCACACAGATGCACACACAGAGGGAACAAACTCTCACACACGCAGGCAGACATACTCATAGATTCACACCACACTCGTACACACACAGAGGGAACAAACTCACACACACAGGCAGACACACTCATTGATACACACCACACACATGCACACACAGAGGGAGCAAACTCTCACACACACAGGCAGACACACAGATATATACATACCACACACATACACACACAGAGAAGAACAAACTCTCACACACATAGGCAGACGCACTCATAGATACACACCACACACATACACACACAGTGGGAACAAACTCTCACACACACAGGCAGACACACAGATAGAAACACACCACACACATAGACACACAGAGAGAACAAACTCTCTCACACACACAGGCAGACACACTCACATATATACACCACAACTATACACACAGAGAGGGAAAAAACTCTCACACACACAGGCAGACACACTCATAGATACACACCACACACATACACACATGCATTCACATACACACGCACTCATACCTACTCAAACACAAGTGCTCATGCACACACACAATCACATGGAGACACAATGGCATGTTCCAAAACACACGCAAACTCTTACATGTGCACACAAATAGAAACACACACTCAAACACACACGCACTCACTTGCACATGTAAAATCAGAAATACATGCACACAGGCATAGAAACAGATAAAAACAGAAAAGTGTAGGTACACACATGGGCACACACACAAATACACACATGTGCGCTTCTGCATGCACACAACACACACACACATAAACATGCACATGCTCACACACATACACCCCCGCACACATACACATGCGCAGATAATACATTGGCACACACATGGACACACAACCACATATTCAGAATGGCAGCTTCACATACAATTGCTAACACACATACACACACACACGCATAGGTACACACACACACACACACACACACACACACACACACACACAATTAATTACACACAGACATACACACCTACACATACAATTAGTAACACACACACACGCAGAAGTCTCTTTCACATGCACACGCAGACATGCGCACACACACACTCACAATCAGAGACAAATGCAAGCAGTCACATATATATTTACACAGAACGTCCATCAAAAATTGACGATTACACAATGTTCAGCACGTTTCGTACTACTCTGGTACTGAAGGAATACATGTCCAAATGCAGCACGACTTGGACTAATCCAGGATTGGTCTGGGAATTGGCAAGTAACATTCATGCCACACGTGTGACAGGCAATGACCACCTCCAACTAGAATCTAACCATCGCTCCTTAATGTTCAATGGCATTAAATTCACTGAATCCCCCTCTGTCAATACCTGGAGGTTACCATTGACCAGAAACTGATTTGCCCTAGCCATATAAGCACTGCCTACAAGAGCAGGTCAGAGGCTAGGAATAGCACCATAAGTAATTCACCTCCCGAATCCCCAAAGCCTGTCCACCATCTACAAGGCAAAAGACAGGGGTGTGATGGAATACAAACCCCCCACAACTTGCCTGGATGAGTGAGGCTCCCACAACACTCATGAATGTTGACACATTCCAGGACAAAGCAGCCCGCTTGACCCGCACCACATCCAAAAACATCCACTCCCTCCTCCACCAGCAAAATGTAGCAGCATTGCATACCATCAGCAAGATGCATTGCAGGAATTCACCAAGGCTCCTTCGACAGCATCTTCCAAGCCCACATCCACTACAATCTCAAAGGGCAAGGGCAGCAGATAGTTGGGAACATCACCACTGGGAAGTTCCCCTCCCTCACCATACTGACATAGAAACATATTGCTGTTCCTTCACTGTCGCTGGGCCAAAATCCTGGAATACCCTTCGTAAGAGCACAGTGGGTGTCCCTACAATGCATGGACTGCAGCTGCTCATGAAGGCAGATCACCACCACCTTCTCAAAGGCAACGGGTATTGGGCAAGATATCTTGCCCCAGCCAGTGAATGCCACATCCTATGAATCAAGTGAAAATAAATTTTCATATGGCTGTCACTATTCAGTCTGTCATCAATGATAACACCAGAATGTTTTTGGTGAGGCATTCAGTAATAGCAAAGCCATTGAATGTCATCAGCTGATGGTTATGGTTTCTCTTTTTGGAGGCAGGTATTGCCTGGCACTTGTGTAGTATAAATGTCGCTTGCCACTTGTCAGCTAAAGCCTGAATGTAGTTCACATCTTGCTGCATTTGGACATGGACTGCTTCAGTAACTGAGAATTTGTGAATGGTGCTGAAGATTGTGAAATATTCACCCACTCCTGACCTGATGGTGGAAGGAAGGTTGCTACTGAACAGCTGAAGCAGCTGGTTGGGCCGAGGGCACTACGCTGAGGAACGCCTGCAGTGATGTACTGGAGCTGATGTGACTGATCTCCAACAACCAGAAGTGTCTTCCTTTATGCTAAATCTGACTCCAACCAGCGGAGAGTTTTCGCCCTGATTCCCATTGACTGCAGCTTTGCTGGGGCTCCTTGATGCCACACTCTGTCAAATGTGGCCTTGATGTCCAGGGCAGTCACCCTCACCTCACCTCGGGAGTTCAGCTCTTTTGTCCTTGATTGAAGCAAGACTGTAATGAGTACAGCATATAGGTGGCCCTGTCGGAAATCAAACTGGGCATCTGTGAGCAGGTGATTTGTAAGCAAGTGCAGCTTTATGTTACTGTTGAGTACCCCTCCCCTTATTTTACTGATGATGGCGAGTAGACTGATGGGGCGGTAATCGGCCGGGTTGGGTTTGCCCTTCTTTATTCTGTGGACAGAGAATAGCAGGGTAATTTTCCATATTGCTGGGTAGATGCAAATTTTGTACCTGTACTGGAAGCATATATTATTCTGCATTTATGCGATGTGGGTGTCACTGGCCAAGCATTTAATTCCGGTCCTTCAGGCAATTTCAGAGGGTATTCAAGAGTCAACCACATTGCTGTGGATCAGTAGCCACATGCAGGCACTACTAGGATTGTAGATGTACTTATTCAAGGGTGGTAGTGAACAGGTGGCTTTTGAACACAATGGATGATAGTTTCGTACTGAGACTAGAATTCAATTCCGGATATATTTATTCTGCAATTGAATTCAAGTTCCACAAGCAAGTCTGGCCTTAGAATTTCTGCGGGTCTCTGTTCTTCAAAGTCATTACCACAATCCGTCCCCACCTAGTTTGACACAACTACGGCAAGTTCTGAAACAGAAGTCTTCAGTACTATTGCCGGAATATTGTCAGGAGTCATGGTATTTATAATTTCCAGTGCTTTCATCTATCTCTTGATATCACACAGTCGTGCTTCGGAACAAACATTGAGGCTTGTCTTTATAATCCCCCAATCTGGGCCCTTTTCACCCCCAGGGCTTCCTCCAAGTTGTGTTCAACATGGAGGAGTATTGGTTCATCAACTGAGCTGGAGAGTGTTTGGGGTTTAGATGGGTTGGGGGTGGGTGGAGCTCACGTAGCAATCAGCAGGAGGGGACCTTGCAAATGTTTGACCTCATTTCATGACACTTCATGAGGGTCGATGTTGAGGTCTTCCAGGGCAACTCACTCCCGACAGTATACCTCTGTGCCGCTATCTCGGCCGGGTCTGCCAATGGACAGTTCAAACTCTGCGTCCGTAGTAGTGGTTTCTGGGACATTCTTCCTAAACTAACATTCCGTGAGGATGAATATGTCAGGCTGTTGCTTGTCTAGCCTGTAAGACCCAAGCCCTCCAAAAAGGCCAGAATCATGGCCAGGTGGAGATATAGAGTGAAACATATTCATTTTAAAAAGGGAATTGGATAAAACATAAAGGGGAACAATTTGCAGGAATATGCAAAAATAACAGACAAATTGTGATTAATCACAGGATTGTGACCATGGAGCGATTCAAATAGAAGAATGGGGGTTACCAGACCAGGAAACAACGTAAGGCAGAGGGGACCCGGTTGATGTCTGAACGGGATTTGGTGTGAGTTAGGATATGGACAGGAGATTTTGGGATGAGCTGCAGTTTATTATGAGGCAGATGATGGTTTATTCAGCAGTTGATCAGAGCCAGAGGCGGTGATGAGTGATATTCTGGAGGTGGAAGCGGGCTAGATTGGGAGTGGAGAGAATAGGGAAACGGCTCAGTATCAAAGAGTCACACATGGAGTGAACAGTCTCGTTCTACCTCAGACATTGGACAGGGTAGCTCGTGGATTCAGTGGGTAGGGAGAGGAGTGTTGATGAACAGTGAAGACAATAGGTTCCATCTTCCCAAAATTCAAATCACAAGAAGAGTAATGAAGATAATTGTGGTTTATAAAACAAACAACTGGACAGAGAGACTTACCAGGCACACCAACAATAGCCAGGATGGGATAATAACCCCCGTGTATAAGCAGAAGTGCATAATAGATGCGAGTAGTTAACGACAACTGATCATAATATGTAGAAAGATAGTAAAGGGAATTGGACAAACTCCTGTCCAATGTTGTAACATTCCAATCTATTGTTCTCATATTCTGATCCATTGTTGTAGCATTCCAATCTATTGTTCTCAGATTCTGATCCATTGTTGTAACATTCCAATCTATTGTTCTCATATCCTGATACATTGTTGTAGCATTCCAATCTATTGTTCTCAGATTCTGATCCATTGTTGTAATATTCCAATCTATTGTTCTCATATTCTGATCCATTGTTGTCGCATTCCAATCTGTTGCTCTCAGATTCTGATCTATTGTCTTTCCTCTTTCTGGAGCCACTGATCTCTGTCAGTGTCAGAGGTGATGCTCCCATGGACATGGTGTGATAAACATTGAAATGAGTCCTTATTAATAAAACGGGAAACCCTCCAGTGACACAGTTAGGGTCCGTAGAGAGTCACATCAGTTACAGTTATTGAACAAACAGGTTCAGTTAGCCCTGTGCAGTTCAATAATTTTTATATCACATTAAAGTAGATTGGAGAGAACAGGAACATCAAGACAGTGCAAGAAGTGGCGATATTTCATAAACTAAGGCATTATATTAGTTACATATAATGCGGCTTGAGTCGGATAGCCCTGGAGTTATATAAATGGCGTCATAAGCGGCGAGAGTTCAAAAGCAGAGGATTTAAAGAAACAGTAATAGTCACTTAAAAACTGAGGCTACAAAAGCAGGTCAGAGGGTGGAATTGTGCGAAGATTAACTCACCTCCTGATTCCCCAAAGCCCGTCCACCATATATAAGGCACAAGTCAGGGGTGTGATGCAATCCTCCTCACTGAGTACAAATTCCACAATGCTCAAGAAGCTGGATACAGTCCAGGGTAAAGTAGCCCACTGAATTGGTGCCACATCCACAAACATTCACTCTCCATACACTTCAATGAAGCACATGCACAGCAGTGTTTACCATCTACAAGAAGTACTACAGGAATTAAACAAGGCTCCAGCGACCGTACTTTCTGGACTGACAACAAGGACCATCTAGAAGGCCAAGGGCAGCAGATAGATAGGAAAAGAGCCACCCGGAAGTTTCAATTCAAGTCACTCACCATCCTGCCTTGGAAATATATCGCCCTTCCTTTACTGACGTTGGGTCAGATTCCTGGAACTCCCTTCCTATCAGCACTGTGGGTGTACCTACACCACATCGCCTGCAGTAGTTCAAGAAAGCAACTTACCACCACCTTCTCAAGGGGCAGTGACAGATGGGCAATGAATGTTGGCCCAACCAGCTTAGCCCACACCTCAGGAGAATAGTGAAAGCAGGTATCTTTTTGGGATTTTAGACATTGCTGGGTTAATGCAAGTGTTGTCGCTGTATTGGAACAGACTGTCTCGGGAAACAACACGAGACTTCAATAGTATTGCTGCATTCTTGTCAGGACCCAAAGCCTTTTCAGTATCCAGTGACTTCAGGCGTTTCTTGATTTCACACCATGTGATTCGATTTGACTGAAGACTGGCATCTATGATGATGTTGACCACAGGAGTAGTCGAGGTGTATCATGCAATCCACAATTCTGGGAGAAGATTATTGCAAATGCTTCAGCCTTATCCTTAGTACTGATGTGCTGGGATCCGGCAGCATTGAGGATGGTCCCCAATGTATCATTAGCAAGCTGTCTGTGTCCTCACAAATCAGGTAGATTGGTAAAGGTGTGTGTGTGTGATTCTGACATTGTCCAGCAGAGGGTAGATTGGTAAAGGTGTGTGTGTGATTCTGACAAATGCTGACAGATTTCACATCGAGAATCAAGGGACTAGTGTAAACGAGAAACGGCAACATATTAAAATTTGTTTTAAAAAAAAGTATTAGAGAAATTACTGGGACCTAAAGTCGATACATCCCCTGAACCTGATGATCTACTTGCCAGAGTGTTGAAGGAAGTGGCTGCAGAGATAGGAGATGCATTGGTGATCATATTTCAAAATTCTGTAGCCTCTGGAATGCTTCCTGCAGATTGGAAGATGGAAAATATAACCCCGTTGTTTTACAAAGGAGGGAGTGAGTAAACTGGGAACTAGAGATCTGTTAGCCTGACATAAGTAGTAGGAAAAATGCTAGATTCTCAAATAAAGGATGTGACAATAGAAGACTTAGAAAATAATGGTAGGATTGGGCAGATTCAAACAAAAAAACTGCGGATGCTGGAAATCCAAAACAAAAAAGCATTACCTAGAAAAACTCAGCATGTCTGGCAGCATTGGAGGAGAAGAAAAGAGTTGACGTTTCGAGTCCTCATGACTCTTCAACAGAACTAAGTAGAAATGTTTTTGTTTTGGGCAGATTCAACATGGATTTATGAAAGGGAAATCATGTGTTACATACCTGTTGCGGTTTTTTGAAGATGCACTCAGCAGAATAGACAAGGGGGGACCCATGGATGTGGTACAGTGCGGTAACGCAAAGATCACAGTCACAGCTGTTCACAATCTATATCAGTAATTTGGATGTGGGATTTAATGTATTATGTAGAAGTTTTCAGGTGACAGAAAATTAGATGGAAGTGTGAGTTGTGAGGAGGATGCAAAGATGCTTCAAGGGGATCTGGAGAGGATAAGAGAGTGGCCAAAATTTGGCAGATAGAATACAATATGGAGAAATGTGAGGTTATCCACATTGTCAGGAAATAACAAATACAGACCATTTGTTAAATGGTGAGAGACTGGGAAGGGTTTTTCTTCAAAGGTATGTCAATGTCCTTGTTCATGACATAAAGCTAACATGAAGGTACAGCAAACAGTTAAAAAGGTAAATGATACGTTGGCTTTTATTACAAGTGGGTTTAAGTTTAGGAGTAAAGATGTCTCACTGCCTTGGTGAGACGGCAACATGAGCATTCTATGCAGTTTTTGTCTTCTTACCTAAGGAAAGATGTACTTGTCTTAGACTGAGTGCAATCAAGATTCCACTAAAATAATTCCTGGAACAATGCGTGCTGGGGAAAAATTAAATAGACTGCACCTCTATTCTCTGGAGTTTAGAAGAATGAGAGGTGATCTCATTCAGGCAAACAAAATTCTTACAGGGATTGACAGTGTAGATGCAGTTAGGAGGTTCCCCCTGGCTGGTGGTATCTTGATCCAGGAGACACAGTGTCAGAATAAGGCGCAGGCCAGTTTGGACTGAGATGTGGAGGAATTCCTTCTCCAAGAGGGTGGTGAATCTTTGGAATTCACTGCCCCATAGGGGCACAATCATTTAGTATGTTCAAGACTGAGGTTTATAAATTTCTACTCATTGAAAGCATCATGGAACATAGGATTAATACAAGGAGATGTTGTTGAAGTGGAAGATGAACCACGATCTCAGTGAATGGCGGAGCGGGCTCTAAGGGCTGAATAGCTGGTTCCTGCTCCTATTTCATATGTTTTAATTGCAAGGGGAATGCATGGTAAAAAAAGGGAAGTTTTGCTGCAGCTATACAGGGCCTTAGTCAGACAGCATCTGGAGTAAACTATACAGTTTGGTCTGTTTACTTAAGAAAGGGTATGATTGCATTAGAACCAGTTCAGAGAAGATTCACTCGACTGATTGCTGGGATGAAGGGGTTTATTTTATGATGAAAAGTTAAGCAGATTGGGCCTATACGCATTGGTGTTCAGGAGGCTGAGAGGTGACCTTATTGAGCACATGAGATCCTGAGGCGACTTGACAGGGTGTATGCTGAGAAGATCTTTCCTCTTGTGGGAGTGGAACTTAGGGGCACTGTTTAAAAAATAGCAGTCTCCCAATTAAGACTGAGATGAGAAGAAATTTAGTTAGTGTGTGGAATTCTCTTCCCAAGAAGTGAAGAGAGGCTGGGTCATGGAATATATTCAAGGCTGAGTTAAGGTGGATTTTTGATTGACAAAAGAATCGAGGGTTATTGCGGGCCGACAGAAAAGCAGTATTCAGACCAGAATCAGATCTGCCAGAATCAGATCAGCCAGAATCAGATCAGCCATCATCTTAGCAAATGACGGAGAAGGCTTCGGGGCTGAATGGTCTACTCCTGCTCCTAGTTATTCTGTTCATATTCCAACACGTTCTTCAGACTACAATCTGTGCCCAGTGATGGACAGAGAAGCATTATGTTTTGTGGACCCCAGAGGCTCTCCTGTGCCCGTTCATTAGGCCAATCGATCTCTCAGCTCCACCAACCATCCGCCCTGCCTTCAGGCCTCTCCTTACCTGAGGAAGGATGTTCTTGCTATAGAGGGAGGGCAGCGAAGGTTCACCATACTGATTCCTGGGTTGGCGGGACTAAAATATGAGGAGAGATTGAGTCAGTTAGGATTATATTCGCTGGAGTTCAGAAGAATAAGAGGGGATCACATAGAAAGCTATAAAATTGTAACACGACTAGACAGGGTAGATGCAGGAAGAATGTTCCCGATGGTGGCGGAGTCCAGATCCAGGTGTCACAATCTGAAGATACGGGATAGATTATTTAGGACTGAGATGAGAAATGTCTTCACCCAGAGAGTGGTGAGTCTGTGGAATTTTACAAACACAGAAAGTAATAGAGGCCAAAGTATTCTAAGTGTTGAAGGAAGAGTTAGATATAGCTCTTGGGGTGAAAGGCATCAAAGGATATGGGGAGAAAGCAGGAGCAGGTTATTGAGTTGGATGATCAGCCATGATCATAATGAATGGTGGAGCAGGCTCGTAGGGCCGAATGGCCTGTTCCTGCTCCTATTTCCTATGTTTCTATGTTTCTCTCATTGCAAATACTTGCCTGATCTGCTGAGTATTTCCAGTATGTTATATTTATATTTAATTTGCAACATTAATAAGAGTTTTCATTTTCATTTATAAATGGATGTTGTGCTTTTGGAATGTCTCTTACTGTATATTATTATTAATAGTATTCGTTAAAACACTGTGGATTTACCCTGATTCCTGTTATTTTTCTCCTCCTGTTCCTTAGTCCAAGTGATAACGTCTCAGTGGTTCTTGCGCCGAGGATCTCGCCTCCGCTCTCAGTACAAACCGGTCACTGACGGATCTGAACCTGGGAATAAACTGCTTCACAGACCGATCTGTCCCCGCTCTCCGCCGCCTCATGCTTACCTGCAGGACTCTAAAACTGATCAGGTGAGTGTTTGTGTTAATGTTTAGTGTAATAATTAAAATAAAAATGGGATTTTAAAATATAAATAGTCCTGAATCTATGAAACAGCAACAATGAAAAGTGGATCGCCGCTGCTCGACAAGATTCTCCCAAATTGAAACTGCTTCATTTTCCTCCCGGGACCTTCAGCAGTGACTCCCTTCCCCCGAGGAGCTCCAACCGAGCAGAGCCTAGTCGGCTCAGGGGGAGAGTGTTGGGGTCGGCGGAGTCAGGGTGACGGCTAATGGGGCTGGGTCAGTCGCGTTGTTGGGTCGGGCTGTAAAGCCAGAGGTTTGGTCAGATTTGGTCAAGGACAGAGTTGGGAGGGTCAGGAGGGAGTGAGGTTGGCGGGGGTGGTTGGAGGGGTTAATCGGGTAGTGTGAGTGTAGTATGATGGTCAGAGAGGGGTGGGGGTGGGTGATTGGGGGACTTGGTTCTGGAGTTACCCAGGTATTAGACCAGGTTTTACAGTCTAACATTTCCTGGGTAATTACCCAGGTAAGTCCTGTGGATTTGTCCCAAGTCACCGATTCTAACCCAGATTCAGAGACATTCACCCAGGGTCCCGGGCAGCAGCGGTATTACCCAGTGGAAATTTAAACTTCTGAGGCAATTCCCACGTAGGCCCGCGAGTCAGGGCATGACAGGGACCCGCTGCCCATCTTCAGCCTCATGTCTGGTCTCTGATGACCCAGTGAACATATTTGTCCCATTAACTCCAGTCTCCCTGTTATTGACACTGTTGTTCAATCTGTTTATTCCTCTTTAATTTTTCATCTGTTTCAGGCTGTGGTGCAATCTGTTCAGTTTCAATGGAGCAAATCAGCTGAAGACGCTGCAGGGAACCATATCTGGTCTGAGAGTGAGATGTGAAACTTGGAATTGATAAACGTTCCTGTTCTCATTAAAGGAACATTTTTACCCGAGTTTACGTCCCTCCCCTTTAAGCAGCCTATTTAAATCCTATTGGCCGTTTCCCAGTTTCCAGCTCGAGCTGAGTGAGCGTCATCTCCCATTGTGACGTCAGAGACCCACCCGTTCAAAGAGTAACAAGTTGTGGATGTTAAGTGACCCAGTGGATACTACACTGCAGTAAATGGACAGGATCCATGTAGGGACCCACAGCATGAAGCTCTGTGGGCCGAATGCATGGATTGTGGTCTAAACCCAGAGCAGGATCGCCAGCATTTAAACAGAGAGAAGATAGTTTGATGTTCTGCGTCAGGTACCTGAAGATGTAACTTTGTTGGAGTGATACTATTTTCCAGATACTGATGGACCTGTTGTACATTACATTATTTCCTGATTTATTTTACATTCCCCATCATACAGTTTGTTTATTCTCCCCTCACTCTGGTACAATATAAGGTGAAGCTTCACCGTGTTCATCAGGCTTCAAAAAATCAAGGGATGGGAACCAACAATTTGAAATGAGTAATGACCAGATTCGAACAACAGGCTCACACAAGAAAGATGATCTGGTATTGATATCTCCTGGGGCCGCAGACTGACAGATCCAGGGACAGAGAGATAAGACTCTATGGTTTAATGTAGGGATCAACTCAGAAATGTCAACATAACCACCATACAGTAATGAGAGATTAATACTGATATAGTGGAAAGAACAGGTGACAGGGACAAAAAAAACAAACTTTGTAAAAGCTTTTCCACGCTGTTATGATGTTGTCACTGACACCCAATTAACGCTTATAATCCACAAATTGCAATGAGATAAGTGGCCCATTTATTGGAGTAGATTTCAACGATCATGGGAGGACGGTGTATTGGGTTATGTTGCTGGACGAACAATCCACGGGATTTGCTGATAACCCAGAGAACATGAGTTCAGATGACAGTTTGAGAATTTTAATTCAGTTGAACAGAAGCTGGATTTTAAATAGAAACTGTTGTCATTGATCATTAATCTGCCCGAGTTTTTGTAAAGGAAACATGCCGTCCTTATCTGGCCTGTTCTGTCTCTGACTCCAGACTCTCCAATGTGATTAACTGTCACGTTTGCGGCCACTGAAGTGCCCGAGTATTCCGCTTAGTTGTTTCAAACAGTCACATCGATCGTTCAAGGAGATGCCCCAACAGCGACATCTCAGGGCAATTTGAGTGGACAATTATAGTGATTTGACCAGCAACAACCACAGCTGGGAAGTGGGTGGAACATGTCACTCGGGTTTAAAACTGGTGATCCTTGAAATGGAAATTGAAAGTTTTCTGTGAGGCTGCTGATTTCTAATGCCAGTTTCTCACCTGAGGAGCAGGTTGAGGGATACATGTTCATGCAGACACCGGGGAGCTCCCCAAATCTTCTTGTATTAGATCGGCTGGGATATGTTGTATTCCCTGGAAAAGGCAGAGCACCAGGGATTAACACCGAAATACAGAGCTTGGAGGCTATTCCCAGCATCATCACATCTCTCTCAAAAGAGCTGAGCCCACAAGAAAATGGCACTGCGGCCCAGTTCCTTCTCGATGGAGATCAGTAAGAAACATGTGTTACGCGCACGCTTTCTCTTTGTCAGATTTGAACAATTATTGTGTGTTGTGTCTCCTGTTTAATGGACCTAGAGCTAGTCTTCTTCCCTATTATTCCCAAATATCCCGTGTCCAATACAATGTGAACAATCATCGTGTGTTGTGTCTCCTCTTTAATGGACCGAGAGCTAGTCTTCTTCCCAAATTTCCCCTGCCTAATACAATGTGAACAATTATTGTGTGTTGTGTCTCCTGTTTAGTGCATCTAGAGCTAGTCTTCTTCCCTATTATTCTCAACTTTCTCCTCTCCAATACAATGTGAACAATTATTGTGTTCTGATCTTTTCTAATCTTTAAACTTCATTGTTCCGGAGTGTGGGGACATCTACTGGCCGGAACAGAGAACTGTAACAGAGAGGCTCAGATTCACATTCACTGTCTGTTACAAAAACAGCCACAATGTGCAATGTAAGCAAATAGTTTCTGTCTGTTAATTCTGTTATATTATTCCACATTTTATAATGAGAAATGCGCAGAATAGTCAAATAATAACGATATTGTTTCACTCATTGGATTATTGTAAATTTACCATTTTATCCTTTAATACATATGAAGTACCATTTCTGTCTCATTTCTCAGGTTTACAAGACTGAATAAAACGAACACAAATATCAATAAAAACTAAGCTTATATCTTCACGGGAAATAAAAGCCAAAGATATGGGGGTGAAATACAAACAGAATAAAATGAAATAAATCTGAAAATGCTGGACAGGCTGATCCTGAAACATCTGTGGAGAAGTTTGGGTTAACAGTTCAGGGCACTGAACCTTCTCTAGACCTGAAAAGGTAATCCAGTTTCTCCACAGAGAGGTTTGAACTTTCCCCTCTTTTGCTTTAATAATGTTTTATTTTGCTTATTTTGTATTGAAATATAATTTGTAAATTCCATGGGCCCAAATCTTCCTGTCTCCGGATGGTCAGATTGGGGCATTTGTGAGAAGATGTTTGTTAGGATCCTGCAGAAGTTCTGACTCGGGGACTTTCCTTATTACATGGGTCAAGGGAGCTGAACAGGCTTTTCCTGTTTCCACATCCTGGGTTGTTCTTCTCCGGTGTCTTGGGGATGACATTAGACAGTAAATAGGAACACTCTGCTTCTTTCTTGCCTGTGAGCTGTCTGACTGGGACTCTTCCTGTTAATCCTGTTTTATTGTCACCCTCACAAGGTCTGAACTGTTGCTCTCTTTCCCATGGTCTCTAAGATTATTAACCAGGTTAGGAAGGAATCGGTGACCCTGACCAGTAACAGCCGTTTCCTGATGGTTATCCACATGGGCGGTTCAGACACTGTCGTCACTTCATCATTAACGACCATAATTAAAACATAAAAGAGACATAACTACAGCAACAATAACTTCTTTTATAGGGCGCCTTTAACAAAGTAAAATGTCACAAGTTGCAGGAGGGTTAGAGACAAATTTGACATAAGAACAGAGTAAATAGGAGCAGGAGTAAACCACACAGCCCGTCCAGCCTGCTCCGCTATTTCATATGATCAGGGCCAGGATTCCCTTCCCTCCATCCGACAGATGGTGGTGAACACAATCCCCGCCAACACCCCCTGCCCCGCAGCCACTTCACTCTGGGATGAGCGTCAGTTGGCTGCAGGTGGAACTTCCGGCTCTCACTGGGAGGAAGTCCCGCCGCCAGAGAGCTGCTGGCTATTCTGATTGGCTGAGAGGTCTCTGGTCCCTGAGGCTCCAGGAGTGGAAACATCCGGGACTGGAAGCATATTCCAGACCCTAAATACCAAAATTCCAGTAACAGGTAAGATTTGGGGGCCTCAGGCCGGGTGAGGGGTGGCCTTGCAGCTACTGGGCTTAAGGGGTGGGGGCAAAGTTTTTCTTTATTGATTCATGGGGTATGGGTGTCCCAGGAAAGAAAGAATTTATTGCCCATCTGTAATTGTCCCTGAACAGACATGCTGACTAAGCCACTTCCCAGGGCATTTCAGAGTCAACCACATTACTCTGGAGTCATGAAGGAGTTTGGAGTCACATACAGTCCAGACCAGGTAAGGATGGCCGATGAGAGATTTCCTTCCTTAAAGGACATTCGTGCACAAGATGGGTCTTTACAACAATAGACAATGGTTTCACAGTCACCATTACTGAGATAAGTTTCCATTCCAGAATTTGTTTAAGTAAATTCAAACTCCGCCAGCTGCTGTGTTGGGATTTGAACCCCTATCCCCAGAGCAGTAAACTAGGATTAGGGATTACTAGTCCAGCGACAATACCACTACAGCACCATACTCAGCCCTGATGGAGGTACCTTCACTCCTCCCCCACCCCTCGCCCAAGGCCTGAACTGGATCAATGTCGGGCTTCCTCCATACTCGGGAAGTCCTCCCGCCAGCTTAAAAATTGAGGCTGGGCAGGAAAGGGCTGTTAAGTGAATATATTCAAGCAGGAAATTGATAGATTTCTGGTCTCTGCAGGTGACCAGTGTTATAAGGAGAGAGCGGGAGGATGGAGTTGAGATAGAGGACCAGCCATGATCATACTGAATGGCGGAGCAGGCTGGAAGGGCCGAATGACCGAGTGCTGGTCCTATTTCCTATATTTCTCAATTAGGGCAGGGATGGGCAGCCCATCTGAGACCTCGTCCACCCCAGCATTAAATTGCTGAGAGATCGGGCAGGCTTCAACGCAGTGGGAAGCCTATGTGATATTTAACGCTCAACCAGCCGCTCCCTTCGCACCCCTTCCCTTGCCGGCCAACCGCGGACAAACAGCCAGACACAGAGCATCAAATTCAGGCCTCTTTTTTCAGCTCACAAGCTCTGGGATGCTCAGCAACTCTTACTGGTCTAACAACGTTGAACGTTTTCCAGTGAAAGCTAGCTGTTTTAGTTTTATCGTCAGTAATATTACAGGCATTTGGAAATGTGTCTGATGAAAGAGCAAAAAAATAACTTGTTTCTTGGGCAAAGCTGAGAAAAATACCAAAAGGATTGGAAAAACCGAAGATTAAAATAGTTTTTGGTTTGTCTTTTACCTCATTAAAAAAAGTTGACACAGTTCTGCATATTTGAGAACGCTTGCTCCACCCTTTTGAAAAGAAGCAGAGAAGTTCACCCTTTCCATTCACAGCACAGTGATTATTCAACTGAAAACTTTCCCTTTTAAAGATTTGGCTTCATCCCATTTCTTATCTTTCTAGAGAAACTTGACAACAGGAGATTTGGGAGTTGACCCTAAACTGATTGCAAAAACTTCTGTCTCTGATGTAAAACACTGGATTATGTGAATATTATTGGATGCTAACTTCCTCCAGCGCTCATGAATGAGAGAAAAGAGTAATTAATGGGATGTCCCACTCAGAATATTAGAGCAAAATAACACCAACAACTGGAAATGAATAACTCTTCCTGGCTATAGTTCATTAGAATATATCAATCCATATGGACCTATGTACATTTTAATGACAGGTTTTTCTTGAGATCTTTGTGTTTTTGCCTCTGATTGATTCAACAAAACTCCACCTAATAGTCTGCCTACTCCCTCGGGCATTGCAGCACAAGGTGGGGGGTGGGGAGGTGGGGGTGGAGATAAGCAAATATCTGCAGGCAAATGCCACCCCTCCTCCCATCACCCCTTTGGCCATGAATAACTTCTGGTGAAATTACTTAAGAGTGAAGAGTGGCTTGTATTAGATGGCATGATATTGGCATTTCGGTATGAGTGTGCAGATATAATATGTTAATGTGCAGTAACTAACATGTGGAAATGTATGATGCTCCTGCACTGAAGAATGGGCCCCAGACTTGCTCAGATACTTGGCAACAGAACCACATGAATGGATTAATGTGTCAGTAGCATGATAAAACATTATAAATCACCAAGGCATAAAACAGATATTCCACAGAAAAAGTGACTTTAGAAGAATCAGGTTACAAATAAACACACGGGTAACTACCAGGAGGAGTAAAATTTAAATGAAAAGCGATTTTGATTTTGGAAATATCCACAAGATGGATGCAGATGAAGAGAGCTGGAGAATCTTTAAAGTCCATGTATAAACTGTTGTTTGAACTATATGTACTTAGGATATTCCAGTAATTTAGAATTGTGTGAGGTGATCTGCAGGTGGCGAGGATGAATCAAAGTCAACCTGGAAAAGGTTTTAATGTATTCTTCGGGGCAGCTCAAATGTTCCTGTTGTAGATTCTGATAATTGTAATACCTTTATTATGTTATCTACCCTTTGTAATCAAGTAATTACGAAAAGAAGGTTATAGCTTAGAAATAGATGGATTAACCAGAAGTCTGTTTGTGAGAGGGCAAATTGTTGGAAGGGCTAATTTTTTGAAGAGGTGACCAGGTGTGCAGATGAGAGGAATATAATTGACGTAGTCTACTTGGACTTCAGCAAACCTTTCAGCTTTCTTCCAGTTCTTCTATTTAGCCGCTCTGCCGCCACACCCCCCCCCCCCCCTTCTGTCTGAATTTAGTTCCTGAAATGTTCACTGGCTATCCCTCTTGCGATCAAAAAATTGCCAGCAGCGTTCCAGTTCAGAGCGTGATTATTAAGGAGTGGAATAGGGGCAGTTTATGAGCTCGGTCCAGGGCTCAGCTCCCCTCTGATAGCGCTGACCCACTGACTGTGCGACGCTCCCTCATTCCTGACCCACCGACTGTGCGGCGCTCCCTCATTCCCAAAACTATGACAGTGAAGCGCTCCCTCATTCCTGACCCACTGACTGTGCGGTGCTCCCGTTTTCCTTATGCTTTGAAAGTGCAGCTCTTCCTCATTTTGGATCGACTGTGAGTGCAGCTCTCCCTCTGTTTTGACCATCTGGAAGCATAGCGCTCCCGTTTCCTGACCCTCTGACAGTGCAGCGTTCGCTCATGCCTAAACATCTGACAGTGCAGCGCTTGATCATTCTGACCCTCTGACAGTGCAGCACTCCCTGAGTCCTCATCCATTGACAGTGCAGCGTTCCTTCAGCAGTGACACTCTGATAGTGCAATAGCCTCAGTCCTGACCCTCCAACAGTACAGCTCTCCCTCAGTTTTGACTCTTTGAAAGTGTAGCACCCTCTCAATCCTGACCACCTAGCAGGACAGCGCTCACTCAGTCCTCACCCACTGACTGTGCAGCGCTCCCTCAGTCCAAATCACCTGACAGTGCAGCACTCCCTCAGTCCTGGTTCTCAGACAATGTGGCGCTCCCTCAGTCCTGGTTCTCAGACCATGTGGCGCTCCCTCAGTCCCGGTTCTCAGGCAATGTGGCCCTCCCTCATTACTGTCCCTCTGAAAGTGCAGCGCTTCTTCAGTCCTGACTGGCTGACAATAGAGCCCTCCCTCAGACCTTTCCCAACGACAGTGCAGCGCTCCTCCAATCATGACTCTAAGAGTACAGCACTCCCTCTGTTCTGACCCACGGACTGTGTGGCTCTCCCTCATTCCAGAGCCTCTGACAATGAAACACTCGCTCATTCAGACCCTCTGACTGTGCAGCGCTCCCTGAATCCTGAGCATTTGACAGTGCAGCAGTGCTGCAGCCCTGAATCTCTGACATTGCAGCACTCCCATTTTCCTCATCCCCTGACAATTCAGCACTACCCCAGTTCTGACCCTGTAAGAGTGCAGCGTTCCCTCATGCCTAACCCTCTGACAGTGCAGCACTCGATCAGTCCTGACCAACTCTCAGTTTCGTGCTCTCTGAGTCCTCACCCACTGACAGCACAGCATTCCATTGGTATTAACCCTCTGAGAGCGCAGCACTCTGTTATTTCTGAACCTCTGAAGTTGCAATGTTCACTCACGACTAACCCTCTGACAGTGCAGTTCTCGATCAGTCCTGACCCCGTGACAGTGCAGCACTCCCCGACTCCTCACCCACTGACAGCACAGGGCTCAAACAGTCGTGAGAATCAAAGAGTGCAAGACTGCCTTAGCCTTGACCCTCCGAAAATGGAGCTCTCCATCAGTCCAAACTGTCTGACAGTGCAGCGCTCCCACAGTCCTGACACTGTGACAGTGCAGTGCCCTCTCAATCCTGAGGTTCTAACTGTGAAGCTCTCCCTCAGTCCAAACTCTCTGACAGTGCAGCGCACACTCAGCCCTGAAGCTTTGACAGTGAAATGCTGCTGCAGTTCTGATGCTCGACAGTGCAGCGTTCCTTAGCCCTGTCACCCTTACACCGCAGAGCTACCCCAATCCCTGCCATCTGACAGTTTAGCGCTCCCACAATCCACATCCTCTGGCAATGAAGTGTTCCCTTAGTCCTGACCCTCTGACAGTGCAGCGCTCCCCAAGTCCTGACCCCTCAACACTGACCCTTTGACAGTGCAGTGTTGTCTCAGTCAGTACCTCCTGACAGTGCAGCACCCACTGTTTCCTGTTCCTGTGACAAAGCAGAGCTCCTTCATGCCGAAACCTGTCACAGTGCAGCGCTCTATCAGTCCACCTCTGACAGTGCAGTGCCCCACCATCCATGACCCCCTGACAGCGCATCGCTCCATCAGACCTGAGCATGTGACGCTATATTGTCACCTCAGGCTTAGCATCTGACCATGCGGTGCCCCTCAATGATAACCCCCTGAAAATATAACGCTCCCTCAGCCCTTAACATCTGACAGTGCAGCCCTCCCTCAGTCCTTACCATCTGACAGTGCAGTGCTCTTTCAGTCCTAACCATCTGACATTGAACGACTCCCTTACTCCTCACCCACCGATAGTGCAGCTCACTATCAGTCCTGACCATGTGGCAACACAGCACTCCCTCAATCTTCACGCACTGACAGTGTAGGGCTCCCTCAGTCCAAACCCTTTGACAGTGAAGTACTCCCTTATTCCTGGTCCTCTGACAATGTAGTGCTACCTCAGCCCTGTCCCTCTGGCAGTGCTGTACTCCTTCAGCCCTGACAATGCAGCCCTCCAACAGACCTGACCCTCTGACACTGCAGCGCTCCTCCAGTTGTGACTCCCTAAGACTGCAGCACTAACTCAGCCCTGACCAACTGACATTTCAGAGCTCGCTCAGTCCTGACATCTGACAGTGCAGCACTCGCTCAGCCCTGTCGCTCCGGCAGTGCAGTGCTCCTTCAACTCTGACAATGCAGCCCTCCAACAGACCTGACCCTCTGACAGTGCAGCGCTCCTCCAGTCGTAAAACCCTAAGACTGTAGCACTAATTCAGCCTTGACCCACTGACATTACGGAGCTCAATCAGTCCGGACATTTGACAGTGCAGCACTCACTCAGCCCTATCGCTCAGGCAGTGCAGTTTAATTTCAGCTCTGACAACGCAGCCCTCCAACAGACCTGACCCTCTGACAATAGAGCGCTCCTCCAGTCGTAAAACCCTAAGACTGTAGCACTAATTCAGCCCTGACCCATTGACATTGCGGAGCTCGCTCAGTCCTGATATTTGACAGTGCAGTGCTCTCTCAGTTCCAACCCACTGACTTTGCAGCACACACTGATTCCTGACCCTCTGACAATGCAGACCTCCGTCATGCTTTACCCTCTGACAATGCAGCGCTCATCTTGACCCTCTGATACTGCAGCACTCACTGATTCCTGACCCTCCGCCAATGCTGTGCTCCCTCATGCATAAACCTCTGACAATGCAGCATTCATCCAGTCCGTCTGATACTGCAGCACTCACTGATTCCTGACCCTCTGCCAAATGCCACGCTCCCTCATGTGTAAACCTCTGACAATGCAGCGCTCGTCCTGACCCACTGATACTCCAGCACTCACTGATTCCTGACCCTCTGACAATGCAGCGCTCGTTCTGACCTTCTGATACTGCAGCACTCACTGATTCCTGAATCTCTGACTATGCAGCCCTCCGTCATGCTTAACCCTCTGACAATGCAGCACTCCATCAGTCCAGGACCTCTGACAGTGCAGCGCTCCCCCATTCCTGACCCCCTCGCAGTGCATTGCTCCACCAGGCCTGACCCCTTGACACTGCAGCGCCACCTCAGGCCTGGCCTCTGACTCTGCGACGCTCCCTCAATCCTAAACCCCTGAAAGTGCAGCGTTCCCTCAGTCCTGATCATCTGACAGTGCAGCGCTCTCTAAGCCCTGAACATCTAGCAGCGCAGCGCTCCCTCAATCCTCATACACAGTGCAGAGCTCCCACAGTCCAAATCCTCTGACAGTGCAGCACTCCCTCAGTCCTGTTCCTCAGACAAAGTAGCGCTCCCTCAACCTGTCCCTTTGAAAATGCAGCGCTCCTTCAGGCCTGACCAGCTGATAATGCAGCCCTCCCTCAGAGCTGACCCTCTGACAGTGCAGCGCTCCTCCAGTCCTTACGCACTATGTATGTAGCAGGCCCTCCGTACCCATCCACTGACTTTGCAGAACTCTCTCAGTTCTGACCCACTGACTGTGCTGCACTCCCTCGTTGCCGAACCTCTGACATTGAGGCGCTCCCTCATTCCTGACCATCTGACTCTGCAGCGCTCCCTCAAACCTGACTCTTGGACAGTGCAGTGGTACTGCCGTCCTGCTCTCTGACATTGCAACGCTGCCTCAATCCTGATCTTTTGACAATGCAGCGGTACTGCAGTCCTCATCTCTGACAGAGCAGCGCGCCAGTATTCCTGACCCCTGACAATTCGGCACTACCTCAGTCCTGACCATCGACAGTGTCCGACGGGCCTCCTCCTGGGACACCAGGGTTTAATGATTCACGAGTCCCATTTCCAGACGGACTGGGAGATTAGAAAATGGCTGAAGGCACGAAGGTAATGAATGATTCTGGGCAGCTGCCCCATGCTTTGTACCGACTATTATGCCTGATGTTTTGTAGCAGCATGTAACAAGGTTACACGAGTCCAGCTGTGGTGACCGAGGGTGTAAGTTGTTGTACATGAGAGTTTTACATGGGGTTCGGTGCGAACGCTCAAACTCTGTCCGCAGCCTCCATGATTGAAATGATTATCTTCTTCTCTCAGCTTCGTAACTCGAGAATGCCTTTCATTTAATCCATTGACACAGAGCTTGGAAATACGATTCAGTTATCCAGATCAGTTGTATAATGTTTATTTGTTAGATACAGAAGAAACTTCAAAAACCGGTGATCAACATGGTCAGAAATAGGTTGAAATGCATTTTGATAAAGAACCAGGTTGGGAGAAAAATCAGGGCCTTCATCTCATGAGCGTTAACGGGATTTGATTTCATTCAGTTTTATCTGTGTAAAACAACCGCAATAGGACTGGAATCTACAATCTCCTCATAACGGTGCATGATAAACGGGGCTTAAACGCCGTATCCATTCGGCCATGAGACAAGCCGAAACTCCAGCAAACAAATGTCAATAAATTTTACCGATACATTCAAGAACCTGACTCACAACGTAAGTAGCGCACATTGTCCCCGAGTCCTCATCCACTCCTGAAGCTGAATTCTGACTGTTTCTATGAATCTTGTTTGTTATTGTGTTGTTTTAACAGGAAAACACGATGTTCACATTGGGAAAGCAGCAGACACCGCACGGCAGGAAGTTGAGGAAATGTTTCCAATTTCACAAGAACATTTTATTACGTCGTAGTAGAAATAGAGTCAATGTAAATTAGAACAGGGGCATTAATTGAACTCGACTTAGGACAGGAAACATGGGTTCGGTTTAACACTTTTCTAGCCAATACCCGAATAATGGCCCAAGCAGATTTAACCACCTTCTTCAGTTCTTCCCTGAATTTAGTTTGTTAGCTGCATGAACACACGTGTTTGTACAGGGCTCAAAAACATCAGCATGTAACCTGATTGAGAAGCGATGTATGTGAAACATATATAATCGGGTGGGTCATGCACGGCTAAGCTGTGAGTTACAGAACAGACAGCAGCTGTCAGCCACAACACTATAAAACTGTCTGATACAATGAACAGGAAAATACTGGATTTCCTTCCGTTTTACACCACTGGATCACTAGGATTCTTAGTGTTGTGAGCCCGGAGTTCCCTGCGGGCTCTGGTAGCTGTTAAATTATATCTGATTGTCAAGTCAATAACAATATGAAAAAAAAGGAAGTAAAAGAAAGAAAATAGTTCCGAACCCTAAATCCGCTACCCCGGCAGGTGATAAAATAAAAAGAAATCCCAGCTTGGGTGGAAACCCCCGTGACCTTTTAAATCATCAGTTTGTGTACATAGGCAAACCAGAATTGGATATTGTCCAAATAGTTCAGCACAAAGGCCCTTGTTAAGGTCACTGTACCAATTTTCACAACGCAACACTTTATTTTAAGCTTCTGACCGCAAATCGATACACAACGGTCAAAGATGAGGGAGACTGTAAACCACACAGACATATATAGGCCATTTTTATTCATGTACATGTTTAACTTGCCGACAGCAGTGTAGGAGAGGAATGAGGGTAGGGAAGTATTTTCTGCATTGAACCATTTGACTCATCCACTTCCACAGCCGAACCTGGATGTCTCTGCTTCCCTTTACATCACCGCAGCGAGTTTCAGTTTGTACAGAAGGTTTGATTTCCAAACTTTAGTTTTAATTTATGTTTCCTTAGGATATTGGCGGATCAGTTTCCTTTCTCTGTTTCCTTTTTCAGATTGGGCCTGGCTCAATAAAATGAAACAAGCTTTGAAAGGACAGATTCCATCACGGGAACGAATTGAGAGAATACGTTCTGCCGCATTTGTGGTGTGTTCTATTATCGAGATTAGCAAGTTCCTTGCAGCAAAGTCTAGTTTCTCAATCACATGTTTCTACAGAGCAGTTCCGCTACCAGGTCAACGTGCCGTGTTTTCCTTTCACTGATCCAATCTCTGCGAGCCTCTCTCTTGTTGGGATGCTGTGTTGTTGTTCAGCCTATTAAGTTCCATGTCGATCAGAGCTATCTTGCATGTCTTATCGACCAACTGCAAGTTGTCTGTCTGATTCGTGCGCATAGACATGACGTTCCCGCTTGCGAATCGACGATTTGACATCTCCTATATTTTAGTGTGTTTTATTTATTTGCCTGGTGCAATGGATTCTATCAACTTGTTGTGGAGAGACTCTAGAAGAACCCATTGAAGCAACTGGGCTGTGGTGGGTAGTCACGTGATGCCCGATATGTGGTGGGTGGCCAATGACTAGAGAGATACACTTGTCCAGCCCACTGCCGGAGGCTGCCTGTGTCACTCATTCATTATCGCAATCAAGTTGGGCTTATCACTCATAGCTACTGTTTCCCGTGTTGTGTTAACATTCTGCAATGAAAATGGGGTGCCCTCTCTCCAGGGCTCCAGGGTTGGCAAAATGTGTGTAGATCTTGGGCTGCCCAAATGGCAGGGTGCTACACTTGACCCTCCCCGGTTGAATCTGCAGCAATGCAGAAGACTGTGATTGGCACCAGCTTGGGTGCAAAGGTAGCCAGGAATGTGACATATTCAGACATCAATCTGCCTTTGGGCTCCAGTCCAGATATTTTCACAGGGTTTATTCCCATATTCCTTAGGTCTTGTGTAGCATCCATATTGCAGTGGAGCTATTTTCCCACAGATGCGAGTTCGGTTCCTGAGTCCACCTGGCAGTGGGCCTGCACACGGCGTGTCTGGGGCTAACCTGCTCAGTGTTTCTCTGAAACTTCAGCCTGGGGCTGTGAGGAACCTGGTTCCATCTTCACTGCGAAGATGCAGAGTTGAGAACTTGCTCATGGAGAGGCCCTGCACCGACAGAGGGAGATTTACACATTTCACGTTGTTGTAAGTCAGCAGTGAGGGCTGAAAATGAGATGACATTCAGCTCATAAAAGCAGAAAAAATGCTTACTCTCTTCACCCACACATTGGACACATCCCATCAATCTGCTGGATGCATTGATTTCAATTAAACTTGGAAAAAGAACAGGCGTACCATGCATGTTCATCAAAGCCATTACAGTCATGGGGTACAAAGTAATTAATGGAAATTGTCCATGTCTGCATATATGGAACCAGAATATGTCATCACACTGTGTGAAACTTCATTTGCTCTGGATATCGTAGAGTGGGTATAAGTGAAGGCAAAGCATTTCTGAAGATGCTCAACAAAGGCAGATGAGAGTTTCTGCCCTTGACATCCAGGTTGCATTTGACCGAGTGTGGAATCAAGAAGCCCTAGCAAAACTAGAGTCAGTAGGAATCAGGAGCAAAATGCTTCGTTGTTTGGATTCATAACCGGCAGAAGCTGAGCTGGGCGAAACATTGTGGCTGCAAGAGCAGGTCAGAAGCTACGAATCCTGTGGCGAGTAACTCACTTCCTGACTCCCGAAAGCCTGTCCACCATCTACAAGGCACAGGTCAGGAGTGTGATGGAATAGTCTCCACTGGACTGAATGACTGCAGGTCCCACAACATTCAAGAAGCTTGACACCATCTGGGGCTAAGTAGCCCGATTGCCTTGCACCTCTTTCACAAACATTCACTCCGTGTGCCACCGACAAACAACAGCAGCAGTGTGTACCATCTGCAAGAGACTGCACGAAGGCTATTTTGGCAGCGCCATGGAAACCCACGACCACGCCCATCTTGTTGAACAGGGCAGTAGACAGATGGGAATACCACCAGCTGGAAGTCCCTCTCAAGCCACTCACATTCCTGTCTTGGGAATATATCTCCGTTCCTCCAATGTCGCTGGATCAAAATGCTGGAACTCCATCTCTGACAACAGTGTGGATGTGCTGACAGTACAGCGAATGCAGCCGTTCACCGCTCACTTCTCATGGGCAAATGGGGATTGGCATTACATGAGAGCCTTGCATTTATGGGAACTCGTAATACACCTTCCAAACAAAGTTTACCCCATTCAAAGAATTGGAAGGGAGCTTTCTGGGCCGAAGAGCCGTCCCTTTCCATCCAAATGTATCCGAAAGAGAGTGATCTCCTGCCGAAAATTCCGGGAAGGAAATTCGGAATTTGAGTCAGGAATTTAAAAAAAATGTAATGTATATTTTTTCCCTGTGTGACTTGTATGGCTTTGTACGTTGTGACACTTGTTGAAGTGAATGCAGTGGATTCATGATTTCACTGCCTCTCTTAAAATTTTCTTCGAGCTGAGAACAAAAATATGGGTGTTTACATCGTGTTGATGATATCAGCTTTTCCTGACAAGTGTAAGGCCCCTTATTACTTGATAGAAATCTGCTTCTTCGTGCGGCGGCTATTCATAGGGTGAATGCAATTGTCCTTTATCGACAAATAAAATCTGACATGTTAGCTGTTTTGTAAAATGCACTTTTTTGAATGGAAATCAAACCAAAACCGCGGAATTCCTAACTATTAGGCCGCCAGGGAAGGATACCTAAATGTAGTTGAAATAACCAAGGATCATTAAGATGTGCTTTCGATTTTGTGCATTGAGTTGAAATTGATTTCATGCATCTGCTATTTAAAGATCTGTTTACACGTTCCTCTACTCTTGTTCATGTATCTGGCTGCATCTGACTTCAATCGGCAAGGGTTTTTTCTGCCTATATAATTCTCCTTTACATTTCAAATACATTGAAAAATAACCCACAGGTAAACTTGCAGTTTTCGAGAATAATGAACTATAAAAATCTTCCCAGATCAGATCACATTCAGCCGATATGAGGACAAATACAGATCCATGCAAGCAACAGAGTGTTGAAATGCATTTGGATCCAGCAGAACAAGGCAAAATGACATCGTGAGTCTCACCTTGAGAATTGTTTTGAGCCGAAATTAGGGTAATTTACGCCGCCCCATAGCATAGTCATGGCCGAGTGGTTAAGGCAATGGATTGCAAAGTCCATCAGCGTCTCCTCACGTTGGTTCGAATCCTGCTGGTTATGCGGTTCCATTTACTCCATTGGTTCCAAGCCTCAACAAAGTTAATTTGTGATGTATTATGCCTGATGTGGAATGCTACCGAACAGCAAGAGTTATTATCGCTCATTTTTGTCTCCTGCGTATAATTACGAAATTTCTGCAATGAATTCAGCAAATTACTGACACGTTTCCTTCCTGTCCCCTCTCCCTTTGTCTCTATTACTCCATGTCTAACTATACACAACAAAAAAGAAAAAAAAATTCTGGAAAATTTAGCCAGTCTAACAGCATCTGTGGAGAGGAAAAAAAGAGTTTCCACTTCTCTTTGGTTCTGAGGAAGGGTCAGGCGGACTCGAAACATTAACTCTGTCTTCCTCTCCACAGATGCTGTCAGACCTGCTGAGTCTTCCCAGCAATTTTTGATTTTGTTTCAGATTTCCAGCATCCACAGTATTTAGTTTTTAACTTAGTGTTTAATTGACGGCCACTTCTCTTCCAGGAATGCCTACCTTGCAGAAGTACAGCTCTTCACTCTGACAGGATTTCCGCATGTCTCTTTTCCCTTGTTCATCTTCATTGCTTTCCATTTCCCTTCTGGTGCTTGACAAGGTGGTTAGAAAAACTTGCTTTCAGTGACTGTCTCCATCTCCAATTTACCCCTCATGGTTCCAACTGATGCTCCGTCGCTGATGTTTTGAAACCACCCAGAGTTACAGGTATCCCCGGGGCATACAACGCTCCTTGGGCTGCTGTTCTTGCCGCATCCTGAGATCCGCACTCAGTGCCATGCACTGTTATATGATCACACCCGACCTTTCCATCCCGCAGCACCGACTTATCTTATCGCAAAGCTGTCCTTGCCCCCAGTTTCTTTGTATTCTTCCCCTCAACTAATGGCTCAAAAATAAACCTTGTCTCTTTAGTTCAGCTGCTAAGGGGCGCAAGCTCCAACAAATCATTGATATGAAAGCCCATCCAGGACCTCTACCCCTCCCCTTTCGCCCCCTTCCATCTTCCAATCCCAGCTCCGACTGTGTATTCACAATGCCCCTCGCAGATGCTGAACGTTCAGTGCTCAGTAAAGGACTCAGGTTCATACCTTTATGCCCTTGCCTCAATGAATTTCGGGCTCGGCATGATGCTGAGCTCTTCTTCCGCCGCCTTCACCTCCGTGCTCACTTCTTTAGGCAGAGGTCCACCACCTCCACGCCCCCAGCCCTGGCTCTCCCCCACCACCTTCAACGGACATTTTCTCCTGCCTCGAGTATTTTCCCTCCACCTGGACCCCTCCTTTTGGCCTCTTACATGCTCTTGTTCTTTCATTGAGAGCTGTCAGATTGACATTGGCTGTTTCTATTTCTCTGCTCCTCTCACCCACTCTAACCTGTCTCCTTCTGAAGTTGCTGCACTCCGTTCTCTCAGGTCCAATCCTGACTTTGTTATCAAATCTGCTGACAATTGTGGTGCTGTTATGGTCTGGCGCACTGACCACTACCTTGCAGATGCTGAGCGTCAACTGGCAGACTTCCTCCTACCTCCCCCTGGACCGTGACACCACCACCAAACATCAAGCCATTGTTTCCAAGGTGGTCACTGCTTTGAACTCCTCTTCTCTCCACAGCTACCAATCTCATAGCCTCCCAACCTCGGACAGCACGCTACTACCTCCTCCCCAAAATCCACAAACAGGTCTGTCCCAGTTGGCCGATTGTGTCAGCCTATTCCTGCCCCACGGAACTTATTTCTTCCTATCTTGACCCCGTTCTCTCTCACTTTCTCCAGTCTCATCCCATCTACATCCACGATTCCCCTGATCCTCTACATCATATCAATAATTTCCAGTTCCCTGGACCTAACCGCCTCCTCTTCACCACGGACGTCCAATCCCGCTACACCTCCATCCCCTGCAAGGATGTTCTGAGTGTTCTCCGCTTCTTCCTTGAACAGAGCCCCAAACAATTCCCATCCATCACCTCTCTCCTCTGTCTGGCTGAACTTGTTCTCTCACTGAACAATTTCTCCTTAAATCGCCTCACTTCCGCAAATAAAATGTGTGCTATCAGTATCCGCATGGGCCCGAGTTATGCCTGTCACTTTGTGAGATATGTAGAGCATTCCTGGTTCCGGTCCTACTCAGGACCCATCCCACAACTCTTTCTCTGGTATATCGATGACTGTTTCAGTGCCACTTCATGCACTCATCTGGGCCTGGAAAAATGGATCAATTTTGCTTCCAATTTCCACCCCTCAATAACTTACACATTGTCCATCTCTGACACTTCTCTTCCCTCCCTAGAACTCTCTGTCTCATCTTCTGGCGATGGACTGTACACCAACATCCATTACAATCCAACCGACTCACACAGCTACCTCGATTACAGCTCCTCACACCCTCCTTCATGTAAGGACTCCACCGCATTCTCTCAGTTACTTCAAGTCCGTTGCATCTGTTCCAATGATGCCACTTTCCAAACAATGCTTCTGACATTTCTTCCTGAACCCTGGTTTCCCACCCACGGTGGTTGACAGGGCCCTCAAGCATCTCTGACCCTTCTCACATGCCTCTGTCCTCACACTTTCCTCTCCCTCCCATAACCTTGATAGGTCATGTACTCACTTTTCAACCCATCAGCCTCCACATTCAATGGTTCATCCTCCGCATATTCTGCCAACTCCAGCATGATGCCACCACCAAACACATCATCCCTTCACCCACCCTTTAGGCATTTCTTATGGACCGTTCCCTCCGGGGCACCCTGGTCCACTCCTGCATCACCTCCAACACCTCAACCTCCTCCCACGACACATTCCCATGGAATCGCAGCAGGTGCAACACCTGCCCTTTTAATTCCCCCTCCGCAGCCTCCAAGGGCCCAAACGCTCCTTCCCAGTGAAGCACTTGCACTTTCATCAATTTAGTCTACTGCATTCACTGCTCCCATTTCGGTCTCCTCTACATTGGAGAGACCAAACGCAGACTGGGTGACTGCTTTGTTGAACAAATATGGCCTGGACACATGCCTGACCCAGACCTTCCTGCCGCTTGCCATTTCAACAACTCTCTCCTCCAACCTCGCGCCTTTTTGATCCTTTTCTTTTCAAATATGTTTTTATTAATTTATATATATATTATTTCCCCAGCCGATTTCAATTACTTTTTTTTAAATGTATTTGTTGTTTTATACCCAACCTTTAGCATAAATCGATTTTCCCCCCACATCGTCCCCTCCCCCCAACGCACCCGCACGAGGGCCAGTTGTCACTTGTTAATTCTGCTTTCCACTCTTAATGTCACCATTAGCACCTTCTTTAGCCAGTTTCACCACCATCAACACCCATTCGGACTTATACTTATTAGACCTTTTGCAATCTCTCCTTTGCCGCCACCGACTACTGGCCTTCGATCGGGCTTCAACTGTCCCACCGCCTTAAGCAGTTTACACGTCACCACATTTTTACTTCTCTTTAGTTTGAAGAAGAGTCATATGGGCTCGAAACATAAACTCTGTCTTTCTCTCCACAGATGCTGTCAGGCTCCGCAGTATTTTGTTTTTAACTTAAAGGAGGAAAATGTTGTCATTGAGCAGATATAAAGGAAGATCATCAACAGTTCCTCAAAGCTGACTGCCAGTCGGATTGGCAGAACCTGGCCACCAACGGGATCCTGCAACAATCTAGACTTTGGCTTTGGGAGAGCCTCACGTTTATGTGGAACATTAAAGTGTGACGGGTAAAGGGTTACATCACCGAACTTAACAAATGAAGGACTTTCACAATTGAGTTTCAAAATCCATTGTAAATGTAAGGTTTACAATAACATTCTTGAACACTGAGGTGATGTGCTATAAGTTTATTAAGGATGCAGTAATACACAAATGGGAATTTGAAATTGCAATCACACGGAGCTACTGTTGGTGGGCGACCCAAACATAGCAGAGCGCTGAGCTCAGTATCTGAAGCCGAACAGACAGTAAAGCTTTGAGTCAGTGTATGCTTGTTTCCGTCTACTAGACAATGCCCCTAACATGCATTGCTTGATTGCATTCAAGCTGAAATATTTATTTATTGATAATTTCACTCCTGATAAATATCCAAGAATAAAACATTTTAACACCAAGTCTGTTGTTACTTTTGTAGCTATCATTTTACATAAAGCGATGCCCGTTCAGGTGTTTCCTCAGAAGACCGACACAATATGGTTCTCCAATGTGACTTTTTTTATTTGTTCATGCGGTGTGGGGGTCCCAGTCAGCATTTATTGCCCATTTATTGTTCAGGGAGCGTTTAAGAGTCAACCACAATGCTGTGGGTCTGGAGTCGCACATAACCCACATCAGGTAATGTCTGGAAGATTCCTTCCCTGAAACACATTAGTGAAGCAGGTGGGTTGTTTTGACGATCGGCAATGGTTTCATTGTCATCATCAAACTTTTGCTTAAAGATTATTCTGTGGAATTTATTTTTCACCATTTGCATTAGCGAGATTCTAATCCAGGTCTCCAGAACATTGCCCCAGGTCTCTGGATACAAACTTACTGAAAATATCGCGACCTCATTCCGTGCTCTTTAAATGGTGACATCATATGCAATGGATGGATCAAATTAAATACCTTATTATTTCATCCTAGAACTGACTATTGTTGCAGAGGAGGCTGAGACCATTCTATAAGTACTTTCTGTAGATTAACCGGCAAAGATTAAGGTTAATGTCGCTGAAAAATAAGGAAAACACTTATAGCTTGAACGCACCAGAGGATAGTCTGATCACCCTTTTTATTTAAGTGCCTGTTATTGAGGTTAAAGTATTTAAAGTCAACACTAAATTAGATCTTCTGAAGGTCATCTACTTACTACGACCTAAATTATGTCTGCGCCATCCGTCTGCTCATTTAGTGAATTCTGCTCTTCAGAACTAGGTTAAGCATTTTACTTAGAAATTATGCTCTTACATTGGAACCGCTCTTTTGAACATTTCAATCATCCTTGGCGCTTCGTGATCATAGTTTCACTTTTGCACGTCCAAAGATGCCTCAAAATTATGGACATCATTCTATTAAATACAGAAAAATGCTCTCCTTTCTCGCTGCCTAGGAGAATTAATCGGTGGGGGTGGGGGTGGGGTTGGGGGTGGTGTCGGGTCGTGGAAGGGGAGGGGTGGGGTGTTGAGTGTGGCCTGCAGGCATTAGTTTGGAATCTTGCCCTCCATTACACAGATTGTTAGGGTACTGTTCAAATTATCAAAGCTAATATTCACATTAATCAATATAACCAATATGACAACCAACTGGAAGACAGAACTATGAGTGAACTCTCTTAACTCCACTTCCCAGACACTCAGTAGTTTGGATATTGATATCAAATTGATTTTATTTGTCGAGTCGTGACCATCTGGATTTTATTCAGGAGGACTGGATAAATAGATGCAGATAGTGCCCCTCAGTTGTGGGATCAAGAACTAAACGCCAGATATAAAATATTAAATGTCAGAACGATTTAGAAATGATGGTGAAGAAATGTCTTTACGTGGAGAACTAGGAGATGGTGGAATTCGCAGATTCAGAAATTATTCCAGAATAAAGAGGAAAACAAATAAGCTGGTGTCTAAAAATAAGCAGTTGATGTTCGTACAAGGCGGGTAAAATTATTGGGACTATTTTTTCGGCTGGAGGTAAAGGCCCAAAAGGTTTGGATGTGTGTAATGATCTGTTTCCTTGTAATAAAACACCAATATGTTCACGACCAATTGAGAGTTTAAGTTAATACTATGAGCCAAGTTCTTGCTGCCGTTATAATTAGATACTGATCAGGAAACATGACGCTCAACTATTAATACTGTAAACAATGGAGAGTGGAAACTGACAGGGGTCCAGGATTTGTAATCTTCACACCAATATTGCAGGTAAACTATAAACAAGCACGAGTTCAACACGCACTTCATTGCTTCTATTCTAAAGGAATCTATCTATTAATATAACAGAGTATTATTCATGTAGCTGGCGTGGAAGGCAACAAGCGCCAACTCCCAGGTGTTCGACTCCATATCTGAACCTCAAGTATGACTGTTCCCTTTTAATGTGGGGTGAAAAGTGCTAGGTTTCAGCAGGAAATTGAGCTGCACAGTTTCGGAGAGTAGTAGACATGAAAGACACGGATATAAGGTCAGGAAATGTTTTCAGATGCCTCTTCATTTTCAATGATAACCAACCCCTTTGATCCAAACTGAAAGATGGCCATTTTGTACAGAATCACGGGCTGCAATTCTGCTCTAACTAGGGCGAGGCATTTGGCTTTGACTTTTCATATTTTAAACCACTGACAAAATAAATTTCCATGGAGATTTCACCATATTAATGAGCTCTTCCCTTAACTTCCTTTGTGTCGCTGCGTAAATGCAGGTGTTTATACAAGATTTGAGCTGGGTGAACATATATCTGGCCTCAGTGGCAATAGATGCAGGATCTGTATATTCTGGTTGGATACGTAGGGCCTGGGCATCAGTCCATTGACTCACCACCAATGTCAGAATCAACAATATAAAATTGGCCAACATGGCGAACAGTCAAATAATGGCATTTCTTCGGTTCTCCAACTCTGGATCACGCTGGTTCCCAACCCTGGGAGTCTGGAGTCTCCTGCGGGCAATATTGGTTACTACAATGCGCCTGACCGTGAAGCAATTACACAGCAATATCAATGCAAAAGGAATCAATGAAAATAGAAAACGTTGTAATCTGAAGGCGATTCGATAAAGGCCACATTGGGGCTGATACCCCACTGAATATTTTTGGCTATTATTTTCTGTTCAAATGCAAACCAGAAAGGGATGTTCTCAAAGCACATTATCACAGAAACAATCATTATGACGATGGACGCAGTTCTCGCTGTGCAATACCTGGTTTTCAGTTTCTCAGAACATATAGCTACAAACCGATCAATTGTGAAACAGACAGTAAACCACACGGACAAACCGACGTTGGTACACGTCATGTACAGCATAATTTTGCAAATGACAGTGTAGGAGAGGAATGAATATGGAAAGCGTTCCCTGAGAATTTGATGAGCAACTCTATAGAGGAGCGTGGTCAGTAGATCCACTGCTGCCATGGCCACCATATGAATGGAGATACTTATGGAAAGGCGGCACTTTCCTCTGCAGAGGGTCGCTATAGTCAAAAGATTCACTGTAAGCAAGAGGAAAAAGAGTTAAATAAGGCTGGGGGGTGGGGGTGGCACTCAGAAACCACCAGTCATAATTTGTGGGGCAATGCACAGATTTGTTGCTACTTTCAATTCGGAATACGGTTTCCTTTTAGAATATTCGGCCAGCATTGACGGCATTTCTTTTGAATCAAGTAATTCATTGAAGACTCAATTAACTCATACATATTTCGTTTAGGAAGTAACAGGTTCGTTCGGATTCAGGAAGGGGGTTGGTAAAAGAGCACGGTCCACAACATTGAGGCACAGACGCTGATAACACATGGCAGGGGTCCGGTGGCTGGGGCCGTGGTGTGCACTGGGGGGAGCAGGATGGTTCATTGTGGGGTGGTGGTGGAGGGTTACCGACTTGGGACGATATTGTAAAACATGAGTGATCATTCAATTGTCTGTCATTTTTCTATAATGATTTGTTTTCCATGCTTAACACCATTAAACTGTGAAAAAGTGCATATATCTTCCATAGCTGTGCGATTAAGGAAAGATGGAGTGTAAACAGCAACAGCTAAACAATAAGTGTTTTTGTAGCACTTTCAAGGAAGTGCTGTAAAAACAAACTAGACAGGGAACACGTGGGGAGCTTTTAGGATGGTGGCTTAAAGCTTCGTCAAAGAGTGAAACTTTAATGAGTATATTGAAAGGCTGATGAGATGTAGAGAGACAATGGAAGGGGCGATTTGGCGGGAAATTCGGAGAGTTGGACCTCAGCACCAAAGATACGAGAACGAATAGTGGAACAATTAAAACTTGGTATGTCCAAGAAGCCAAATTTAGAAATTGCAAATGTCGCCCTGGTCTCTGGGGTTGCAGGAGGTTTCAGGTTTACAATGGGCGAGACCTGGGGGTAATGGGTGTTGCCGTGTGGGGAGTGGTGGGGAGCCGGTGGGGGTGGGGGGGGGGGGGGGGGGGGAGAGCGGTTGGGAGGGGAAGGGGACGTGGGGATTTGCACACTAGGATGGAGATTCTAAAATCAAGGCATTGTTTAACCGAGAAATGAAGTAGACCAGGGACCACAGACATGATATGCAAACAAGACTCGTTGTGGATAAGGGTTCGGGAGCAGAGATTTTTATCACCACAAGCTTATGGAAGGCAGAATGTAGGAGGACGGGCGGGTGTGCATTGGAATAGCAAAGTCTGCAGGTGACAAAGGCTGAAGTAAGGAATTCAACAGGGACAAGGCAAAATCGGACAATGTTACGGAGATGATCAATGATTGGTCACGAAATACTGTGGAACTATGGAGAGAAGCTCATCTAACGGCGAAATTCTGACACCAAAACAATCTTGTTTAGTCCCATACAATTTAGCAGCAGGGGAAATGAGTCCAGGTTAGGCAACAGAGTTTTGAAATGACCAGATACAATGGCTTATGTCTTTCTGATATTTAACGGGTGGAGATTTATGATCATTTACTGCTGGATCTGTGTTAAGAAGCCTGATGATTCGGTGGAGGTGGAGCAATCTAGAGGTTCGATTGAGAGGGATATCTGGCTGTCAACAGTGGGCATTTGTTTTATTCATTCCCAGGCAAAGCCAGCATTTGTTGCCCATCCCTTTTTGTACTTGTGAAGGTGGTGGTGAGCCGCCTTCTTGCACCTCGGCAGTCCATGTGGTTTAGGTGCACCCACAGTGCTGTTACGAAGGGAGTTCCAGGATTTTGACCGTGCAGAAGTGAAGGAATGACGATAGATCTCCAATTCAGAATGATCAGTGGCTTGGAGGGGAACTTCGACGTTGTGTTGTTCCATCAAGTCTGTTGTCCATGTCCTTCCAAATGGTTGTGGATTTTGAAGATATGGCTGAAGGCGTCCGGGTGAGTTCCTGATTGAGTCCCTGTTCATGTGAAAACAATTGCGACTTTTGAGGGTAATGTCAACGAGTGGCAGCATGTTGTCGGGAAATAGGAAGCGGACAGGAATAGGTCCGAGTGGCAGTTTCAATATCAGAGGTAATGGCGCAGAAGAGGGAAGAGAAGCCCTTGCAATCGATGCTCTGGCTGTGATTAAATGACAAGGAATCGCTCGATTCACAGAATGGTTATGGTGCAGAAAGGGTCCATTCGTCCCCTCATTTCTACGCCTGCTCTATGAACGAGCAACCCATTTGGCATTATTCCCTGCACCCCAACTTCCCCCTCTCCACCCAACCCCACCCCCAACCTTACTTCCCGTAACTCTGCACATTCTTCCTCTCAGATAACAGTCTAATTATCTGTGAGTGTTTCAATTGCATCGATCTCCTCCACAGCCTCAGGCAGTGCACTCCAAACCCGAACACTTGCTGCACAAAAATGTTTCTCTTCATATCACTTCTCCTTCCTTAAGTAATTTATCCACACATTTTTCCTCTCTTTCTCGATCATTTCACGAATGGGACAATTATCTACTCTGTCCAAACGCCTCATGGTTCTGAATACCTCCATCAAACTGCTCTCAAACATCCATTCTCTAAAGGAAAACAATCCTAACTTATCCAATCGATATTTATAACCAAATTTCCTCATCCCTGGAACCAATCCGGTCAATCTGTTCTGCAGCCTCTCTAATGCCTTCTCATCCTTCCTGAAATGTGACACCCAAAACTGGACAGAATACTGTAGCTGAGGCCGAACTAAGGCCTTGTTCAAATGTAACATTAAATTCTTGCTATTGTACTCTATTAATAAACCCCAGGATACGGCAGAGCACTATGAATATGTTCTGTTTCCTTAAATATTCATGAACAAACGGTCGCTTAGTAATACAGAACTTGAGTGCTGTTGAAAAAAATACATTTTGTCTTGCAGTCATGTGGACAAGCACATGAATGACAATGTTAGGGAACTTTTTAGCAAATGCTCTCCGATCAGAGAATCAGATCTAATGTCAGACAAAGTATTTTGAGTTCTGCAACCACAGTCTGTTGGGGCATCGTCTGTACCTTGCCCGTTCCGACAGCAGAAGTGACGTACTGCTTGATACGATTTGATAGGTCGCCTATCAAACAGCAGCTCTCTGCACCTGTTCGCAATGGGCAAGGTACAGACCGTACCCAACCAGCCCGTGCTAGCAAAACTCAAGACACAGTATCCAAATTAGATGAGATTCTGCGATTGGACAACATTTGCTAAAAATTCCTCACTGAGAAAAAATTATGCTGAAAACCAAGTTAATGCATACGAGGGAAAGCACGTGTCCCAACGCTGATCCCTGGGGAACTCCAGTTCAAACCTTCATCCAGACCGAAAAGAAATCTATTCAGGAAAACTTTCAATTTCCTTTCGCTCAGGGAGTTACGTCTCCAACTTGTTACTGTTCCATTTATTGCACGAGCTGCAAACTTGCTCACAAGTCTGTTGCCTTACATTGTGTCAAATGGTTTTTGGAAGACCATGAAGACCATATCAAAAGTTGTGCCCTTATCAACCATCTCTGTTAGTTCATTGAAAAAATCTACGGCAATTTCGTGGAACATGATTTTCCATTAACGAATTCATACATGCTAATTGAAACAAGAGAGTGCAGTCCCAGTTCACTACAAGACGATGTAAAACAGTGGAGGAGGATGACTTGGTCAACGCCATCTGCAAACAGACACAGCTGCGCCCACATCCCAGGAGTGAATAATTAAAGTCACTTGATTTCATGCTCTGATAAAATAATGGAGCAGAGAAAATCATAAGGAGCATATCGATTCTCCCAAGTTACCGACAAGCAGTCTCCCTCACCGGCGAGGTGGACTCCTAAATTTCCCCCGTATGTTCATCAAATGATCCCTCTGGACACGGGGCAAGGCAAGGAGGAAATTCTCATTCTATTACATAATCATTAAAAGGGAGATGTTCAACATCTATCAGACAAGAGGAAATACTGACTTATCAGGAGTACCAATGGCTACGAGCGGAGGATAGTAAATATCCTTGATCTGTAGAATTATTGGCCATTCCGTTCTTTAGAAGAATCTTCGCCTCCTGTCCTGTTTTGCAGTTCACATTGGAATGTATCTGAGATCCTAAAGACATCCCCTTTATAGTACAATCCGTGCCCAGCTGAAAAAAAAACAGCTTGCATAACATTTGGCGTTAGTTCCAGTCACTTAACAAACAAACAGCGCTTCTCATTGAATTCAGAACGGCAATGGCAAAGTTGAGCAGGTCAGTCCACCAAACGCCTGCCACTGAAATTCATCATCAGAATGAAATCCCAATGGAAATGTGCCTCAACGTACACATGATAATTCTATGGATCAGCATTCCAACGACTCAACAAAGGTTCTGGATCTAGTTTAGATCCTTTTTAGATCTATTAGTGTGCAATCAGGATGGTTTAATTAATAATCTTATAAAACGCGATTTCTAAGGGAGACTGAAAATAATAAGGTAGAAGTTTAGATTTTGTTTTTGTAAATGATTTGGTTTATGCTGAATCTCGGATGATGACTCACAAAATAGCAAACAAATAGCTTTTGAATGCGAGCTGTCAAATATAGGTTGGGTCACCACTTTTAAAGATATGATTGTGGACAAACAATGGTACTCATTAAAATAATTACTGTACAATTTTAAACACGTATACATCCATTTAAGTTGTATCAGCCCCAAGGTGAAAGAAGAACGGTGCAACCATTAGGAATAAGAGTGGTTAAAGATAGCATAGTAAAAAACCGCGGGAATGGAAAGCTTTTAGATTTCAGCCAAAGAGGATCTGCATTTACAAGGATACACTAAAGATAATATGTTATTACACCAACTGCTAACTTTAAAAAAAAGTTTGTAAACATTTCTATAAATTATGCAGATGAGAACAAAAATAATCGTGAGGGTAAACATTGACCCTTTGGACTCAGAGAAAGGTGAAATTATAATGGAGAATCGGGATTTGGCTCAAAAACGATTCAGAATAAACCTGAAACCAAATATCAAGTGAATATATTGAACTTGTGTAAATCTGTACCAGAAAAGAAACAATTCTGGAGACATTCATGGGGGTAAGTTGCAAGCGATCTGCTAGACCTTTCCACTTACAATATGGAGTTTTACAGAAGAGGTAGCTGCAGAGATAGCAGATGTATTGGATTCGATCTTTCAGAATTACTTAAAATCCAGAACAGTTCCCAAGGATTGGAAGGAAATGAACCCCGATATTTAGGAAGGGAGCAAGAAAGAAAATGGGGACCTATTAGCGTAACATCACTGCTAGGCAAAATGATATTTTCTTTTCTTTTCGGGATTTGCTAATAGAACACTTGGAAAATCAAAATGTTATTCAATAACTTAACAAAAGTTTGTGAATGGGAAATTGAGTACGGTGAACTTATCAGCGTTTTTGAGGATGTAACTGTGAGGAGCATAAAGGCAACACAAGTGAATGCACCAAACTTGGATTTTCAGAAAGCATCCATTAAAGTATCCCTGGAGGTTCTTATGCAAACTTAGAAATTATGGGATTTGGCGTCAATACTAGCATGGAAAAATGAATTGGTGAATGGACAGACAACAGATAGTAGGACGAAAAGTAACATTTTCACCTTGGCAGGCTGTAATTAGTAGGCTGCCGGATGGATGAATACTTCGGTCTCAGCTATGTACATCTATATTAGTGGCCGAGTTGATGGAACTCAGTTCGAAGTGTAGGATAAAGTTGTTTCCCACAGCAAGAGTTCATGTGAGACTGGAAAAGAGCACCGTCACATTGTGATATAAGGCGTCACATAACAGTAAACCTGGGATAGACAGGTTCCAACATCAGAAAGACGTGAACTAGAGGCTCGTGTAGAAAACCGCAGGAGGATAGCTCTCTGGGCTGTATTGGTACTTATGTATATCGCCATGTGTTACCAATAAACAATGACTGTTCAACAGTTGAACCTTCTTCTAAGACAAATGGGCAGAACCATTACAACTTGGTGGCAACTAATGACCGAACCCAGAACTCAAGACAAACTGGGGAAAGACCCCAAGATCTAAAAAAAACTGAAGGAACCATATCCTGATCTGACAAATTCACCAAATCTGAAGAGCACAGGTGCAGATCGCCTAAGATGAAACCCAATTGCAGAACTGGAGGCTCAAGGGCAGAAGGGAAATCTACTGTGTACCTGAAGGACTCCAGCAGAGCACATCGCGGGCAATGTAAATCTTCATCCAATACAGAGTCAAATTATCTAGACAGATCGCAACGGTGAGCAAGCCGTTTAAAATCGGTACAAAGGCTGAACGTGTATTTAAAAGTATTGAGGGCATTAATCAGGCAGAACAATCTATTTCTACAATCACCGCACCCAGCCCATGTCCAGAGTCAGCAGCCTAGAACGGTTGAAATATAAATGTTTGACGCCTCAGTGAAAGCCGGAAATCTCCTTTGATGAACTGAGTACTATATTCTGGGAAATTCGCGAGAAGACCCAAACGTTCGATTCAAAGACTTGCTGCAAAGAAAATAGATCACTTTGAGGTTGGGTCCGGCATTGCCACTGGAGCCCGCCAAAACCCAAAAAGCGCGGGATGAAGTGAACTAAACGGTTACTGCAGAGCCAGTTTTAAAAGTGCAACAGCAATTAAATCTGAACTCCCCTCTGCTGTAGAAAAACAGCTATGGATAATAAATCAGAGCTGACAGGTCGATCTTTGCTGATCCACGGGGCAAATCAGACACAGAATTGGTGGCATTGGCGGGTATTTTAAAAGACATACGATAGCTTTAGGGTTAGATAAGGAGACACAGGCTGAAGAACTGAAAACACTTTTGTAATCAGAAGGTCCGATAACCGATGACATCATTGTGAGCAAAGGAATGCATGAATCTCGGAGTAAATTTGAAGCTGTTCTGAAATCTTTCGACACCTATTTTAATTTAAAAAGGATGAAAATTTTAGTGCGAGGAAAGTTCAACAAGTCCAACAACCTGGAGAGCCCATTGGCCTCCCGGACCTCGTGGTGGCCGATAACAACCTGCAATTCACTAGTGAAGGCTTCACTCAATTCCCCGTCCATTATGGATTTCAACAACTTACCTGCTCCCCAAATTTCCCGCAATCAAATGGTGAGGCGGAAAGAGGCGGCGCACAGTTATACTCCCTTTTGAGATATAGAAAATACCTCCCATAGACGCTTTGAACATTGAGATCGAACTTGCTTCAGTGCGACATGCAGGAGCTGAGCAATGTCCCGCATAATATTAGTAGAACTTATTTCTCCTAGTTTCTTTTACCAAGCTGAAACTGTTTACGTTTCGGCATATTGTACTCCACCTGCCCTTTTCTTTCCCACACACTCAGCCCATCCATCTCCCACTGCAAATTTTCTGCGTTATCTCCAACACACACTTTCCCGACGTTTTTTTATCATCAGTAAACTTGGATACTTTGTGTTTTAAGAGTTCTTTTCACTAGTTCCTCAGAGGCTTGCAATGTTGAATCGTAACCGTTTGTTGGCAACACATAATTGAATGTGTGTGTGTCTGTGTGTGTTTGTGTGTGCGTGCACATAAGTGTGCTTACGTGCGTGCGTGTGTGTGTTTTTGCGTGGTTGTGTACAAACTATAGCCCAGACTAAGAGTTATCTCCATGCTGACATCTACGCAAGTCTCCTGATCATGCCTGTCCCATGCCCTAACCTGTCTATCTTAGGTATACTGTCATGTCACTCTTTCTATCACGTTTTGGGCAGTACTGTTCTCCAGCCTCACATTAACTCTTGCCATGCCGAACATACTCGCAGTACCTTTCCCTCCATTCTTAACCCAACATAATTGCAGCACAATATTTTTTAAGCTAACTTTTCTCCTTGTTCAAGCCTATGACTTCATAAATTTAGACAGTCTGGAGGCCTGACAATTCTACCAAAACTCGTTCTGGTCACATCTGGAGGGTTGTAGGCCCATTTGTTTTGGACCAGCTTTGTTGGTTTGGAGTTGATAAATCAGAGTATCCTTTGTTTCTGGCACATTCTTTTATTCATTCTTGGGAAGTGGCAGACGTCTAGCTAGGCACTTGTTTATTACCCATCAACAATTGCCCTTGATAAGGTGGTGCTGAGCTGATTTATTGAACCGCATCAATTCATGTGATGTAGGTACACCCACTTGATTGTCTGTACCTGATTAGCTTAAAAGTATGAAGGAAGGTTCTCCTCAACGGATGAGGAGGAGAATCCTGTTCTGGTGGATTATACCTTCTCGAGTTTATAACAGGTATAATCTTGCTTGATCTTCGCCTCCCCAGACTATGATGCCCGGTCTTCCAAGGTGCCTGGTCCAAACCTTGTCACTTCTGTTTAACTGGAGCAGGTTTTTGGTGCAGTATCTCATACTCTAGGCAGAATGGTGCATGTTCATAGGACAATTCTCGGTCCTGAACTTCCTTCTGGTCCCTGACTGCCAGAATATTATAGAGATCCAAACTGCCAGGGTTTCGGTCTCCTTACCTAAGGAAGGGCAGCTTTCCATCACAGAAAGGGCAATGTATCTTCATTAGACTGGTTCATGGGAGGAGATGATTGTGTGTGAAGAGGGACTGATTAAGCTAGGCCTGTTGTCAGGTGACCGGCCTGCTTTGAAAACTTTATTTGCAGTCAGATTTAAATCTCAGAACACTCCAGTTTAGAGAATTGCGGGAGATACCAGGGTGAGGAGTTGTGACAAGATCTCCATCATTGCAGTGCTGACCATTGGCTCCATCCAATATCCATCTGCCAACTATATAACTGCAGCAGCTTTAAGAAAGACTATTCCAGCTTCCACTACCTCGACTGCTTGTAACATATTTAGCATCAGAACGCTCCTTATTAAGAATTTACTGGCAGATCATAGACTCACAATAGCATAAGGTATCGAAAGGGGGACTCCAGAGCAGCCTGAGTTCTGGATCGATGTGATATCGTCCTGTGATAACGTTGCAAATGTAAATTATTCATCACCGGGCAAAGATGACAATAACATCACAAGCAACCCTTATTACAGCTCTGTTGAGGAAGGTGGGAGCATGATTTATGTTTTTTACTGTTCAAAAAGATACGGTGACACTTCATCTATGGCCGCCATCTTATCGTTGCTCCACCAGCTCTATGTTTATTCATCTGCCAAAGTGATTTTTACTGACGTGACCCAGATTTTTATCTGCTTTCATTTTATGAAGGAGCACAGTTTGATTGAGTCACAGGCATCAAGCAATATTCTCTGTGTTATCCGCTTCACACTCTACAATGCCCAGCCACATCCAGTGATACGGGGTGAATGGATAATGAATGCTGAATGAAAAGCAAAAATCTCTGTATCAACCTCTCTGTCTCTTCTACCCTCTCTCTCCCTCGATATCCCTCTAACTCTCTCTTTCCATTTTTCTCCCTCTGGTTTCTATATCTCTCTCTCTCTCAATCCTCAACATCGTCGCCTCCCTTCAACTCTTCTCTCTCTCTCTCTCTCTCGCTCTCTCACAAACATACACACACACACACACACACACACACACACACACACACACACACGCGCGCAAAAACAATCACACATTGATGCTAACATACTTTCTTCCTATTCTGGCCCAAGCGAACTGAAACAAAATATTTTCAGGAAAGCCGAAGTGACTGCCTTGAAAGAGATTGTGTGAAGTCTTGGTTCCTTGCCAGGAATAGGATAGTATGGCCAGACCAAACCAAATGTTTTCAATGAGGAAATATGTATCGAGCAAAATGATAGAAGTAAAGGCTGTCAGATTGTTTTCCTTTTATTCCTTCACGTGCTGAGGGCTAGCTGGCTGGGCCAGCCTATATTGCCCATCCTAATTGTCCTTGAGCAGTTGATGGTGTGCTGCCTTCTTGAACAGCCGCACTTCCTGTGTTGTAGGTACACACACAGTTCTGTTAGGGAGGGAGTTCCAGGATTTTGACCACGTGACAGTCAAGGAAATGCGATATATTTCCGAGTCAGGATGGTGAGTAACTTGGACCGGAACTTCCAGGTAGAGTTGCTCCCATTGGAGCTGCTGTCCTTGTTCTTCTAGATGGTGCGCTCGTGGGTTTGGAAGGTGCTGCCTAAGGAGCCTTGATGAATCCTTGCAGTGCACCCTGTAGATGGTAGACACTGCTTATGTCGTCCGTCAGTGGCGGAGTGAATGAATGCTTGTGCGTGGTGTGCCACTCAAGTGGTCTATGTGGAACTGGACCATGTCAAATTATTTGAGTGTTGTGGGATATGCACTCATCCAGGCAAGCGGTCAGTGTCCCAGCACACTCCTGACTTGTGCCTTGTAGATTACAGACAGCCTCTCAGGTGTCAGGGAGTGAGTTACTCGTCGCTGGATCCACAGCCTCAGACATTCTCTTGTAGCCACAGCCCTTATATAGCTTGTCCAGTTCACTTTCTGGTCAATGTTAACCCCCAGAATGTTGATTGTGGGGATTCACTGAAGTGAAGTCGGACGTCAAGGGGCGATGGTTAGATTATCGATTGGTGGAGATTATCATTGCCTGTCACTTGTGTGTTGTAAATGCTACTTGCCACTTGTCAGCCCAAGCTTGGATATTGTCCAGGTCTTGTTGCATTTGACCATGGACTGCTTCAGTATCCTAGAAGTCGTGAATGGTGCTGAACATTTTGCAATCATCAGCAAACATCTCCACTTCTGACATTATGTTGGATGGAAGATCATTGATGGAACAACTGATGATGGCTTTGCCGATGACACGACCATGAGGACACTACACCGCAAGTGAAAGCCATGGAAAATAAAAGAAAATTCATTGGGGAAGTGAAGAATAAATACAGGTAAAAAAAAAAGCGACTGGGAGAATAGACTAGCAGTTTTCGTCCTCTATGGCTATAAATATATAAGATTGTGAAAACAGCAAAGGGCATTATAAACCTGGTATCACTTAAATGTTGATAATTCACCAGGATTGATTCATCGGCAGGGTGTTGAGGAAAGTCAGTTTGGAAATTGCGGAGGGCAGTAGGCTGCAAATTTCCAATCCTGCTTAGTGATAACGGACGTTGCTAGAGGATTGTAGAATTGCAAATATTATACCGTTGTTCACAAAATGTAACTAAGAATCATTTTGTAAACCACACATGCACCAGTTTAACGTCAAGTGGTGGAAGAGCTTTTGGAAACGATATCCAGAGACAAAATGTACTACCAAATGGATAAGTGTGGATTCTTTAAGGAAAACATGTCTGGATGTGTTAAAAGCAGATTGTGTTCAGTTAAGTTTATTGTTTTGGGAAGAAGACTTTCAGTGCACCATGGTCACCAAGTCAGCTGAGTGGGAGGAAACAAAGAGCCGCGGTGAATTGCTATATAATGGGATTCTCCAGCTATTAGCAGTGTCATCAATGCTGTTTTTCACCAACATAGGACCGAGGCGTCAACGTCGAGAGCACCATTTCAAAATTTGTGGATGACAGAAAACTCAGAAGTGTTGTAAAATTCACAGTAGGATAATAATAAACTTCCAGAGGACAGAGGTAGGCCGAAGGGACAGATGCCATGAAGTGAAATTTAATGCGGAGAAGAGTGACGTTGTACATTATTTCAGGGAGAGCGAAGAAAGGTGAAAAAGCCAATGCTAAATGAGATACAGGAGCCGAGGGGGCAGGAGAAATGGCTGCACCAACCATTGAAGTTGGCAGCGCATGTCGGGTCATTAGCTAAATTAGTGACCGGAAATTCAGCGCATAATCACTTGCGTCCACCGACTGTGCGTTGGATTTTCAATTGACTCCCAGCCTTCAGCGGACTTGCAAGGGGAGGGAACTGAAAGATCTTTCTACCTGGCTTTCAGTCAGATAGTTGTTGTGTTTATAGCAAATATAGTAATAACTAACCAGAAGGGAAGATAAACCAACTGCAGTCGTCATGTATGCATTGATCTCAGGGACAGTCGGCTCGCAACAACGCTTGACAGAAGAGAAGACAACACTGTGGAGTGTTGTCACTGATTTCCGCTAATATTTGCGCTGTGCTAAGAGTTCTTCATTAGAAGTGAAACCGAGTTAAATTTAATTCAAAAAGGTTATACGGCGAAAGCGTTCCATTCTCAGTTTGTGAAGTTTAATGAATTATGTGCCGCCGAAAAACTTCTGAGCTATGACGTATATTTTGCAATATCGGTGTTTTGTTTCATCCGGACGTCGTTTGTAGTAATTCGCAACAAATTGTTCCCCTGTTGTACAGAACTTGCAAAGCACATGTTTTTGGTGTGCTGAACAGTCGATGCAGAGCCAGTCATAAAGGATATGAGGAGTACACAAATTTCATATCATTCAGGCATCCAGTGAGCATTGGACGTATTTTCTAGATGGTGAGGATCAGGGGAACAAGTAGGTGCAAAAGGATTTGGGCCTTCAGGTACACCGCTCACTAACTGCCAGTGCACATGTACAAACAATCACTTTAAGATCTCAACTTCCAGGCTGTCATATTCGAACTACCACTCGTCCCAATACATATTTATAAAACTGCCTTAAATTTGCTGCTACACGGATCAATGCAACAGGCTTAAAACCTACAAAGGACCTTTGTAATGCAATGTTGCGAATTACATACCATCGTGCTATAAACCTGATTGTACATCACTTCTGGGGTCGCAAACGTATAAGGAATTCTTTATATAAGTGATCGCGCTGTATGACGGTGCGAATTGACCATTTTGAGGTTGGTATAATTGAGGCAGCAGATCAGCCAGAAAGTTGGTGAAATTTTTTGAAGCCATGAACTACATAATGCATCTGTTCCTATTTCTCATATTCTTACAGGCACTGCTCAGACGAAGCTCCAGGATTACATTGACACTGGATTGGAAGCAGTGCTGCTTCCGGAGTTTTGTTGGGCACTTTAGGAGTTCAGTTCTGATAATCTTAGATTTGTATAATTACAGGAAGGGTAAAGCAGAGAAGGTGCCCGTCCTGTCTTTGATGGTTCACTGAAGGAGACATTCACCTAGTGACAATCCCCCGCCATTTTATTCATCTTTACTCCCCACTTTTCAGGACTTTTACCTGTTTCTAATCTCTTGAGAAAAGAAGAATGAAGCGTGGTCTGCTCGAGGTTTCTACCCTGTTAGAATCTAGTGTTAGGTTAAATAGAGAGAAACTGCTTCCGCCGGCGGGTCGAATGGAGCTAAACTAGCATATGTTGCTGGCACTGATTCACAGCGACAGTGTTTCGGCCAACCCAGGGAAATATCCAGAAGAACTTATCACACTGACAGCAGCTGGGAATCTAGAATTAATTCCTAAAAATTATCAAGGACTCCGAAATTTCGAGAAAAATTCTTTATTGTTTGCAAATCGATTAAACATATTCATCTCTTCTGTTCTCTTCTGTTCTCTTGAATAGGTCAGCATTCTTTGCTTTTGTTAAAATGTCCTTTCACTGGGACTAAACCGTTTGACCCAAAAGGCTGCTTTTGGACTAGGTCAGGAACAATGGGCCCTCAGAATAAATGCCTGATGCTCTACCGACCCGGCTCTGCGGGCTGTATTGAACGTGTTTCCCATCAGTGCCTTCACTGTCTAACAAGAGTCTTCACAGCGTTTATATTTTTTCCATTTCCTTCTGAGGTATTTCACTGCCTGCAGCGCATTTACGGCACAGGCAGACCGGCAGCCTCCCTTTGGCTTCATTTCACAAATCTTAAAACTGGCATCATCCATTCGCTCCAAATCAGTGGGGTGTGACGTGACAATTGTCGTTATCCTGGTCTATGCGCTGGACCTTCAAATCTTTGAAGGGTGTATTTATTTCAGGGAGCTACTGAGTTGAAGAAATTGAAAACGGAGCTCCAAAGCCACACAGACGGATTTCACGAGTGGTAAACAATTTATTACGGTGCTTGATTGGGGAAAGTATGATACTATTCCCTTGAAAGCAATACAGCTCATTCGGAGTGACGTTTAAATTGTGTGAAGCACAGAGTGTAGGGATGTAAATGGATCTGTCAGCCCGAGACCATCATTAAAACGATCCACCATTTAACCCTACCCCCTCTTTCTTGCATAACGTGCAGTAACATAAACCAGTCAACCTCCTCCCTTGGTCTTATAAACCTTTAATAAAGCAAAGCGCTTCCTTAAGTAAACACCTCTAAATGTAATGTTGGTCCATTCGGGCTTCCTAATATCGGCACATAAACCCAAATGTTTTTTTTTCGGACATTGTTACGTTGATGTAACCTTCATAACATCTGCCTCCATGTTACTTCTTACTGGGTTTAACAGGTTTAGTTTCGTCTTTGACCCTTCATGTTACATTCGGACGGTAGCTATGCAACCATTCTCAACCCTATCTGGACATATCTTTTCATACTTCACCATAACCATAACAACTCTCAATAGCTGTTACATCAGGAAATATGTTCTCCCCTTCCCTCCACCATCAGATATTCGTCTTTGTACATCCTGCCCTTTCCTATTCACCACATTTTTAAAAGTAGGTATATTTACATCTTTCTTCATTTATGATGATAAGTCATCGACCTGCACAGGTCACGCTGATGCCACCACAGGTGCCCCTGACCTGCTGAGTATTTCCAGGATGTTTGTTTTTATTCCCAGCAATCACGTTGCATTGTTTTACTATCTGAAAGTTTGGTGGAATGAGATTCAATCTGAATTTAAAGAGAACTAATTTAGAGGGTGACGTGGAAAGTGAGATTGTGGAAGAAAATTGACAGCTCTTTCCAAGAACTGGCACAGAGTCGATCGGCCGACAGGCCTCCTTCTGAACTGCAGGATTTGATGAGTCACTGCTTTAATTTCTGTGTTGACCGCAAGATTAAAAAAAATAGTTGAAGACGTGAAGGTGATGACTGAGTGGTTCCAGTAACTGTCTGATGTTTTGTGCCGAACATGTAATACATGTAAGATGATTTCAAGTACAACGTAGGTCTACAAATTACTATTATATTTACTCATAAAACGCCTAGTTAATTTGGCTTCCAATTACAACCCCGTTAAGGCAACAGTAAAATCAAATACATTTAAACAGACCCCAGCAAGTCGACACAATACCCTGGGCAGAAGTATTCAAACTGGCTATTCCAGGATACGTCTGTGTAGATAGCAGGTTTAATGCACAAATACTGAGGGCTGTTTGCACTTCCAGTCGACCTTAGAATGGCTTCCCTGCCCTAGTTCTCCTTTATACATGTTTGTCCTTTTTAATGTAACCCCCATTATTCCCATATGTCCTTGGAGCTTTATGTTTGTCATAATATGAATCATATTGCTAATCATAGTGCTAATATTATCAGGAACCTTTGGAAAAGCTAAACATGCTGATTGGTTGCCTTCTCTGGCTAGCTGTTACATCCAGCCATCTCTTTGAAATTCAAACTACTGTGATATATGTTAAACTGTAAATTCTGCTCACTTCACATTCTAAGACTTCAGCCATGTTTTCCCATTTAGCATTTCAAACCTAGCTTCATTTGATGAGTCAAAGCCTCCAGTCCAGCTGTCTCCAATTCAATTAAATCCCACACACACTGAGAGAAACTAATCATATCCTACTACTTTTAAAATAAATCACAATGATGTTATGAGAATTATTGGACGTTCGTGAAATCTGAAATTCCGTCCCTTAAACTCTGTCCCTCTTTACCTCTCTCTTCTTCTTTCCAACACTCGTTCAAATCTACCCATTTCGCCAGACAGTTCGCCATTTTCCAAAATTAACATTTGTTCTAATTGTTGATATATAACGCTCCTTTAAAGCATATTGGCAAGTGGAGTGGTGGGGAGTGTTATCTTGTCAAATGCAACAGATACATAGAAGATTCTGCTGTGTTGTTCAGTTGAGCGGACTTCAAAATTAAACTCTGTGGATAAGTTAAAAGTTAATACATCCGTCCAGTCAGAGCTTGGGAGTTGGAATATTGATGAAGTTCACTGCTGAGTCGCGGATGACGGGTTTTATCTCAAGTTGGCTCCCGTTTTTAGCAGCAGGTACCAGAGGCTATCCACGTTCATCATGCCAGAACACCACCATCGATTTGTTATTTGGTAATTTTCATGAGGTGACTAGGACTGCACACCATACTCAAATTGTTGTCTAACTAATGATTGATAAAGTTCCAACAGCTCCCTGCTAGTGTGTGTTATGCCTCTCTATTAAACAAAATGATTCTACCAGACTTCTGAAACACCTCGTTGGCCTTTCAAGTAATATTCGGAATCTGTGGAGATTCACTGCAATGTCCATCACTTCCTCTAAACCTCGCAATACACTGTTCATTAATTGTATATTCCCTCCGACTTGTTTGAGCTCCCCAGTTGCATTACATCGCTCTCCCCCATTCCCTTTAGCACTTTTCTGACCATCTAACCAGTCAATTGATATCTTCCTGACATTAAACCTCCTCACTCTCAAACACAGCCACTTTTCTCTTTACCTGAAAAGTTCATGAAGATTCCGCCTATATACATTGCCGAATAGTTAATATGTGTCATCAAAAGCACGGTTAAATATGCATGTGGCTTTTTTCAGGAGAGAAATCTGTTTGCTGCAAATCTCCGTCCCCAATTCCCTTAATGCTGATGTTTTCAGGATTCACGTCGGAGCTCGGGCGCTCTTTTAACTGTAAGTTCTCCATTGGCTCTGCCATGCAGCCTGATGAAGAATTACCAATGATCTTTGCAGCAAAACAGTGCAACGGAATGAAAACTTTGCATTATAACTACACGCCATTGATTGGTGACACATAACCTCCTGGGCTCAGAAATCAATGCGACCCCCGTCTAATTCCAAATAATCTCGAATGCTTCGTTATGAAGCCAGCCAGAGGAGGGTAAACGCGAGGCAAAACAAGAGTGAGCTCCCCCACAATGTTGCTCTAGGTCTTGTGAAGCGGCGCTGTTGTATTACTGTTAATCAGATAAATACATCAACCACAGAGGCAGTTGGCCTGTTACATACTGCTTTCCGTGCTTGGTCTGATCGCCTCAATGTCATCGATTGAGGGCCAGGGGTAAATATATTTCAGTTCCCCGACATTACAACTCCCCCGAATGATAGCACCAAATGTACATTTCAAAAGACTATCGATAATTTCTCGTTTAAGCCCCCGTCGTGCATTTGCCCGACTATGAACATCTTCCTTCTAATTCACCATGAAATCCACACGCTTCAATTCCAACATCCTTGAGATACAGCAACATTTCGAGACTAATTTTACTTCAGTGTTTGAAGTATTTATGTATTTTATTTAATTTAGCATTGTTCCGAAGGCAATTGTGAATGAGCAACTTGCACTGGTCATGCGCGACATGCCAACATTCCATGAAATAAATAGAAAAGAGATTGTATGAGATATCAGCCTATTGATGACCGGAGCTTTTCCAACTCAAGGTTTGCTTTGGACAGATTCCTTTCACCATTGAGAAGAATGATAACAGCTTTGTTAAGATCGGATCATTTAGCAGTTCAGAGAAAAACCTACGCTCTTAACCTGAAGGATTAAATGGGCAAATAGGAGAGTTCCAGCCCGTGCGCAATCAATCAGCAAGGAAGAATGCTGAATTCTCCACTCACTATTAGACTGAATTTGAAAAGCATTTGATCAAACTAGGAAACGTGCAGCTTGGCGACCAGTTAGCTCCTAAATAAAGGCAAAATGCTGCGGATGCTGGAAATCTGAAACAAAAACAAAACATGCTGGAAAGCAGAGTCTTCAGAGACATATGGACTCGAAATGTTAACTGTATCTTTCCCTCTACAGATGTTGTTGACCTGCTGAGTTTTTACAGCACTTTCTGTTTTTGATTAGTTAGATCCAAGGGTAGAGGATGATGATAATAGAATTGAAGCTCACGGGCTCAATCCCCAGTGAACAACTAGACATGGGAGATGTATGGTAAGTCTGCCCCTATTTCAGTTCAGTTGTAGTCCTTATACTGTTACGTTGTTAGAGGTTCAGTTGTAATTCCTCTCCTGTCACATCGGAATAAGATTTCGAATAGGACCATGTTCTCCTGCGACATCGCAGGTTGAGCTTTTTTTTTTCTTCCACACTTCCTGCCTTTGGAAAATTTCTGCCTCTTGTCCTGACAGATCCGTCCTTCTTTTCACACTTCTCTGCAACAAATCTGTCAGCATCATGGCAACAAATATTTTCTCCTGTACAGCAAAACACTTGCAGACGAGCAGTGACATCGCTGTCAGCTGTGTCCGTGCTTGCCGTTCACTGCAATTCTGCAGGCAAATTCACTCAAGCCAACTTGCAAGTGTCAGTGCACCCAATCATACTAGCCTACCATAAAGTGATTGCATTCCAGCTATCAACAGCTTTCTATATGACAACAATAACTTGTTTGAACAACAATTTCACACAAATACTGCATCTGTCAGCACAGTCTATCCATTATCAAATTTCTCACCAGTCAGTCAGCCGCTGGCGAGGACAAATAATCATTTGCTGCTTCGAGATGTCTTAAAAAAAGCATCACAATATATTCCTAATTTGTTGTTACTTATTCTCAAACATGCCTGAAATGTAGTAAAATAATGAACAGCAATGCCTACTTCATTTCTGAGCTACTTGTAAGCGATGGTAAGCTAGATTGCTGAGAAAGCAATGTTTTCCCGTCTAACCTGTCATAATTCCAATCTCAGATTGAGACAATGTAGCCATGGAGACACCCAGCAGAGGGTATACCCAACGCAAAATAACTGTGAGCTTTCCCCACGATTTAGTAGGATTGCTGTATGACTGTTACTGGGATAGATTTATAAATCATCAAGGGCAGTCGGCCTGTTATTTGTTCTCTCATTTACTGGTTCCACAACTTGCTCTAACCGCCTTAAGCCGTTGATTGAAAGCCAGGTGGAAATATATTTTAGTTTCCTGCACTTGGAACTTCCCCGACCTTTACTACCAAATTTAAAATTCAACAGGCTCTCAGTCATTTCTCGCTAAAGAACCCGTCATAATTCGTAAAAAACTGTGATCGTCTTAATTCTCTTTGGCAATTCCGTTCCAATTCCAAACTTTACTTGCATCAACCAGAGGAAAGGGCAACATCTCAAAACGAATTTTACTTCAATATTTGCAGTGCTTTAACTTTGTAAATGTAGCAATCCTTCTCAAGGCAATTTCGGATGAGCAACCTATACTGGTCATAGAGGCATATCCATATCTCATGAAATAAATTGAAAAAGGGAGATTTGTAAGATGTCAGGCTATTGATGGCAAGAATTTTTCAGCTCGAGGTTTGCTTTGAGCAGCATGTTTTCAACATTCAGAAGGGGAGCGTTGAAGTTGTTGAGCAGCTTTGTGAAGATTGGAACAATGAGGCAGCTCTGGGTAAAACTCATTCCCTTCCAGCTGGCTGGTAACCTGAAGCTTTGAATTTATAAATACGATAGTTCCAACCTTTCAGCTGGTGCGCAGTCATTCAGCAAGCACTGAGTGTCGATGTTCCTTTGGTCATTCTTCGGTACCATTCCAGACACAGAATCCGAGTGACCCCCCCTCCCCCACCCCTCCACCGCTGCCATGATATTTTCTGAATGAAATTCACTGGAAGGATATTGAGCGTATATTGTTTTCATGTTTTGAAAAGGTCTCTGCGTGTATGACAGAAAAGCATCAAGGTTCATAATTCTCGGTCGGAACACATCTGAACATTCCGTCTTCATACTGTAATACTTACCTGGCTGTCGCTATTATTGATCTCGTTTCCCTCTTTCTGATGGAGAACGTATTGACAATCAAGATTCTCGCCAGAAGAAACTGTGGACTTTCTAAATGTATCTCTGTCAATTTGGTGTCGGGCAAAAGCAGATCTACTGACATTTTTTTCATATATTAGAATATCAAACTTTCAGCCCAATCTTTACACATTCATTCCTCTCCAACACTGTCATTGTTATGGCAGTACCAAACTTTAATTTGAGCAGGCACTCCGTCATTTCGTGCTGAGGCACCCGTCAAAAGTTGGCACTGAAGTGGCCATCTTACTTCTCATTCGCAATTTAGCTCCATTCCCAATCTTCAATTGTCACTGTCACTTTCAGCGATATATGGCCAGAATTTTAAAGCAAACTATGTCACTGTGAAAACTGCTATAGGGACCGTAACAAAGGTCTCTGTGTTGATCTAATAGGAGAATATAACAAATCGGTTGCCTAGGAACACAAATATTCATTTATCAGCAACTGAACAAACTGCAGAAACAGGTGATCAACAAACTGATCATTAACAATGTTCATTGGGGTTCCCGCCCTGGCGCGGATTATTTCTTCTCATTGTGTTCCGGGGTAGCAGAATTTTCGTATGTATTTTATCTCAATTTCTCAATTTTCTTTTTATTATATTAATTAATTGTTTGGTAATCAGACGCATTTTAACAGCTACCATAGAGCGCAGGGGACTCCTGGCACACAACAGCAAGAATCAGAATGCCACAGAGTTGGGAAACTGAATAAAGCCCATTCTTTGCCTCTTCAATATATCAGGCAGTTTTATGATGCTGTGGTTGACAGCTGCTGTCTTTTCTGTAACAATCGGCTTAGACTTTATTTCCGACCCGATTTTACACCCCTGGCATACATCGCCTCTCAACCTGTTTATATGTTGATTTATTTGAGTTCCTGTCCAAAAACTTGTGTTTAGGTAGCTACACGAGCTGTTACTATTCTTTCACGCGGATAAGCCTCCTCTAAATGAATGAAAGCAAACCGCGTTAATGCTCATCAACAGGAAATCCTGCTTTTCCTCCCAAATATTTCAGGTTCTTTGTTAAAATGCATTTCAACCAGTTTCCTGAACATCTGTTGTTGCAGTTTGTTCCGTTTCTAGCAAATGCACGGTAACTAATTGCTCTGCGTAAATTATTTGTGTATCCAAACTTCGGGTTAATGGGTTTAATTTATTGCATTTTCAAGTCAGGGAGCTGATGCGAGAAGATAATCATTTTAAACATGGAGGCTGCGAGCAGTGTTTGAACGTTCACTCCCAACCGCATTAACAACAGTCATGCACAACACCTTAACCACTCGGACGCCACAGCTGGACAAATGCAGCCTTGTTACATGTCACTACAAAATGCCAGGCACAATGTAACGTAGAAAAGATCGGACAATTGCCTGGAATAATTCGGTCATCACCTTCACCTCATGAGCCCTTTTCTAATCACCCAGCCCATGTCGAAATGAAACTCGTGAATCGCGGAATCCTATCATTCAGAAGGAAGCCTGTCGGCCCATCGAGTCTGCCCATACTCTTTGATAGATCTGTTAATATTGTTCCACAATCCAGCTTTTTCCCATTACCCTGTAAATTAGTTCTATTGCAATCCCGATTGAATATGATTTCACCATCCTTTCAGGTGGAAAAGCAAAGTAGCTTCAAAACTGGCAAAATAAAAAAAAACAGAACTGCCAAAGAAAGAAATACAACAAAAGTTTGCGATGCCTCTTTGTGGACAGCGAAGGCGGCTGTGGGAAGCATGTTAAACGAAGCCCAGGTACCTCTGTCGGTAGAGCATCAGGCTTTTATCCTGAGGGTCCAGGTTTCCATCGCTGTTTGGGCGTTGCCCTTTTGGCTCAAGGTGTTCACTCCTAGCAAAGCGGCAACAAAACGAATCATGAACGTTGCATTCTTCAAGGAGAACTGAAGAAACAGAGAACGCTTTGATTTGCAGAAAAATACCCACCATCTCGTAATTGTGGCAGCTTCGATTGACTTTAGAATTGTTTTCAGGTTTCCAGTTACTCTAAGTGTGAAAAGTGCTTCCTGATTTTTCACTTGGCTGGCACGATCGCTATGGATCAGAGGCAAAAACATATCAAGATTCAACCCCATTCTTACCGGCGGGAGAAACAGTTTTTCCGCGTTTAACCTAACAAATCACTTTAACAGGTTTGAAAACGTTATTCTTCTATCCTCAAGGAAATAGAAAAGTTTGAAAGCCCTGATAAGGGTAGGGAGTGGCGGGCGGTGTTATGCAGGGATCAGAAAGAAGGACAAGGATTGATACTGGGCGAAAATCTCCTTCTGAAAGCCAGCACAGACAGGATGGGCCAAATGGCCTTCTGTGCTGTGCCCGTTCTATGATTATATTTTAAATGTCAGTGTGTAGGCAATGAGCTTGAGGTCACTATGAAATTCTTTCAACTGAGACTTGAAATAACCCCAGGTTAGGGTTGCTGTAAGTTTTGGAATGCATCGACAGCTTTTACGATTTTTCGTTCTTGGTTGAGAGAATTGCTGGTAAAGCCAAGATTTATTTGTGGATCCTTCTTCTCCAATGTGCGTGCAAACTCTGCAAAGCTTATGTCTGATCCTTTGATTGTGGGGCCATATCAAATGAAAATGTCTGTGAGGACAGGAGACAATAGGTACAAAAACCAAGTGTTGTAATGGGAATGAGATGCACAGGATTTGTAGAAGGCACTAGTTGAGTCTCAGTTGTTGTATCCCATCTGGCTCTGATTGCTGCTCTATAGGAACGATGTGATGATGTGAAGGATGTTGGAAAAAGGGTAGAAAAGATTCACGAGAATACTCCTGGAATGAGGAACTTTAGTTATGATGGTAGATTGGAGATGTTAGGGCTGTTTTCCTGGGAGAAAAGAAGGCTGAGAGGAGATTTGATAGAAGGATTGAAAATCACGAGGTGCCTGGTCAGAAGAGACAGGGAGAAAGTTTTCCCTTTCGTCCAATGTTCAAGACTGAGAGGGTAGAGATTAAAAGTAATTCATTAAAATGACACGAGGAAAATCTTTACTTTTCTTGCAAAAAGTCGTTAAGGCCTGGAATGCACTGCCTGAGAATGTGCTGGAGGCAGGTTCAAAGGAAACATTAACAAGAGAGTTACACTGTTATCTGGCTTTAAATCCTTGCCTGTGGCCCTGGGTTCTAGGTTCCAAGTCATAGGAAAAAATTTTCAAAAAGAATTATCATATTCCTCCTTCAATCATGAGTATGGGTTTCGATAAAGAAGCTGTCAGTCGGTAAAATGTAGGGACTGAGCTGTGCTTTAGTGTCTGGATTTGAAGAGGGTTAGGAGGGAGTTCAAGAAGCAAGCAAAGTTCCAGAGGGGGAAAACTGAATGTTTGGCGAGGAGGAAAAGCGAGGAATGTGAATGGCGTTCACCATCTTTCATATTTTATTCAATGAAGGACCCAAAGTGAAAATCATCTCTGTGCCAAGGAGCTGCTGATTAATGCAGTGACCGGAAATAGAACTGAAATTAGCAGAGTTCTGGCGTTTACTGAGGGAGAGGAAACGGGGTAAGCAAGGAAACAAAAGTTGGTGGATTCTGAATAGCTGCCGTCAAAAAGCAAAGGAAATGAAGGAAAAAGAGTAAATTTTAAAAATGAAGAAAATGGTGGCAGAGATTAAAGTGTACGTTATTCTGTCACGGTACTTTCACGGTTTACAAGATGCGCGTTTGTTGTCGGATTCTTAATGAATACTACGTGTATAGACATTACCAAACCGAGCTTTGCCCGATTCCATCCGTTTTAAAGTATTTTTTTCAGCAAACTGTCCTCGATTCAATGCAATAAAGCACTAATTTCACAGAAATTCCAATTCATCTCCAAATTAAGGTGAAAGAGCCAGTTTCTTCCTTAACGCACGCACGGAAATGTCGCCTGACTGTGTGGGTTGAGGACCCTTCTTTTCAAGGGGCTCTGATATCCCGGGAATCTGTGAAAACAACTACAGATTCTTGACTCTGTTGATATACAACATTTATCTGCACCTGTCTACCACATACCAACTAATGTCAAGCTCTGTTTCTAATTTCGTGTGCTTTCTCTCGATCAATACCAGAGCATTCTTCTCGTCGGGGAATTGAACCCACGTCTCCGGCGTGACAAATAGAGATATTAACCACTATACTAACGAATAAACTGAACTGCACGATGTGCACAGGCTTAGATCTTCCTTGCTTCTGACATGCACACAGAAACTCCTTTACAGCACAGCAAAGCAATGATCACTGCGCTGCTGCAGAGGAGCTGCTTTCTGACTGACCTAAACGAGCATAGTTATCGACCGGTGTAAAAAGCAATCTATTATATATAAAGCCACAAAATGCAATAGTGAACATATGTGTGTGTATGTGATGCGGAGGGAATGATAGAGAGGTGGAGAGGGACAGAGAGAGAAAGAGCCAGTGATGCCAGAGGACTGGAGGATTGATTATGTTTTATCCATGTTGAAGAAAATGGCGGCTGGAAATATTCTGATTTGAATTTCTCCAGCGTGTCTTTTCGGAACAAAATCTCACCGAAGTGGATCGAAATAATCTCCGGGCTTGGCGTTTCTTGTTTCAGAGGTTTAAATTTAACAATAATAAAAACAGAAAATACCCGTAAAGCTCAGGAGGTCTGGCAGCGTCTGCAAAGAGAGTAACCAAGTTTACGTCTCGAGTCGGCATAAATTGCTCAAACTGCCATTGGTGGGAATGGAACACGAATCAGTTGCGCGGAAGACACATTATATTCCCGACAACACCACTAACGCTGATTACATGCCTTTCAACGGCCTGGAAAATGCCAATGCACTTACCAAGAGCGTTAACATTAAAAATAACATGGTCGATTTCTATGCAGCCATTCACAATCTCATCTGGACACATCGTTTGTTTTTTTTTTATAAGAACCATTACAATTCTGTTCAGCCGTTGTACCATGACACAGTTTCTCTCCTCCACCACAACAACACACTGCCCCACCAAAAACCCTCACATACCACTTTTATTAACCCTGCGCCCTCCCGCTCTCCACCAGTTAAACATTATAGCCTTCTACATTTCTTTTGCTCTGATGAAAATCCATCGAGCTGAATAGGTCACTGTCTTTGTCACACTGATGCTCTATGTTCTATGACCTCCTAAACATTTTGGGTCCTTTTTCTTGTTTCTGTTATTTGTTTTTCACTTTTCTAGTGACTACAGTTTTCCTTTTCCATTTGAAAGGTTTGCGTAAAAGTTGCGAACAATATTTATATTCCTTGTTCTTGCTCCTTGCTAATGTTCGAGTTTTCTTCCTCCATAGATCTGTTTGTCTCGTGAACTCTCTCCTAACGCTCCTCAATTGCGGACACTAAACCCCAGCTCAGTCCCGCTGCTGAAGCCACTGATTTCCCCAGTAATGAATTCCTCTTTCCTGATTTCTTCAGTGATTTGACACAAGCTTTCCAAATACTGAAGGAAACAGATCAGTCTGTCGAAGAGCCTGTTTATATTGGCTGGGAATCTTGGAGTGAAAACATTAAAACCGGTGATTCCAGCATGGAAATTAGGAAATTACTCTACACACAAAGAGAGCTAGACTTTCAGGGTCACATTCTGTGAACGGAATCTCATGTTTGATTGATTGTTATGTTTTCAATCTGAGATTGATCGAGTTTTGTTAATGGAGGGTATTAAGGAAAATGAGGCAAAGGCGAGTAGATGGAGTTATTCACCAAATAGACAGAACATCATTGAACATATTCTAGGGACAAACTAGTCTCAGCAACAGCAAACTTCGAGGGAAACAAGTAACCTACAGTTTTCTGGCCTCAACATTGAGTTCAAGAAATGGAAGTCATAACATCTGCTTCCATGTTGGTTCTTGCGCCTATTTTTATTTTCCTGGTTTGGTTTTGTCACGGTTCTTTCTTTCTACATCATGTCACATTTAGGCGGTTGCTATGCTGCCACTCAAGCCTAAATCTGGACATATTTTCTGTTCTTTACTGGATCCTCAGGAATACAGAAATATTACAGTGCAGCAGAAGGTCATTCGGATCATCCTGTCTGCAGCAGAACTCCGAATGAGATATTCCCTAGATTCTTCTCCTAGCCCTGCACATTTTCCCTTTGTAGATATCAGGCTAATTCACGGTTTAAAGTTTCAATTGAACCTGCCTGACCCAATCTCAGGCACTGCATCCCAGATCGGAACCACATAGAGTGAAAAATAATCATTCCCTCATGTCATTTTAGCTTCTTTAATTAACTGAATTCAACCTGTGCCCTCTCGATCTCGATCCTTTCACGGTGGGAACACAACCTCCCTATGTACAATGCCCAAACCCCTCATGATTTTCTATACATCTATCAAATCAGCTCCCAACCTTCTCTTCCCTAAGGAAAACAATGCTAACTTCTCCAATCTCTCGGCATACCTGAAGTTCCGCATCTCAGAAACGATTCTTGTGGACCTTCTCCCCCCTATTTCCAACATACTTCACATCTTCATATTCTTCCTCAAAGCAGCGCCCAGAACCAGACGGAATACACCAGCTGGTGCTGAAATTGTGCCTCAAAAAGTTTGATTTGCCTTACACCCATTACAACACGCTTTGTGCCGTGAAAAATGTTGTCTCCTGCCTCACAGGCAATCACTTTCGAAACGACCGCAAAACCGCTGAGTCAGATCTAAGCTCTGCAGTCCAGAAACATCGAGTCATGTATGGTGGTGGAAAATTTAACATCTAACTGGAAGGGGAAGCTAAGCGAATAAATGTTGGCTTGTTCACACATCATTTTCACAGGAAACATTGAGTTAGGAACAAGATGAAATATTGAAAGAACTCATCTCAAAAAGTGGGAAAATGTGCGGAAAAATCGGCTGCTCTGATAGTTTCGGTTAGCGGGTAAATAATTGAAACCTTCGATAGACCTGAATTATTTACTAACCTTGATCTGTGGGAGCTGATTGCAGCACCTTCTGTTCTTATTTCAGATTCCCAGCGTGAGCAGTCTGTCCCTTTCTGAACAATAAAACAATCTCAGTACGGGAATCGACATTCAAATAAAGAATTAGGAATCAGCAGAGGGAAAACGTTCAGTGAATTAGTGAATTTTGCTGAATCCGAGGAGTCCTTTCTCGGCTCCACACTAAACTTCAGGGAAAACATTCATTATCTGCCATGAGGAACAAACCTGGTTATGTTTTAAATGGAAGGTGAATGGAGGTTTTTAACCTTTTTATCTGATTTACACCTGCGCGTGATTTCCGTGCAAGATTTCACAGAAACGGATCAAATACAGCTCCGAGTGTGGCGTTTCTGATTTCAGAGGTTTAAAAAAAAACAACAAACTGCGATGTTAGGGAATTGAACCTTAGTCAACTGTTTGAAAAGCAAAGTCACTCACCACTATACCACCATCACTGAACTCGGTACTTTCGCAGCTGCAACGTTTCCTAAGGCACTTAAGAAGAGCGTTATCGTTAAAAAATAAAGCTGATGCTCAGCCACGGAAGGAGAAATTAGGTGTGGTGACAAAAGTTTTCTCTGAGAGGTAGACTTTAAGGGGTTTCCTAAAGATGAGAGAGAGCTAGAGAGGTGGAGGTGTTTCGGGAGGGAGCAGGTCAGCTGAATAAAACGTTGTCGATGCTGTAGAGATTAAAACCCGGAATGCACAAGATGGCAGAACAGGAAGTATCTGGAAGATTTGTTGGGCTGGAGGAGGTTACGTAGAAATGGGGGCGAAGTCATGGAGAGGTTTTAAAATAAGGATGAGGGTTTTAAAATTGCGGCATTTCCCGGGCAGGAGCCAGTGTCGGTCAACACTCACGGGAGTGATTGGTGAACTGGACTTGGTTCAGGTGATGTTCCAGGCGGCAGGATTTTGGATGAGCACAGGTATGTGTGGGGTGGAAGATGGGAGGCCGGCCAGGTGAACACTGGAATAGTCAAGTCTAGAGTGAACAAAGGCATGGATGATTGTTTCAGCAGCTGAATAACTGAGGCAGGGTCGCAGTTGGCCCATGTTTAGGATGTTCAAGTATTGAGTGTTCATCTGATAACAGCCTGTCAGTCTGCCTAATATCTTTCAGTTTTTCAGAGACATTAGGATTAAAATTGAGACATTGTCAGCCATTACTGTTCAATATTAGGATTGTTATTGTATCTGTATCTCTGAAACATTGTGTCACTGCGGGACATTTCGCATTTCAATGCAATCAGAATCTGAACAATATGTCCCAGAATGTGGCCAAGAAGTGAGAGCCTTTAAAACTGAAAGTTGCCCCTTTAAGTCGCCCAGTCGGGATCATTCCCTGCAGGAGATTTGCTCTTCATGAACCATTAATATCAATAATTCCTGGCACTGGGTTCACTGAGAGGGATGAAGAGTAAGTGAACAGAGCGGAGTGTCACAGTTGTTGTGTTCCTAACTCTCCCCCTCCCGGTAGTTTAGTGAGGACTCAGTCTCCCAGGGAATGTGTTGTCCCCAATTGCGCCCGATTCCTGTCTTTTAACACTGAGTGAACTGACAGCTGTCCTTAACTCCAGTATCTGGATCCTGGTGAATTCATTGTGGTTCAGTGTTTAGACAACACAATACGAACAAGGTTCATAGAAAATATCAGATTCAGGAGGGGATGAGAATCGTGGGCAATGTGCGCTGTCGACCTTCTGATTCAGGTTCCTGAACGTTACGGAAAGAAGAAAGGATACTTGTTGTATTGTTGCTGTTATGGTCGTTTGGCCTACTAGATAAGGCGTTTTATTTCCCTGTGTCATGCAAGATTATCAAAAGATTATAATTTGTAGTGCTGTAATTTGTACTATGATCATTTCACGCAGATAAATTGCCGTAGACAGAAGTTCTCGCACACTTTGTGTGTAGAATTCTTTTTTTCTAATTCTCTTGGTAAAAACTCAGGCTTTAACTCTTTGACGGTGGCACTGGGTCCTAGATTCCCAGTCAGCGGAAATAGTATTGAGGTGGTCTTACTTGCTCAAGGTTACAAAAAATTGTATCGAATCCCTGCTGCAATCACGAGGAAGGACCTCGGTAAAGGGACAGACAGTGCGTTAAATGTAGGGACTGAGTTGTGGTTTGTTGTCTGGAATTGAAGAGGGTTACGAGGGAGTTCAAGAGTCAAACAGATTTACAGAGGAAGGAAACTGAATGATTGGCGAGGAGGGAGAGAGAGGAATATGAATGGCCGTCACCATCTTTCAAATTTTATTCAATCAAAGATCAAAACAGAAAATAACCTCTGTGCTAAGGAGCTGCTGATAGTGCAGAGAGCAGGAAATAGAGTTGGAATTAGGAGAATCATCGTGTTCACTGACGGATAGGCAATGGGATTAGAAAATAAAAGTTGTGAGGTGGCGGGGATGAAAGGCAGGACCCTGAAATGCTGCAGTCAAAAAGCAATGGAAACAAAGGCAAAACAAGTTTAATAAATTAATAAAATGGTGACAGAGGTTATAATGTAAGGTACTCTGTCATGTTACAGTCACTGTTTATTGACAGATTACTAATGAACTCTGCCTCGTTAGTCATTACTAAATCGAGTGCGGCCGGTTGCTCTACATTTTAATCTAGTTTCCTTCAGCCAGCCCTATTAGTTTTAAGCTACCAATTCACTAATATTCCGATTCAGCCCAGTTTAAGTGAAAGAGCCAGCTTCGGATGTTCGGATACATTGGCAAAAGTCGGCTGACATTTGGTGTGAAGGTGCTTTCCTCTTAAGGAATTCTAATATTCTGGGATCTCTTGGAAACAGGCGTTGTTACTGAAACGGAATCTTTAACTGCACTCTCTCCGGCATATCAACCGATATCAAATGCATTTCCAATTTCGTGTGTTCCCTCTTGTGAAGATAATAGGACTACGGATATTACACGTCGAGAAATTGAACCCAGGTCTCCCAAGTGACAGGCGGGGATACTAACCACGATACTGACGAGGAATTGCTCAACTTTAATGCAGAGTAGAGAAACCTGGGGTTAACTTCACTCAGTAACAAATGAACATGCTAAAGCGGCACAATGCGGGACTGGAGGCGTTGCGGGCTTCCTTCATTTTTTTTTCAGAGACGAGAGGGATGACCGGGTACCTTATGTGATTGAACTCGCTGTTCTTCAATTGCAATCAGGAAATTATGATGCACAATAACCCACAAATTGATAGAATTTTGAATGAAAGAAATTGAAATGTCCTCCAATCAGCACATTCATATCGTGAAGCATTTCTCTTTTTTGTAGTGTCGTTTAGCAATTGGAAAATCTGACCGCCAGGGCGATCTGCAGATGTCATATTCACACCAAACTTCCAGGGAAGTTGCCAATATGGGGAATTATCAGTGAATACGCGGCACACGCCTATTCACAATCATGTGCACGACTAACGAAATAATGTAAATGCTGCACCTGCAGTGAAAGTCTAGCAGAATTCAGAGACAATGAAAATGTCTTCAATTCAGCTCATCCTTTTTGTTGCAAATCCTGGCAAAATAACACTTCTTCTGACCCCAATTTGGGACTTTTAATAATGATAGGGATTTATTTTTCCTCTTGAATCATTTTCTGACCAGGAACCCAAGCAGGGAAAATAAATACCCAAATTTTAATATGAAACGTGAATATATTTATGTTCACCGTGCAGTAACGGGGAGATCCCCACTCTTATTGTGTCCAGCCTCCTGCTGGGCCGCCGTCTTGCATTTGTGCAGCAGCAGTTTGTTATTCGGTTCAGCTCTGTCTCTCCCGTCAGTGGCTCTCCACCCTGTCAATGGTGCTGTCTCATGAGCTCCGAGAAGGTAACGCAATCGGTTATTAAAATCACAAGACATAGACTGTTTGAGTGAAACATTTGTTCCCAGACCGAGTGCTTAGTTCACCAGCCAGCCGCCCCTGAGAATTACATGCAACACATTTACTTGCTTTATAAATGCCTGGCTACTGGTTGATAAATGCACTCACCCTTGTCAGCATCAATCGCCTTCAATGGTAAAGGCCTCCTCCCGTCAGCTGTAGAAGCTTGACCCCTGCAGACTGAGTTCGGTAGTGCATCGCTAGTGAAGTGTGGATGTACCAGGCGGCTTACAACCAGATTTCTCTGTTCCAAATTTTTCAGGGTCTTTAATTGTTCAGTTGCTACCAAAAACAATTGACGATGTTCCAGTTTCAGCTTCTCTTGGCCACGGTTATGAAAGTTAGGTAATTAATTTGATCAGCTGATAGTCCGATGACTGCAAATGTGTGTTGCTACTAATGGGATGTGAAAACTGGACATTGTGCGTTCATTTTCTGAGTGAATTGCACTTGTGTCATATCTGCGCTGCCATTCTCTTTCTTGAATCCTGCCTCCAGGAGGTATCCTTTGTGTGAAAATGGTTTCTTTTTGGCCCTGCAGCTATGCAATTTCGGCACGCATGAGTGGTTGATTGGCAGTTGCCCCTTGAGGTCTGCCATATTGCTGGGATTGACTGCTGGTCTTTTTGCAAAATTTAAAAAGAAATGTTTCAATGATGGGGACGAAACCATCATAAACAGCGAGTCAAAGCTTGATTGTTGAGATTTGTCATTTAAACTTCCAGTCTGCAGACAAGAATCACTCATTGGCGTCCCTAAACATCCAAGTTTCTATTCTGAGCTAAACAGGCCACTATATGCCTTACAGAGTGGTGGAACAAAGGATTTTTACATTATCTAAATGTGACATCCCTGACAAGGTCGGTATCCCAATCCCATGTGAATGGTCAAGAGTCAACCACATTTCTACAGGCCAGACTGGGTAAGGACAACAGATTTCCATACCGAAAGAGCAGTTGTGACCCTCATATTTCTTTGCAAAAATCGCTGATAGCCTTATTTAGATTCAGCATTATTTACGTTAGATTTACATCCCAGAATTTCTCAACCCACTTTAAATTCGATTAGCTGACAGAGTTGGTTTTGAACCTTGAGCATTCACCTCTCTGCCTTACGAATCCAGTGCCATGACCAGATGATATGTTAATGACTCGGATTCGGGCATAGAGAGTACTATAGCTAAATTTGCAGATTACACCAAAATAGGTGGGAAAGGAAGTTGCAATGAATAAATAAGAAATTTACAAAAAAATAGGGACAGGTTAGGTGAACAGGCCAAAATTTGGCAGATTGAGTTTAACGTTGATAAGCGAGAGGCTCTCCATTTTACCCAGAAGAATGACAAGGCGACTTATCATTGAAATGGAGAGAAACTTCAGAATGTGCCAGTTCAGAGGGATCTGGGTGTCCAAATGCATGAAACGCTGAAAGGTACTGTGCAGGTACAGCAGATAATAAGGGAAGCAAAGGGAGTTTTGGCATTTATTGATAAAGGAGTAGAGAACAAATATATGGAAGTGTGGTTACAACTGTACAAGGCATTGTTGTGACCGCACCTGAAGTACTGTGCACAGTTTAGATCTTCTTATTTGAGGAATGATGTCATTGCATTGGAGGCGCTTCAGAGGAGATTCACTAGATTGATTTTCAGAGTTGAGGGGCTTTTCTAATGAGGATAGATTGAGAAGTTTAGGCCCTTACCCACTAAGGGTTAGAAGGATGATAGATGATCTAATTGAGATATAAAAGATGCTAAAGGGGATATACAAAGTAGACGTGGAGCGGTTGTTTCCCCTTGTAGGGCATTCCAAATCGAGAGGCCATAGTTTCAGGCTAATGGATGGTACATTTAAATCAGAAATGAGGAGGAATTACTTTTCTCAAAGGATAATTAAAGCCACTGCTTCAGAGTGCAGTGGGTGCATGGTACTTAATACATTAAAGGAGGTTTCAGATAGACTTTTATTTAGTAACCGATTCAAAGGTTATGGAGCGGGTGGGAAATTGGAATTGAGGTCGAAATTAGATCTCCCACGATCGTTTTGAATGGCGTGACAGGCTCGAGGGTTTGAATTTCCGACTCATTCTCCTAGTTCTTATGTCCTTGTGTTCTTACATTCTTATGTTCTCCTCTTTCCAATGTTCTGCTGGAGCAATTTCTCCAGCACAAACAGATGCATTTGGCGGATGATCCAAGTCTCACAGCCATCTCGAAGTGCGATTGCAACAACAGCATTGTTGGTATTGCTCAAACTCTCAGACCTACCTGCAGAAATCTGGGAGGCTGAGGTCCTACCTTATACATAATGATAATGTCGCAGTAGGGGATATGCCAGGCCATGAACTTAGAGATTGTGATTGAAAGCAAACCTGCTGTTGCTGATGGCCCACAGTGCCGTATAAATGCCCTTGATTTGAACTGTTGGATGTGTTAGAAATCTCTCCCATTTAGCAAGATGTTAGTGTCACACAGCACAATAGATGGTATCCTTAGGTTGAAGTGAAGAAAGTTGGTTTGTGAAGGATGGCACTGATGTCAATATTTGTTCAATATTTAAGTCGGTTTCTGAAGGTTGACATTTAAGTCAATCTTTGCTCAATCTTAAACGTATTTATGGAATAAATTATTATGATAATCAGATTGTTGCCACAATCCTTCTTGTCATCTTCAGTTACTCGAAACGAGGACACCATCGGACAGGCTTCATGATTTGTGCGTGCTCTGGTGTCTAAGCAGCACAACCCTGGGGCCAAAGTTCTTCATGGAGAGACGGTAGCAATTTCTCTGAGGAAAGGGATACCTCGAGGATTGTTCTGTTCTATCTTCTTCCCTTTTTTTCGCTTCTCCATAGCAGATCTCATGTGGTCAGTCTCTAACTGCACTGCAGAATATTGAATGACGCAATGCCATAAGGCACGATTATCGGCAACCTCCTCCCATACAATTCGATGTCTGTTTTGACCTCTTTTGAATGTGGCCACAATAATGCCCTTAAAATATTTTTCCTGCCCTCGTTGAGTCCTGGTGACTTCGTCGAGCTTTGCAAGGACATCCTGCTTCAGAGGGTGTTTAATTGACATGTGAATTCATTCTCCAGAACAGTAGAGCTGACATCACATGGCCAGAGTTGTGATATTGGAAGAATTGTTCTCACGGGGACGCCGCTTTTTTCACATTTCTAACCACTTGGCGTTAAGCATCGTGTGCAAACATCACTGGTGGAATTTCTGCAGCATCAGAAATTTCCTTTGGCAGGTGACTCAAGTCTCACAGCCATCTTGAAGGGTGCTGACAACAACAGCGTTGTTGATGTTGCTCAAAATCTCAGACCTTCCTACAAAAATCTTGGAATTAGAGATCCTACCGGCAAACTTCATCAATGTTAACGTTATTCCATTGTTTATGATGGGTGATAAATCAATAACTATAACGATCGGGACATGTCCCTTCAGTCCAGTTTGAGGAAGATTCTTAAGTTAATCCTCCTCAATCACCTTCTGCTCGTCAGTGAATTCATCCTTCCGGAGATCCAATTTGTATTCTGGCCATTCTTCGGAAACACAACATGATATTTTACTCTCGTCAAATCCAAGACAAGTGCTCAGAAAAACACACGGCATTTTATGATCAGTCAAAAGTCTTTGAACCAATAAAGCGGGGAGCCCTTTGGAAATTCTCCCGGAGACTTTGGAGTCTAGTAAAAATGTTGTCAGTGTTGTAATGTTGGAGGAGAGACAGCTCTTTTAAACATAAGATGCCACGAACAGATGATCTCTTTTTCTGTGATGTTGATTGTGGGCGGTTTTAGGGGGAGAGGGACAAATAAGGACCAGAATTCTGCGGAAAGCTCCCATGCTCGTCTTTTAGATCGGGCCATGGTATATTTTACAACAAGCCGAGCAGGCGGCTAAGATCTCATTTACCTTCAAAGCAAAATACTTCCCTGTCAGTGGACATCAGTTGAGGTCTTTGACCTGAGGGAACATCATTCTCCACTAAACACATTGCTAAAACATCTCGCTTCACCAGCCCCTTGTGTTTGCTGATCTGCTTCACCTTCATCAGAGAACAATTAACGGTTAATCTCTGACTGTAAAACTGCTGAACGTCTATAGTACGCTTGAGATTCGGACTTAATGGGTTCTGAAATGGCAGAATTGTAGAAATATCCAGAATGAATGGAATTCCTATGGTCCCTGTGGTGTCTTTGAAAGAGAGATTCTATGTCGTCCCTTTTGTCTGCACTTTACCCATAGCTCTCATAAACCCCAGCTCCACATCTGCCAGTAATCACCCAGTTTCCTTTGAAACGTACTATTGTATCAGCTTCCAACATGTCTTCAGGTAGTGTATTCCAGATTCTAACAACTTTATATAATAATATGATATTTTTCTGTCCCCTCGAATTCTTTTACCAATTGTTGTAAACAATGTTACTGTTCCTTGTTCCAGTGAAAACAGATTCTCCTTACTCTCTCTAGGCTGCACATTAATTTGATACCTCTATTCAATTCCACTGCTCTAAGTAGGACAAGTCCAGCATCTCCAGTCTCCCTATGGAACTGAATTATTTTTATCTCTGTCACCATTCCAGTGATTCTCCTCTGAAATTCTCCTAGACTCTGAAATCCTTTCTAATATGTAGTGAGTAAATTCAGGCACAAATCCTGAGCTGATGAATATCCAGTGATGTATGAAACTTCAACAAAGCTTCTTGCTTTTGTGCTCTTTGCCTTTAAGTATAAACTAATACACCCTCAGTGCATTCTTAACAATCTTATCAAATTGTTCTCACAGTGATAAAGGAATGCGCACACGTGTCGTTTCTGTTCCCGCACAATGTTTAATTTTGTACATTTTAGTTTAAAACGTCTCTCCTCATTCCTCCTCCCAAATGTATCCTTCACATGCTCCTGAATTAAATTTACATTCCATGTGTCTCTCCATTTCGCCAATCTCAGTATATGTCCTGAAGTTTATGACTATGCACCTCACTGTTTACATTTTTGGATCCCTGTAATCTGCAATTATGGACATACGAAATACAAAGCCATTAGGCTCCTCGAGCCTGCTCCACCATTCAAAAAGATCATGCCTCGTCCGTTTTTTGTTCGAATTCTACGTTCTCATCCAACTGGGATAAAATCTGAATCACTTGGATAACAAAATCTGCCTGAAAGTGATTCAGCATCCCTCTCTCCATTGCTGTTGGCCTTCTGAGGCAAAGATCCAAAGTCGCCGAACACTGAGAGAAAGCAAGTCCTCCTTATCAATGTCAGAAAAGTTGGCCATCTAATTTTAGAACAGTGCCCCCTGGTTCTTGAAATTATGTCTTTCACTAAGAATCCGACAATAATTAACTCTACCTTAAAGAGCAGTGGTCATCTTACCGAGCCCTAACTCACTACTGTAACTTTTCCCGCTGATAATTCTCTCTTCGCCAATTTTGTAACCAATCTGTCACTGTCCCTTTAATCCATGAAATTCAGTTTTCATAGCCAGTCCCTTAAATGGTACGTGGTCATATTTTGTTCATATAGTTATCATTATGTTAACTTCCCTGATCAACTCTCTCGTTACTGAAGGAAAAAAAATTCCATTATGTTTATCAGATACGACTTATCATTAACATGCTCTTGTTTCTGGTCATTTATGAAACTGTTTATCTTAAAACGAAACAATTATTTCTGCCAGGATTATGGTCTGCTGAAATTACCCCACCAACACCATTATTATGACAGCTCTGTTTTATCAGGGTTAATCCCTATTTCCTATAATATTTTCCAGGGGACATTTTCAAACATCAGGGCCTCTGGCACCAATCCCAGGATTGAAAGTTTATGGTTGGTGCCTCCGCTATTTACATCATTCCTTCCCTCAGCCTCCAGCATACATCCCACCCAGACCATGTAACTGTTCTAATTTGTTCTTGTATAGAAACGTGCTGGATTGAAACGAGTTAACTCAACCTGTTTGTTCAGTGATTGTGACTAATATTAGTCTACATGGGTCTTAATTGTGTCACTGGGGTGTTTCCCACTTCTATTAATAAGGGACATATTTCAATGCATTATTTCTTAGCGTCAGCGGGAGAATCACTTCCGACACCAACAGTGATCAGCGTTACCAGTGAGAGGGAGAGGAGAGATCAGAATCTGAGAAGAAAAGGTTTGAATGTTCCAACAATGGATCCAAATCTGACAGTAACAGATCGGAATGTTACAAGAATGTGCAGAAGTTTATCCTTGGCGCTTTACTCGCTTTCTACATATTATGATCGTTTGTCATTAGCTGATCGCATCTATTACTTTCTACGGGTTGTTCAAGGAGGTTATTATCCCACGCTGGCTCTTGTTGGTGTACCTAGTAAGTGTCTCTGCCCAGTTATTTATTCTATAAACCATATTTAACTTGATTGCTGTACTTGTATTGTGAATTTTGGAACTATGGGAGCCATTGTCTTCACTTTCAGTCAGAAACGTCGCTCCCTATACTCTGAATCTGAGACTGAACCAACTTGTCCAGAACATGTATGATCCCTTTGACCCTGAGGTGATTAGTTGCCCCATATTCTCTCCACTCCCAATCCTTCCCACTACCTTCTCCATCATATCATCCATCACCCTCTCCGCCTCAGCCCAGCTACTGAATAAACCTTCACCTGTGTCTGAAGTCAGAGTCGACTATCCCAGTATTATCCTGGTCATCCTCCAACTTACTACCCTTCATAAGACCCAACAAATCCCAAACTACCTTTTGCATATCCTAAATCATACCAAATCCGTTTCACCCAGCACCTCTGTTCTCACTGAACTTCTTTGCTTCCAGGTCTCGTATCACCTCACTTATAATATTCTCATTCTTATGACATGATCACTCCATGCGTAACTCCTGTGACTAAATCAAATCGCTCTGTTAGTTTTGCATATTCTTGCAAATTCCTCAGCTGAAGTTTTATTCAATATAATTGCAAGATGATTATAATTCACGCTATATCTCCCCATGGCAATGATTCTGGTCTTTGTAGATGGTCACAGTCACTGGGGCCAAATTTCTGAAACCGAAACAATTAAATGCTGCGTGAGGCCCTGGCATTGACTTCCCAGCGTCTCCCAACTAGTACTCCATGTTGGACAGACGGTTTCAGGAGATTTGATACATGAAACTCGGATTGTTCCTCTCCATTGAACGTCTGGTTACTCACTCTCAGCTGAAAATCTTTCCCGCAACACAGCCAACCACCACGTGTGCTTTCTTAAAGGATTAGGCACTAAACCTACTGGTGAGGGGAGTTTGACTGAAATATTTAATTGAAAAGATTGTAAAAGTGTTATTGATGGTTTTCTGTAGCTCACTGTGTAATGAGCTGCTGCTTACTTCGAGGAAGGACACGGTGTTTGCTAACTGAACTTTGGAAGAGCTAAGGGGATAGTAGTTAAAATGCACCTGAGTCTGTAACATGACCAACAAATGGAGAGGGGAAGCTCTGTAAAAAATGGAGAAGGGGGCGATTGTGCCCATCTAGCCCCAGTTTTTCAAGAACACTTTACCAAGCTCCACCTAACCCTGGAGAAGCGCGTGACGGAAACCTGACTTAACAAGGAAGAGCTGAAGCAGCTTTTCCATCCACTTAAATACAATTGCGAACCTCATACCAGGGTGAGGAAGGTGCTGTCAAATGCCATTAATGTCACAGATTCATTGCACTCCGATGGATTTGGAAATTCCTGAAAGGATGATCTCAATCGATCTGTCCAGCGGGTGACAGAGACCATCCATACCGGGTGAGATGAATACGTAGTTTTTTTTCCCTCAGCAGGGAGAAGTAGGATTATAATTTCCATGGGTTTCCCAGCAAAGAGGGATTCCGATGCTGAATATTGCTCTGCAGAATCCCCTTGCCAACGTGGAGACATACAGGAACAGCAAAATCTCTTACCTCATTAACGTTTTATTCCTGTGTGCCCATGCAGAGTACATGCAGGTGAATGTTCGCTATCCCAATAATAGCCATGGAACCCGCATTCTGAAGCAGCCGGCCATTCACTCTGTCTTCTGATCTGTTTCTTAATTGAATCGTGGCTTCTCGGAGATGAATTCTGCCGCCTCGGTATCTGATTCAAAACACCCACACCCTCATCAATCCCCATCGCCAAGCAACAATCTGAAAATGTCTAGAGTTAACAAATATCAGTGTGATGAATCAATGCTTCTGATTCCTGAACCACCGAGTGTCACCACCCACCACCCCCGCCTCCACCTGCTGCCCACCCAGTGCACACTGGAGCAGATAATGAAGTTCATGGAGTTCTGCTGCACCCTTCATATCAACTCCATTATGAGGATACAGGCATTGTTACCAGAAATGCGGAGGTTATTTCAGCGGGAGGAGATGGAGGCAGATGACATATTTTGTGGACACCTTGGACCCCGACAGGATGTTGGAGAGTGCTTGCTAACACTTCGGTTCACATTGGACAACTTCCCTTTCCCAAAATGATCCCCCATTATCCACTGTTAAACACATCTGATACGCCAGTCACAGCTTCCCCTTGGCCACCATCCTGTTAGAAAAACCAGCAATAAAAGCAAGATGATTCGCAACCTTATCCAGTAATAAATCCAAGTGTGCAAACAAAACTGAAATATTTCCCCTTCTGTGTTCCTTCAATGTTTGTCTTGTAGTATCTCCCTGCTTACCTTGTGCTCCTAGACAGTTCTCACCCAGTGAATCGCAAACATAGGATTAAGGAGCAGGAGTTTCACGTTCGGCCGCTCGGGCCTAGCCCGCCATTTAATAAGATCATGGCTGACGTGAAAGAAATCCTGTCCTCGATGACCTACTAAGAATCTGCCTTAAAAGTATTCAAAGGCTTTGTTCACATCCACGGATTCAGGAGGGGATTTCAAAAGCCTCACGACCCGCTGCGAGAAAAAAATTTCCTCATCACTATTATAAATATTCGACACCTTATTTTTAAACATTGAAAACAGGTTCTAGTTTCTCACACAAGAGCAAACATACCCTCCAAGTTCACTCTGTAGACTTCCTTAAGGGTAATATATGTTTCAATCGAGTCGCGTCATACTCTTCTAAACTCAAGCGGATACATTCCCAAATTGTATTTATAAGATAACCTGCCCATTCCAGGTCTTACTCCGGGAAAAATTCTCTCAATTGCGTCCAACACATTTGCATCCCCCCTTAACTAAGGTGACCAAAATTCTACACAATACTCCAGATGTTTTTTCAGTCGTGTTTTGCGCAGCTGAAACATAGCCTATCAACTTTTTATTCAATTTGCGTTACAATAAATAACAACATTCTAGTAGCTTTCTTAATTAATTGATGGAGCTGCATACTAGATCTTGCGATTCATGCACTAAGAGCTGCCAATCCTTTTGCATCTCAGAGCTCTGAAAAATCTCACAATTTCGATAAAATGTCTCATCTCTATTCTTCCTGCCAAAATGGAGAATTTCAAACTTTACCAAGTTGTACTCCATTTACCAGATTTTTCCCTTTTTCCAGATCTCAGATTCACTTGGAAAAACTATTTTTTTGGTAAATTCGTCATGTTCTCTCTACAACTTAATTGCATCCATATCTTTTTGCCAACAGAAAATTAGCCAAGCATATATGCATAATGGGGATATGGTGCACCACAGATGCATCACCTTGAAGGGCGTAGCCCCACTTAAGACTTTCCCTCGCCTCTCAAACCTGCATCCCTCCCGTAGGTCAGCTTGCTATGTCTGACAGCTAGGACTTTTCAACTCTCTTCACAAAACATCAGTTCGGCTTCCCTTAGCAGCTATTTTTTCTGGACTGGCTTTTGTCAATGACTCACTGGTTGGAGAGGTGGTGCTGTAATGCTAATGTCGCTGCTCTCGTAATTGAAGGCTAATGCTCTGGTGACAAATGTTCAAATCCAGTGAAGCAATTGCTAATTGCCAAAAAATCCATTTCGTTAAATCTTTAGGGAATGAAATATCACCAACCCCTTATTTGGTCTGGTGTACATGAGACTCCAAAGTCAGAGCAATGTGACTTAATCTTGAATACTTTCTGAAATTACACTAATGGGGAAATTATTAATGTGAATTAAATGCCTGGCCAATGGCTTCCATATCGCATGAATGCAGAAATAAATGCTGTTCCAGGGCAAGTACTACACCCTTCAATGAGGAAAATTGCCCAGCTATGTTCTGTACAAAAATAAACAGGAGGAATATCAGCCGGAAATTACCGATTCATCAAAAGTCAATCAAGTGGCACAGGCTTAGTTAGAAACTGTTCAATGACGCTTAGTTTGGTTTCAGCCAGGGACACTCGATTGACCTCATTTCAGTCTTGTTTGAAACATGGACAAAAAATCTGACTGCTGACATGAGGTAAGGCTGCGACCCTTGACTGCAAGGCAACATTTGACAGAGTCTGGCATCAAGGAGCCCTAGCAAAGCTGGAGTCAATGGGGGTCGGTTGCCGTGGGGGTGGGATGGGCGGTATAGCCGATGGTGGGTGTCATACCCAGCACAAGTATAATGGTTTTGGTTATTGGAGGTCAGTCATCTCAACTCCAAGTCATAACTGGAGTTTTTCCTCAGTGAAGTGACCTCGGCCCAACCATGTTCATCTTATCAATGAAAAGTCTTGCTTGCGTCACATGGTTAGAAGTGGGAATGTTCGTTGTTGATTTCACAATGTTCAGCACAATTCGCGTCTCTGTGGATACTGAAGCAGTCCATATCGAGCTGCAAAAAGAGCTGGACAATATCCAGGCTCGGGCTGAAATGTGGCAAGTAACATTCATTGCATACAAGCAACCGGCAATGAACATCACCCTCAAATGTGAACTTAGAAATTGCTTGTTGATTTTAATAGCATTGTTTGCACTCAATGCATCATTATGAATCTTTGGATCCCATTGACTTGAACGTGAAATGGACCAGTGACATAAATAATTTGTCTGCAAGAACAGGTCAGAGGCTGGAAAGCCTTTGATGAGTAACTGACTTCCTGACTCCCCAAAGTCTGTCCACCGTCTACAAAGTGCAAGTCAGAAGTGTGATTGAATACTCTCCACTTGCCTAAATGAGTGCAGTTCCCACAATACTCAAGAAGATTCACACAATGCAGGCCAAAGCAGACTAGTTGATTGGGACCACACACAAAAGCATTCGCTCCCTCCACCAGCGACGCAGCGTAGCAGCAGGTGTATCATTTCCAAGATAGAAACCAAGCATTTACCAAAGCTATTTCGACAGCATCTTCTAAACCCACGATGAGTGTAATTGAGAAAGAGAAGGAGAGCAGATAGTTACGAACACCACCAACCGGATGTTCTCCTCCAAGTCACTCAGTACCCTGACTTCAATATATATCGCTGTTCCTCAATGTCGCTGGGTCAGAATCCTGGAACTCCCTTCCTAACAGCACTCTAGGTGTACCTACATCACATGGAACTCAGCGGTTCAAGAAGAAGCTCACTACCACCTTTTCAATAGGAACTATGCGCACTGAATACTAACCCAGCCAGCAAAGCCCGCATCCCATGAATTAACAACAGGAAATAATTTCACTAGGCAGCGTTACCAGAAGAAAAGACGTGTTCTCTATAACAACCTGTTGATGGGTGAATGGTGAAAATACAGAAGTGATCACTCCAGAGATTCAGTTAAGAATGCTGAATGTTTAGATTGTAAGATAAATGGAATAACATCTATTGAATATATTTACAATTTACCCCAATACTTAATTTCTTTATTCTGTCGAGAATGATGAACTTTTTCAGCTTCGAACTTAGAAATTGAATGATGTCTAATTTGGACATTGCACTCAACAGAGCTCTACATGGCTAATTTTAGGTAAGTCCTCCTTATTTCTTTTCGCTTTTTGGAAATGTGCTTCAATTAGGTTTCACCACTGAATTCCCAGGATCCACCTTTCAATGCTAAAGCATAAACAAATAACCTATTGAACCCGTCATTGGTTCAAAATGTAGCTCAGATACTTCAACCTCTCAGGGATGTCTCTACAACCCATAGCTTCCAGGGTATGGCATATGATTGTACATTGCTGCATGCTCCGTAACTTGGAATTATGAAGGAGTCTGCCGCTGGTGCTGGAGGAGGGCGAGAAATGGATTTTTATCTCGAACGAGAATGAGGAGATAAATTTGAAGAAACATGAGGAGGATAATGAAGAGGTGGGTATTAAGCAGAAAGGCCACTGGAGAGTCCCTGGTGATAAGGGGCATGGCATGACCAGTGATGGACACAGGAGCCCATGAAGGACTTCATCATGGCCAGAGCATGTTTAATCCAGCATCGCTTCACATGATGGCTGCCATGGAAGAGCATGAACAAAGGCATGGAAGAGATGGGAAGATTTTCAAAAAATCAAAGACAGGGCATTGTATCCATCATGTCATGCATGAGGGAATTAATCTGGATACGACACACAAGGTGTTGGAGAGAAAATGGTAACCCCTGAACACATCTTTTCTTCAACATCTTGTTTGAATATTTTGAATTATTCACATAAAATATATTTTATTATTCATGGGATATAAGCGTGTCACTTGCAAGGCCAGTATTCGTTGACAATCTGTAATCATCCTTGAATGCTTTCGTTGCTGAGCCATTTCAGAAGGCAGGTAAGGCTGTACCACCTTGCTGCAGTCCTAGAGTCAGTCTGGGGAAGGTTGGCAAATGTCCTTCCCTACATGACATTGGGGAAACAGATTGTTTTTTAATAAGAAGATCGATGATGGTTTCATGGTCAACATCACTGACACCATACTTATATTGCACATTTATTAATAGCATTTAAATTCCACCAGCTACCATGGAGGAATTTGAACCCATGGACAAGAGCATTGAAGTGGACGCCTTGACTACTTGTTGAACGACAATATCCCCAAGGTTTCACCAGATAGATGTTACATGTATTTCTGAAAATCCATAGTTTACCAAAACACCACTGTGACCAAAGTAGTTCTTTAAATACCGCCGTTTCCAGCACCAATGGTATTTCTAATGATTTATTCAAATTTTCCCCTCGGAGGAGGTGCAAACAGGCTGCTCACCTCTGTAGCTATATGATTGCGAGAATCATGGTGGTGAGCCTCATCATTGAAGAAACCGTTGGGGCTCTCCCTGTGATTGCACGACCCGCATCTCTGCTGGAACAGCTCACGCACTTGCACCCGGGTGTCAGATGTTGCTTCTATCTGAGGGATAAAGGAATCAGAAGGAACTGAGATTCCCTCAAATTTCATCTGCCCCTCAGACACTTTTTCCGATCGCACAGACTTGGGGATGGTCTCCCATTGGTTGGATTGGGTGGGCAGATGGTGCACTGCTTGGATTCCCTCGAGGTACTGATCTTCCACCAATGAGGTAGTCCTGTTCAGGGCCCTGAGCTCAACCCCACTACTGCACTGGAGCTGGTGCCACAGTACAGGATATCTCATACCTGTTGCATTGACTCACCACGAGGTTGGCCAATCTCTCATGGTTTCTCGTCATGGGCTCCCCATACCAGCGGCAAGATCTAAGTCATGATCACCATGAGATCCACAATTCAGAATGGATGAGGCTTCAATGCTTCAGTCAACTGTGTCTGATGGCATCATATCTGCTGCTCTGTTTACAAATAATGAATCCCAAACTGAGACTCCGGAGGCTTTCTCTCACTGTCCCGAGGGGTGCCCCAGTTTCGGTCCTACCTGCTCTGGTGGGAACAATGATCTGAAATCACTGAATATGATACCTCCTCCTATGGCTGATGCTGTGATCATCACCCTGTGGTCCCCACCTTATTTTGGAAGTTGCACCCAGCGCCACATGAATCTCTGAGCTGTTGCCTGTTAAATGCAATGGTGGTGATGGTGATTCCTCCGACAAGCCTACCTCCTCCTCATGGAGGGGAGGAATGGGGGAATGTGCGGTAGGTCTGGAGCTCTGGGATTTGTGAGAGACACACAAGGCAGCAATAAGCAGATTATCTCTTTCTAAGTGACTTTCTTCCATATCTCTCTCGGCTTTTGGTTTATGCCAATCACTGTCTTCCTGGCTAAACTAAATCATAACTTGTTACACATTACGAATCCGGCCCCAGGTTCCATTCCAAAACCTAGTTCCTTCAATACCGCACCCCACCCCACCCCCCCAAACCCCCACCAGCACCACTCACTCTCAAACCCGGAGGGAACTTAGGCCCTTCATGGAACAGTATGTGCCTGTGTCAGTCTACCCCTGTCAGGAGGATGTACAGGCCGTGCTCCAAGAACAGAGTCCAGCTGCCTCCTGGGACTCTGAAGGGAGACTGGAACATTCATTCTGTCAGCTGGATATCCAGGCCATGCTCCGTGAAGCAGGTTGCTGCTTCTCCATGGAACTACTGGCATCTTCATCGGTCTGCCATCCAGCTATAAGGGTATTGTCTGTAAAGGTTCAAGATGTATGGTATTAATGCTGTCCCTATCATGAATCTCATAGGATGTATTGTCGGTGAGAAGGGTGGTCCTTCATTGTGTGCTGTATGAGAAAATGTTTGGTGGGACATAGGCGGGGGGCCTCAGTATTGCCTCAGAAATGACAGGATGGCTGTTCATGTCCCATGTCATCAGATAACTCATGAAATTATTTTCTTAATAATTTTCTATTTTTTCATCGAAAAATAGGTTTCTGGAGTCGCTGCATTTTCTGTCTCTTCTGCATCTTCTGTAGTCAAGCAGACAGGCAATTTGAAGTTAGAAACAGATGTATGGTGTAGACGTGACTTTAACATGCTAAGGAGTAAACGTTTTTCGGGGCATAGCACATAAGGAGTAAAGTAAATTTGCAGTGATATATAGTTCCTGTTGGAACTTAGTTTTCAAAGGGATCTCTGTCTGTGTACAAATAGCCAGACAAGATAGCAAAGGTGTCTGTTTATTTGTCTCAAGGGTTATTGACAATGCATAGTGGCAACTTGAAAATATATTCATTAGGGACATTAGGAGAAAGTAAAGTTACAAAGGCACATGGACACAATGGAGTTTATAAATTAGAATGGGAGGGCGATGGCGAAAGGAGAATGAAGCTCTGCGTCAGGAAAAGTACATTGTAGGAACGAAAAGAAGTGGAGAAGCCTCCAGCATTTGCACATAAACCTGCCGTCTACAGAAACCGAAGCTGGAAGAAGACATTTTGAATTTCATTGTCTGGGATATTAGATTAACTTGTTGGACAGACTTAAGAGCCAAAATGGATTATTTTTACCTTTTTCCTTCAATGAAATGTAACTGGGAGCAGGGTTAATTAGTGATTTCAGGAGTTGTTCGAGTGATAATTTGTAGTTCTGCTTAAGAGTTTCAATCCACTCTTTTGTCAATAAATATTCAAAGAACAGGCAGTGTCTTTTATGGGTGGGCAGAAAAAAGATTGTTGCATCAGGGTACAGAGGTTAGAGCTGATTGAGTGCATTGGAGCTGAATAGGGGACACAGCCATGGCTAGTGAGTAAACCAAGGCAAATTTTATTTAAGGGGGCAGCTGACACAGAACAACATTGTTTCAATAATTAGCGAGATGAATAGTAATTACCTGCATTGCAAAGATCAGAAACCTCAACCCAGGTAGGCAGAACCCAAAAGCCCATGCTCATGCCCCGGAGACATGAGCTGAAATCCCACCACAGCAGCCGGTGGAATTTAAATAAAATTAATAGAAACTGTAATTGGAAACTAGTCTCAGTATGTTATTTTATGCATTCATGGGATGCGGGCGTCGATGGGTAGGCCAGCATTTACAGCCCATTCCTAATTTTCCTCGTTCAGAGGGCATTAAAGATTCAACCAGAGATAAGGCACGAGTAAAAGTCTTGAACTCGTGGAAGGCGAATTTTGCAGTGATAAGAAGGGACTTGGCTCAGGTGGACTGGACAAGATGGCTGGACGATAAAGCAGTGGGAAACCAGTGGGAAGCACTAAAAAGCACCGTCCTAATTATACAAAAAGACATGTACCCTACAAAAATAAGAGTGGTGCTGTCAAATCTGGAGCCCCCTGATTGTCCAGAGGAATACAAGAGAAAATCAAACAGAAAAAGAAAGCCTAGGATTGGCACAAAGAACTAAGCACTGCAGATAGCCTAGACGAAAATAGGAATTACAGGGATGAAGTAAAAAAGGAAATAAGAAAATCAAAGGGAAAACATGAAAAAAGATTAGCAAGTAATGTTAAAGATAACCCAAAGATAATATACAAATAAGTTAAAGATAAATGTTATTTATGGAGATATTGGGATCTTCCAGAGATTAAAATGTAAACTTGTGTGTAGAAGCAGAGGCTGTGGGAAGCGTTTTGAATGAATATTTTGTCTCCGTGTTTACAAAGGTAAGGGAGAATTTAGTTAAAGTAGTCCGGGAGGAAAACTGCGAAATATTGGACTGGACAGTCATAAAGATGAGGAAGTACTAGAAGGGTTGAAATCCTTGAAGTATGATAAGCCAACAGGGCCAAGTGGATTGTTTCCAAGGCTGCTAAAGGAAGTCAGGGAGGAGATAGCAGATGCTCTGAGGATGATTTTCCAATCTGCAAAATATACAGGGGAGGTACCGGAGGATTGGAGAATTGCAAATGTAGTTCCATTGTTTGAAAATATATCAAAGGAAGTTCCAAACAATTATGGGCCATTAGACTTACATCAGTGGTGAGCAAATTAGTGGAACCAGTCCTCAGGATTATTTGTCATTTGGAAGGTCATGGACTAGTCAGGGATGGTCAGCATAGATTTGATAAACGGAGGTCTTGCCTCACAAATTTGAGAGAATTATTTGAGGAAATGACAAGAAGGGTTGATGTACGTCATGCAGTGGATGTTGTGTACATGGATGTTGTGTACATGGATTTTAGCAAGGCATTTGACTAGATCCCACATAGCAGATTGAGCAGGGAAATAAAGGCCCATGGGATTCAGGGTAATGTGTCAAACTGGATAAAAGGTTGGCTTTTGGAACAGGAAACAAAGGGTAATGGTCGATGGATGCCCCAGTGAAGGCAAAGTTGTATCAAGTGGTGTTCCTACAGGTCTCAGTGTTTGGACCCTTGCTGTTTTTGTGATGTAGTAACGATTTGGACGGGAATTGGGGAGGCACGATTGGGACATATGCATTTTACTCAAAGATTGGCGGAGTAATGGATGGTGTCAAGGATAGCCATAATCTCAGAAACGATATGGGTCGGGGATGGAGTGGGCGGTAACATGGGGCTGATGTATTTAAGCAAAGAGAATTGTGAGGTCATATATTTAGAGAGGGCAAACAGTTACAGAGATTACATAATAAATGGAGATATACAAAGATAGTAGATGTAGGTACCGATCTTGGCGTAAGAGTACACAGGTCCCTGTAAGCAGCAGTTCAAGTAGACCGGGTTGTAAAGAACGCATATGGAATGCTTTCCTTCATTGGCAGAGGTATAGAATATAAAAGGAACAATATAATGTTGGAATTGGATAAAACACTGGTGAGGACACAAGTTGTGTATTGTGTGCATTTCGGGTCACCACGTTACAGGAAAGACATAATAGCTCTGGAGAGATTGTGGAGGATGTTTACAAGAATATTGCCAGGGTTAGAAAAGTGTAGCTATGAGGAGAGGTTGGATCGGTTGGGATTATTTTCCTTAGAACAAAGAAGTCTGACAGATGACTTTATTGAGGTGTACACAAGTATGAGGGGAATAGAAAAAGTTGACAGGGATAAAATTGTTTCCCTTGCTGGAGAATTCTAGAAGCAGGGGACTTAGATACAAGATAAGTGGCAGAAGGTACAGGGGCGACATGAAGAAGAACGTTTTTACGCAGAGGGTAGCAGGTGTCTGGAACTCGCTGCCCAAGTTGTTGTTCGAGGCGGAAACTCTAAACTATTTTTTTAAAATGGGTATGGACCTGAGCCTGAAGTAGTGTAAGCTGCAGGGTTATGGGCCGTGTGCAGGAAGGTGGGATTAGAAAGGGCACCTGGGTTTCCTCGGTCTGGCATGAACAAGATGGGCCGAATGGCCTCCTTCTGTGCTGTAACTTTTCTATGGTTCTATGGTGCTACTTTTGTGGTGCTGGAGTTACATGGAGACCAGACTGTGTAAGGACAGCAGATTCCATTCCCTTAACAATATTAGTGAACCAGATGAGTTTTTATAACTACCGACAATTTTTCATAGTCGTCATTAGGCTTCTGGTTCCAGATTCTTACTGAATTAAAATTCCACTGTCTGCCATGGCGCCATCGACACCAGTCCCCAAAGCATTAACCTTGGTCCCTACATTTATCTAAACACCCTACGGGTTAACGAATTTCCTTGAGGGAAGGAAAGCTGCAGTGATTACATGGTCAGGCCTACACATGACTCCAGACCAAAGCAATCTGTTTGACTCTAAACTGCGCACTGAAATGGCTGAGCAAATGACGCAGTTGAAGGCGGAAAATTGACGGGCAACAAACAAAGGATTTTCTAGCGATATCCCCATGCCGTTAAACAAATTCAACCACAATGGCATCAGAGATCTCTGGGAACCAACCCTGCGCTCATACACAAAAGGGAGTTGGAAATCACACCCATATCCCTCGAAGTCTCTCCAAGATGGAAACGTGTCAGGAATTGGATGAGGAGGAGGATGGAGGTTTATGATGTTGGGAATTGGCCAGGGTCGTGTTTTTCGAGCCCCAAAAATAGAAGCCCACCTCACACCCAGGTCTCTCTGTCCCTGCGGTTGAGTTAAAAAACGCCTCTTTAGTTCATATTGTTTTTCAACCTCTTTCCTACAAAACTCTATTACTTCGCAGTTTCTGTGTTAAACTGCATCTTTCAGGTTTTTGTCCATTTGACGAGGGACATCATGCACTCCTGCGGTCTCTTACTGCCCTTCTTTTGTAACTTTTATAATTCCCTCTGTGTGCACAAACCCACGGCATTAACATACATTAACAGTGTAGCGGGACCAACACTGGCCCTGGAAATCCCCTGGACACTTCATTGGCATATGAAATGCATACATTCTCCACTGCTCTCTGCTTTATGTCACGAAGACAATTTCCAAGCCAGGCTGCCATCCTGCTTTAATGCCATGTGTTTCAATTTTGGACCAACTCTGTGATATGGCAATTTATCAAAAACCTTTTGAACGGATAGAAAATTAGGGAGGGCAGGGCAGGGGAGAGCATAGAATCATCGACTAGGACAAAATCTACTAATTGCGCTTGGTCCATGGAAATTTTCCTCCCACTGTTCGGCTAACCAGTCTGCAAATAGCTTTACAACATCTCCCTATTTTTTGAAATAACAGGGTTAAATTTGCCACGCTCCAAGCAGCCGGGGCTGTTCCAGAATTAACAAAATTTTGGAAGATGTCAACCAACTCATTCATTGTTTCTATGGCTTACTCATTTAGTGCAATTGGATGTCGATTATCAGGCCCTCGGAATTTATCAGCTTTCAGTCCCATTGAGTTATCCGACACAATTGTTTTAGTAATACTATTTTCGGTCATTTCTTCCTCCTCACTGGATTATTTGTTCCCCAGTATCCTGAGAACTTATCTGTGCCTTCTTCCGTGAAGACAGAAGTAAAGTAGACATGTAATTGTTCTGTCATTTTGTTGTTCTCTAATAAACATTCTAGCGCTTTAGATTGGAAGGGATATACATTTGCCTTCAAGAAACTTTATTTCTTTTTACATACTTTTAAAGGTTTTGCGATCCTTTTTATGTTCCTTGCAAATTTAATCTCATGACCTATTTCCCCCCTCTTAGTCAATCCCTTTGCTGCATTCTAAACTATTCCCAATCCTTAGGCTTGCTACTTTTCTACCAACGTTATATGAGTCCACTTTGGATCTAATCCCATATTTATTTATTTATTGACATGGTAGGGGGACTTTTCCTGTATTGTTTTTGCGCAAGAAACTAATGCATAACTTTTGCAATGCTTACAATCATTTTTTAAATGCACACTATTGTCAATCCACCGCCATGCCTTTTAATGAAGCTCGCCAGTCTGCCTCTAGCGAACTCAATGCTCACTGGACTGGACGGCTGAGGAACGTAAGGCTCCGGCCTGCTTTCAGGTCCTGCTCTGTGGCAGTGCCAAGCCGCATGGCCTGAGTATCTAGAGCTGCATTGGTTACAGGAAGAGAAGGTTCAAAATGGCCATATAATCCCGCGGTCACCTGGAGTAATGGCCCCATGATGTGATCTGCCTGATCCTCCGCTCCAGGGTTGCGTGAGGGACCTGACTGACTCATGGATGAAAAGTGGAAGCTGGACACAAATAGAGCTGCAGTGCAGCCCTCTCACTTTTAAACTGCTTGGTGCCAACTTGAGAGTCAGCGATTTGAGCCTTCCCGTGTGTGTATTTGCCTTTGAGTGTTTTGTGTTTGACTTTGTGAATGTGTGTGTTTGTGGGTATTTTCCAATTTCATTTTTACGATTTCTGGACTTCTCTGGCATTTTAGCTTTTAATTCCCATCCTTAATTGATGAATAATGCCTATCATGTGTGTGTGCGTGTGTATTTTTGTGCGAGAGTATTTGTATCTGTGCATATTTGTGCACACGTATACCTTCATGTGTTCTTGCTTGCATTTGAGGGTGTGTGTTTGACTCTGTGTGTGTTTGTCTGAGTGTTTGCATGTGTAGTGCGTGTGTTTGTGTGAATCTGTGTGTGAGTCTTTATGGGTGTTCATGTCTGTCCATCTGTGTGTATGTTTGTGTGTGTCTGTGTGTCATTGTGCGCGTGCGTCAGAGTGTGGGTGTGGGATTTTGTGTGTTTGCACTTGTGACCATTTTTGAAATTCATTTCTCCGGTTTGATGGCTTCACCGGCTAGGTCAGCTATTAATTACCATCCCTAATTGGCCTTGTGAATGATACCTATCGTGTGTGTGTGTGTGTGTGTGTGTGTGTGTGTGTGTGTGTGTGTGTGTGTGTGTGTGCGCGCGTGTGTGTGTGTGTGTGTTTGTGTGTGTGTGTGTGTGTGTTTGTGTGTGTGAGAGAGAGAGAGTCTGAATGTGCGTATACTCTAATGTCTGTTATTGTGAGTTTATATCTGTGTGTGTTTGTGTGTGTGTGTGTTTGTGCACGTGTGCATTTCTGCGTGTGTGGTTTCATGTGAGAGTGTGTGTTTGTCTGTGTGTGTTCCTTACTCTGTGTGTGTGTGTGTGTGTGTGTGTGTGTGTGTGTGTGTGTGTGTGTGCTTTTGTGTGAATTTTTGTAATTCCTGTTTACGATTTGTGGGTTACCTTGGAAGGCCAGCTTTTTAATTTTCATCCCTAATTAGTTCTCCGAAGTATGTCTATATTCCGTGTGTGTGTGTGTTTGCATGTGTGTGTCTGTGAATGTGTGTCTGTGCACATTTTTTGTGTGTAAGTCTGAATGAATGTGCATTTCATCTAAAGTCTGCTATTGTGAGTTTATATCTCTGTGTGTGTGAGTATTTGAATATGTGTAAGCTTGTGCCCATCTCTGAATTCCTGTGTCTGTGCTTGCATGCAAGACTGTGTTTGAATGTGTGAATGTGTGCGTGTGTGTGTGTGAGAGAGAGAGAGAGAGAGAGAGAGAGAGAGAATGTGTCAAACGTAGAAACATAGAAAATAGGAGCAGGAGTAGGCGATTCGGCCCATCATGCCTACTCCACCATTCATTCTGAACATGGCAGATCATTCAACCCAATAGCCTATTCCCGCTTCCTCCCCACACCCTTTGAAATCTTGTTCACCAAGAGCTATATCTAACTCCTTCTCAGAAACATTCAAAAATCTGGACTCAACTACTTTATCTGGTTCCGAATTCCACAGGCTCACCACTCTCTGGATGAAGCAATTTCTCCTTATCTCAGTCCCAAATGGTTCACCCCGTATCTTCAGGCTGTGACAACTGGTCCTGGAATCCCTCACAATCGGCAACTTCCTTCCCGCAGCTACTGTTTCCAATCATTTTAGAATTTTATAGTTTTCATTGCGATCCACTCTCATTCTTCTGAGCCGCAGCAAATTTAATCATAAGTGACTCAATTTCTCCTCATATGTCAGCCTTGCCATCCCAGGAGTCTGTCTGGTAAACCTTCGCTGCCCTCCCTCTATTGCAAGAACATCGTTCCACAGATAAAGAGGCCAAAACTGCATACAATATTCCAGGTGAGGTTACCAAGGTCCTGGATAATTGCAGCAAGACTTCCCTGCTCCTGTACTCGAATCCTCTTGCTATGAAGGCCAACATACCTTGTTTACCGCCTGCTGCACCTGGATGCTTACCTACCATGCTTGGTGTACGAGCACACCCAGGTCTCATTGCATTTTCCCATCTCTCAATTTATAACCATTCAGATAATAATTTGCCGTCCTGATTTTGCTACCATAGTGGAATACCTCACATTTATCCACATTATACCGCATCTGCCATTCATTTGCCCACACACTCAGCTTGTCAAAATCACACTGAAGCATCTCTGCATCCTCCTCACATCTCACCGCCCCACCACACCCCCCACATCCCCTACCCCCCCCCCCCGCCCCCACCCAGTGTGCTTTGTGAAATCTGCAAATTTGGAGATAATACTTTTGTTCCCTCATACAAATAATTAACATGTATTGCGATTAGCTTGGGTCTGTGCACCAACACCTATGGTCCCCGAATAGCCACTGCCTGCCATCCAGAATAAGAACCTTTTATTTCTCTTCTTTTTTCCTGTCAACAAGTTTCCGATTGATCTCGATACACTACCCAAAATCCCGTGCGCTTTAATTTTACACACTAATCTCTTTTGTGGGACTTTGTCGAAAACCTTCCAAAGTCCAAATAAATCACATCCAGTGGCTCCCCCTCAACTCCAATAGTTACATCCTCGAAAAATTCCAGTAAATTTCTGAAGCATGATTTCCCTTTAGTAACGGATGCCGACTCTGTCCGATTCAACAAATTTTCTTCCGTTTGCTCAGCTATTAAATCTTTAAGAATGGATCTAGAATTTTCCCCACTATGGACATCATGTAGAGTGACCATTAATACGCTTTTTTTCACTCTAACTCAATTTTCCACTCGTGGAGTTACAGTAACTACCGTGCAATCTGTAGGAAATGTTCCAGAATCTATAGAATCTCGGAAGACGACCACCAAAGTATCCACTATTTCTAAAGCAATTTCCTTAGGTTCGCTGGGCTGAAGATTATCATTCCCTAGGGGTTTATTGTCTTTCAATCCCATCATGTTCCCCAACAACTTTTCCCCACTAATATTCTTTCATATCAGTTCCGTCCACTCACTAAAGACTGTGTTCTCCAACATTTCTGGAATGTTGTTTGTGTCCTCCTGTGTGAAGGCTGTATTTAGTTGCAAAAACAGAATTACCTGGAAAAACTGAGCAGGTCTGGCAGCTTCAGCGGAGAAGAAAAGAGTTGACGTTTCGAGTCCTCAATACCCTTCAAAAGAACTAGGTGAATCCAAGGAAGGGTTGAAATATAAGCTTTTTTAAGGTGCGTGTGTGTGTGCGTGTGTGTGTGTATTGGGGGGGGGGGTGAGATTTGGTGGCGGGGGAGAAGTGAAGGGGGCCGGTGTGGTTGTAGGGACAAACAAGCAGTGATAGAAGCAGATCATCAAAAGTTATCACACACAACAGAACAAAAGAACACATAGGCATTGAAGTTGGTGATATTATCTAAATGAATGTGCTAATTAAGAATGGATGGTAGGGCACTCAAAGTATAGCTCTTGTGGGGGTGGGGGAGCACAAAAGATTTAAAAATATTTAAAAATAATGGAAGTAGTTGGGAAAGGAAAAATCTATATAATTTATTGGAAAAAAAATACAAAAGGAAGGGGGTAGAAACTTAAAGGGGGTGGGGATGGAGGAGGGAGTTCAAGACCTAAAGTTGTTGAATTCAATATTCAGTCCAGAAGTCTGTAAAGTGTCTAGTAGGAAGATGAGGTGTTGTTCCTCCAGTTTGCGTTGGGCTTCACTGGAACAATGCCACAAGCCGAGGACTGACATGTGGGCAGGAGAGCAGGATGGAGTGTTAAAATGGCAAGTGACAGGGAGGTTTGGGTCATTCTTGCGGACAGACTGCAGGTGTTCGGCAAAGCTGTCGCCCAGTTTACGTTTGGTTTCTCCAATGTAGAGGAGACCACGTTGGCAGCAGTGAATGCAGCAGACTATGTTGGGGGACATGCAAGTGAAATGCTGCTTCACTTGAAAGTAGTGTTTGGGCCCTTGGACGGTGAGAAGAGAGAAAGTGAACAGGCTGGTACTACATCTTTTGCGTGGGCATGGGGTGGTGCCATAGGAGTGGGTTGAGGAGTAGGGGGTGATGGAGGAGAGGGCCAGGGTGTCCCGGAGGGAACGGTCCCTACGGAATTCCGACGGAGGGGGGTGAAGGGAATATATGTTCGGTGGTGGCATCATGCTGCATTTGGCAGAAATAGCGGAGGATGATCCTTTGAATGTGGAGGCTGGTGGGGTGATAAGTGAGGACAAGTGGGGCCATATCATATTTCTGGGAGGGAGGAGACGGCGTGAGGGTGGATGCGCGGGAGATGGGCCGGACACCATTGAGGGCCCTGTCAACTACCGTGGGTGGAAAACCTCGGTTAAGGAAGAAGGATTACATGTCAGAGGAACTGTTTTTGAAGGTAGCGTCATTGGAACAGATGCGACGGAGGTGAAGGAACTGAGAGAATGGGATGGAGTCCTTACAGGAAGTGGGGTGTGAGGAGCTGTAGTCGAGGTAGCTGTGGGAGTCGGTAGGTTTGTAATGGATATTAGTGGGCAGTCTATCACCAGAGATTGAGACAGAGAGGTCAAGGAAGGGAAGGCAAGTGTCAGAGATGGACCTGGTGAAAGTGATGGAGGGGTGGAGTTTGGAAGCAATATTAATAAATATTTCCAAGTCCCAACGAGAGCATGAAGCAGCACCGAAGTAATCAGTGATGTACCAGAGAAAGAGTTCTGGAAAGGGGTCGGAGTAGGACTTGAACAAGCAATGTTCCACATACCCCATAAAGAATCAAGCATAGCTAGGGCCCATGCGGGTACCCATAGCCACACCTTTTATTTGGAGGAAGTGACAGGAGTTGAAGGAGAAATTTTTCAGTTTGAGAACAAGTTCAGACAGACAGAAGTGAGTAGTGGTGGATGGGGATTGTACGGGCCTCTGTTCGAGGAAGAAGCTAATGGCCCTCAGACCATCCTGGTGGGGGATGGTGGTGTAGAGGGATTGGAGGTCCATGATGAAGAGGAAGTGGTTGGGGCCAGGGAACTGGAAGTTGTTGATGTGACGTAAAGTTTCAGAGGAATCACGGTTGTAGGTGGGAAGGGACTGGACAAGGGGACAGAAAAGGGAGTCAAGATAACGAGAAAAGAGTTCTGTGGGGCAGGAGCATGCTGACGCGATTGGTCTACTGGGACATTTCTGTTTGTGGATTTTGGGTAGGAGGTAGAAGCTGTCCATGGCTGGGCGACTATCAGGTGGGAAGCTGTGGGAGGAAGATCCCCAGAGGAGATGAGGTCAGTGACAGTCCTGGAAACAATGGCTTGATGTTTAGTGGTGGGGTCATGGTCCAAGGAGAGGTAGGAGGAAGTGTCTGCGAGTTGACACTCCGCGAGGTAGAGGTCAGTACACCAGACAACAACAGCACCACCATTGTCAGCGGGTTTGATGACAATGTCAGGGTTGGACCTGAGAGAATGGAGTGCAGTAAGTTCAGAGAGAGAGAGATGAGAATGGGTGAGAGGAGCAGAGAAATTGAGACGACTAACGTTTGCCAACAGTTCTCAATGAAAAGATCGAGAGAAGGTAAGAATCCAGAGGGAGGGGTCCAGGTGGAGTGAGAATATTGGAGGTAGGTGAAAGGATCTGTTGAACGGCAGAGGACTCCTGCCCAAAGAAGTGAGCCCGGAGATAAAGACAGAGGAAGAAGAGTTCAGCATCGTGCTGAGCCTGAAATTAATTGTGGTAAGGGCGTAATGGTATGAAACTAACTCGTTTGCTGAGCACTGAACGTTCAGCATCGGAGAGGGGAATGTTAGGGGGTATAATGAATACACGGCTGGGGCTGGGATTGGAAGATGGGATTGTGAAGGAGGGACAGGCAGGGGTGGAGGGTCCTAGATGGGTGTTGGTGTTGATGAGTTGTTGGAGCTTGCCGTCCTTAGCACTTGAGAGAAAGACAAAAAGTTTCTTGTTGAGGCGTCAGATGAGACCCCAACCCCAGCCATGTATTCACTATACTTCCTGACCTTCCCCTCTCCAATGCTGAACGTTTTTTTATGATCTGCTTCTATCACTGCTTGTTTGTCCCTACAAACACACCACCCCCATCCACTCCACTCCCCCCACCCAACCCAAACCCCTCAAACCCACACACACACACCTTAAACCAGTTTATATTTCACCCCTTCCTTGCATTCACCTCGTTCTGTTGAAGGGTTATGAGGACTGCAAACGGCAACTCTTTTCTTTCCCGCCGATGCTGCCAGACCTGCTGAGTTTTTCCAAGTAATTCTGTTTTTGTTTTGGATTTCCAGCATCCGCAGTTTTTTTTTTGTTTGTTTTTATCTATGTATTTATATGGTGAACCATTTTTTTTTGGTCCACGTTATACATTCCCCTGTTTCTGACTGAAGGAGACCTACATTTGTATTCCCAAGCTCTTTCTCTTCACATACTTATGGAAAGTGTTACGATCAATTGCTACATTCCCTGCAATCTTACTATCGTTATCTATTTTGCCGTTTATTGAATAAATTGGTTCTCCTTCTCCAACCTTTCCTGTTTTATTACTGCACCAGACAGGAATAAACATTTGTTGCAGTTCACCCATAGGCACTTTGAATGCTTGGCATTGCCAATCCACCGCCGTCCCTTTAAGTAACGTTTCCCAATCGATCATAGCCACCAAGCACCTGATATTCCATAAATTCCATTATTAAGATCCAGGGCCCGAGCCTCAGAATCAACTAGGTTACTCTCGATCTTGATGAAGTATTCTGTATTATTATGGTCACTCATCGCCAGGGTGCCTCGCACAGCTAGATTATCAATTATCCCTCTCTCATTACACAATACCCAGCCTAGTATGGGCTGTTCTCTAATTGGTTCCTCAATGTATTGGTCCAGAAAACCATCCCGTCTACACTCCAGGAATTCCTGATCTGCGGAATTGTTACTAATTTCATTTGTGCAATCTATCTGAAGATTAAAGTCACCCATAATTTCATATATTCCTTTAGTGCATGTGTCTCTAACTCCCTGCTGAATGTCATTGCCAAAATCACCTTTGCAGTTTGGCGATCTATATACAACTACCGCAACTTTTTTTTTTCCTCGGTGTTTTTGAGCTCCACCCATAAACACTCCACATCGTCGGAGCTAATATCTTACCTCACTATTGTGTCAATTTTCTTTAATCTGCAAAGCAATTGTACCGTCTTTTCCTTTTTCTCTATCCATCCTAAACACTGAATACCTCTCATGTTCAATCCCCATCGCTGGTCACTTTGCAACCATGTCTCTGGAATCGTGACTACATCATACATTTATTCAGATGGGTATTTTGTCAGCCTTATTTGGAATGGTGCTCGCGTTAATGCACAAATACTTCAGGGTTGTCTTTTTATCATTACTTGGCCCGTTCCCATTATTTTTCAGTTTAGTCCTGTCGTTTAGTTGCCCTGATGTCTCTGCCTATCACTTAGCTTATTCCCTTTCTGTCTTTTTCTCTTATCCTTGCTTCCCCCTCATCTGACTCGTTTCCATCCCCATGTCATTTTAATTTAAAACTTCCCCAATGACTCTTTTACCTGCCCAGATAAAACCGTCCAGTTTGAACTGGTTCCACCTCCCCAAGAACCTGTCCCAAGTTCCCAGGAATCAGAGGCCATCCCCCTCACACCATCTCTTCAGCCGCGTATTGATCCGATATATCCTGCTCTTTCTACTCTTAGGAGAACATGACACTGGTAGTAATCAGGAGATCAATGCCTTTGATGTCCTGCTTTTCAACTTGCTTCCTAACTCCCTATATTCTACTTTTCGGACCTCATCCTTTTGTTTTCCTATGTCGTTTCTACCAATGTGTGCCAGGAGCACTGGCTGCTCACCCTGACCCTTCATGGCTTCCTGAACCGCTCTGAGGCATGCTAGACCCCATTACCAGAGAAGCAGCACACGATAATGATGTCTCCTTTGCGGCCACAAAAACGCCAATGATTTCCCCTTACAATTAAATCTGTCAAAACTTCTGCATTCCCACACTTTGTATCCGTCCCTGTGCAGCAGAGCTAACCATGGTGCAACGAATTTGGCTGTTGCATCTTTCCCCTGAGACGCCATTCCCCTCAATTGTTTCCAAAGCGGCTGAACTGTTTTGCAGTGGAATAGCAACAGTAGATCCCTGCACTGTCTACATGGTCCTCTTGGTCTGCCTGATGGTCACCCATCCACTACGTGCCTGTGGACTCTTAGCTTGCCGTGTGACCAACTCTCTGTACTGTCTGCTGGTGGATGCTTCACAGTGTCTCCAGAAACCGATCCAGTTCCAAAACCTGGGCTTCCAGGAGCTTCAGCTGGAGACACTTCCTGCGCACTTTCCGGCCCTGGCGATTGGAAATGTTCCCGGTTGGCCACATAAAGCAGCAGAAGCAACCACCGTTTTGCGCTCTCCTACCATGATTTACCCCTTAAAATTTAATTGAACCTTTTGGAAGATACTTAATATCAAGTAATATCAATTACTCTCTGGTCCTTCTTCCCTCATCCACGTTGTTACAGAATATAGCACTTACTAACGATGGGCCGCAAAATAAGACCTTAAATACCAAAAGCGGTAAAAGTCGTAAATACGTACCCGACCGTACTCACAGTGCTCAAGAGTTACCTCGTTCACTCCTCAGCAACCTCCCTCAATCACCAAACTCCAAAGTGAGCATTCTACTGCCGCCAAAAGCAGCTCTCCAATGCAGACAATGTAAGCATTGTAAGGTGGCCTATTTACATACTCTCCGAATCTAGTCTCTGAAAACCTGTTTAAATCAGTTATCTAGTTAATTAGTTGTAGATGCAAGCAGAGGCAATATAAGCCTTGTTTTAAAACTGTCATAAAGCTCACCTCCTGCCAACCCGCAGGGCAGTTTTTAAATTAAAGAAAAGTTAGACTTTAGACAGAAATAAATACTTAAATTCCTTCAGTCAACAAACTCCAACTTAAGTGACCTACTGCATCCCAAAGCAGCACTTCACTGCAGACTATTATTGTGAGGGATTGTGTGTGTGTGTGTGTGTGTGCCTCTGTGTGCATGCTTGACATTTTGCTTGTGAGTGTTTCTATGTTTGCCTGTTTATGAGTGTGTGAGTGTTTGCATGTTACTGTGTCTCTGTGTAGATGACTGAGTGCATGAGACTTATTCAGTGCGAATGGGTGTTTGTGTGTGTGTGTGTGTGTGTGTGTGTGTGATTGTGTACGCGTGTGTTTGTGTATATTTCTGTATGTGTGCGTGCACATGTCATGTTTCGGTGCGTGTCTCTGTGTGTGTGCATGTACATATGTCTGTATGAGTGCGTGTTTGTGTGTATGTATATATGTTTGTGTTTGTGTATTTGGGTGAATGGATGCGTGTGTCTGTCTCTGTGTATTTTTATTCACAGTATATGCACTTCGCTGGCTGGGCCAACATTATTTTTTCATTCCTAGTTGCCTTTGAGATGGTGTTGGCGAACCACATACTTGAATCTCTGCATTCCATTTGGTGTAGGTAAGCTGCCCTGCACTATTAGAAAGCTAGTTCCATGACTTTGATCGCAGCCACAGTGAAGGAATGGTGATATTGTTTTAAACAGAATGGTGAGTTCATTGGAGAGGAACTTCCATGTGGTGATGTTTCAAGTGATATGAGAGTGAGTGTGATTTTGTTTGATTGTGGGCGTGAGTATGTGTGTGTGTGTGTGTGTGTGTGTGTGTGTGTGTGTGTGTGAGCGTAAAACTGCATGAGTTTGTGTGAGAGTGCAAGGCATTGTGCCTGTGTATACATGTGAGTGAGTGGGTGTGTTCTGTTGTGTCCGTGTGAAAGAGTGTATTTGTGTGTATGAGTCTGTGTGCCTGTGTCTAATGAATGAGGGTGTGTGTGTCCGCGTGCGTGTGTGTGTATGTTGTCTCCGTGTCTGTTTTTCTATCCATGTTTTTGTGTGCGTTTGTGTGTTTGCATGTGTGTATGCTAGAGTTTGTGTGTGTATGTGTATGTGTGTATTTATCTTCGTGTTTATGTGTATGTGTCTTTTTCTGTGTCTGTGTTTTTCTGTCAATATGTCTGTATATTTGTCTGTCTGTGTGTCCGTGATTTTCCCTCAGTTTGTATGTCCCTGTGTGTATTTATTTTGTGCTGTGCTCGAGGTTTCCGATCTTCGTGTTTTCTTTGTCTGTGTGTTTGTGTTGGTGTATTTATGTGTTTCTTTTTGAATGTGTGCGTGTCTTTGTATGCCTGTATGTATTTACACCTGTCTTTCTGTGCATGTGCGTGTGTTTGTGTGTGTGTGTGTGTGTGTGTGTGTGTGTGTGTGTGTGTGCGTGTGTGTGCCTGGGGATATGTGTGACTGTATGTCCCTTTGCATGCGTGTGTGATTGTTCTTAAAAATTACAGCATTGTATTTATTAAACACACCTTGTCAGAAATACTCCTTGTTGCAGTCCACAGTGAATTGGGGAAAAAGGGGAATTATCCAGATTCCTCTCCTGTCCTTAATACACCAGTCATCTCTGTCTCCTCCCAGTTACCCTTGGCTCCACCTTACTTATGACTTCTCACATCACCCCTGGGTCCTCTGGTTATCTCCTCGCTTCCAGTTAACCTTTGGGTCCCGAACGTACGTCTGGCTTCCCCGTCGCTGATGCCTCAACACCCTCTTTTCTTCGTTTTTTTATTTTGTTCTTTTATCTCCACTAGCTTCTAGTGTATCAAATAACTTATCATGGGTTCTTTCAAATCCATTTGATTCAGCGCAACACAGGATAGGTTCACATGTTTGAAAGCATCAATAACTCTTCAATGAAGCTGTCCGCTCCTTCCCCAGCCTGATTTATAATTTCATTGTTGTTTTTCCCCATTCCTTACAGTGAACATAATCGCAATTGTGATCCTGAAGTGTAAAAACTGCGGCCTGGCCAAATGTGTCACTTGTTACCTGGTGGCCATGGCAGTGGCGGATCTGCTGGTCGTTATATTAGATGTCATATGGAGACAGATTCCGATAGTTTTTAGAGAAACGTTTGATTTCCTGCACTTCATCCATGTGTGCAATATACATGCCGTACTACTTTATGTAGCCACTGACTGTTCTGTCTGGTTCACCGTCACATTCACCTTTGATCGATTTGTGGCCATTTCTTGCCCGAAGCTGAAAAGCAAATTGTGCAGCAAGAACACGGCGGCTGTGGTTCTGGGAACAGTGACTTTGCTGAGCTGTTTAAAGAATGTTTTCTGGTATTTTATGTTAAGAGGTCAGTATTGGCTGATGAACCTCCCCTGGTTTTGTTGGGTCACAGCCGACGTTCGGTTTTCTCTGTTCTGGACAATAATCGAGTTCCTCCACCACATTCTAACCCCCTGTGTCCCATTTGTCCTCATTCTGCTGCTTAATGTTCTCACCATCAGACACATTTTAATGAGCAGCAGAGCCCGCAGGAGACTCCGGACTCAGAGTAATGTGGTGAGTCCCAGAGATCCAGAGATGGAGAGTCGAAGGAAATCCATCATTTTACTGTTTGTTATATCGGCCAATTTCATCCTGTTATGGTCAACAATAATGGTTTATTCTTTATGGAGGCGAACGAGGGATTTGGGGTTTAAGTCGTTCTGGTTATACAGTTTTGTTCAGGAATTGGGCATGATGCTGCAGCTCCTGAGCTGCTGCACTAACACTGTGATTTACGCCGTGACACAGACTCCGTTCAGAGAGCAATTGAAGAATGTGCTGAAATATCCCTTTACTCTAATTCTTCAATTCTTTTAATGATGAAAATAACTCATTCACTGAAAACTTCCACTGCACGGGCTGTCTGTGTACCATGGACATGGGTGATTGATTGGCATCTCCACTTTCCCAATGGCCAGGATGTCTGTCCATCATGGATAACTCTCACTTATTGGACGAAAAAAAACATCTCTGAACATCCCGCCTTCCCCTGACAACCCGCACCCCACCCTCCACCCTCCACCCAGCCCCCTCCCTGCCATTGGCTGGGCTCCTCCATCAGCATGGGTACCTCTCACGTGTTGGGCAGAGCAACCCACCTCCATGCTGAATACATGCCCTCCTATTGGCATAGCTGTCAATCAATCATTGAACTGGCTCCCTGACTGGACGAAAAAAATCCCATTGGCAGGGGGGCCTGGTCATCATGGCTTTACTTACTGATTGCACAGGGAAAAGGAGAAACTCTTTCTAACATCACGGCTCTCATGCCCACATGTCCGTCGTTGTCCTACTAAGGTGATAATTTGAAGCCCAGTGGAACTGGAGGAAAAACACCTCATGTTCCAAATGGGCACTTCACAGCCTTCCGCCTTTAAAATTGAGTTCAACAGCTTAAGAGCATGAAATGGCTCCTGTACATTCACTCCCCGTTTTGAATTCCATTTTCTAGCATGTGTTTTTATTTTTTCTCCATTTATTTTCATTTTTAATTTCAATCATGCATTCATTGTTTTCACCCCTTTTATTCACTTTATCTGCCTTTTTTGCCTTTCTTTCGCCCCAACCACTGCCCGCTCTCCCCACTCCAGCAACATAACTGCCACCTGTCAGTTGCTCTATGTTGTTCTTTCACAGAGAGATTACCCTTGTTATGTTAATCACACAGTCTGCTTTATGTCATCATGGGCATCTTATTTAGACCTTACCATTACCTTTAACGCCCCATTTGTCTTTTGTCCATGACATCTTTGTCAATGTTTCCTTTGTCTCGAATTATTGTTAACCTTCAATTGAGCTTCACCTGCTCCACGCCCTTAAACAGTATAAATTCCATGACATTTCTACTTCTCTTTAGCTCCGAAGGAGAGTCATACGGACTCGAAAACGTAAGTATGTCACTTTCTCCATATGCGCTGTCAGGCCTGCTGATCTTTTCCAGATTTACTTGTTTTAATCTGTAACACTTCATTTGTCTGGGCTGCCTGTTCATCACGGCTACTTGTCTCTGGTTCAATAAAAGCACATACCTTTAAAAATACCTACCCTCTTTGTGGCCTACCTGTCAACAAACGCTATCGTTCACCACTGGGACAGGAATTATTCTGTTGGAAGCAGGGAAGACAATCCCCGCAGGGAAAGGAGGGTGGGGGTTTGGGGCTTCGTGGGTGGGGGGGGGGGGGGGGGGGGTGGGGCGGTGGGGGGCGGGCGTTCAGATTAAGTGATGTCATGAAAAGAGGTGAGGTAAGAAGAAACTTATAAGGAAGTGAGATCACCATTGGTGTTTAAAGGAAAATTGGAAACACAGAGAATGGAGAGAGATACTGAAAATGAAGCTGACAGAGAGGGAGAGACAGAGCCACAGACAGAGACAGAGTGCGAGACAGAGAAAGAAAATGAGAGAGAGGGAAAGAGAGAGAGAGAGAGACAGAGAGAGACAGAGAGACAGAGAGATAGAGAGACCGGCAGATAGAAAGGCAGAGTGAGTTTTAGGGAGAAGGGGAGAGACACAAAAAAAGTGGGGGGTGGGGGTGGTGTGTGTAGAGAGTACAGGAGAGAATGAGAGGAAAGAACAGAATGAGAGATGCGGTGTGAGTGTTAGACAGTGCTAATGCACATCAGCGGGTAAAGGCTGAGTTTTTAAATTCCAGTATTCCAGTGGGAAACTTGAACAACGATCATAACCCATATTTTCAATTATTATCTTGCGATGCAGCTCTGAATTCAGAAATAACACCAAGAAGCCTCCGGACTTTTTAGGTATCAAAATAAATTAGAGAAGTACTAATTTAACAACAAGTATAACATGTGCACAGGTCTACAAATTTTTACCAAAACAACTTTTAAATAAAACCCAAATATATCACTTCCAGGTAAATTTTCACCAATGCAACAATATTCAGTAGGCATTAAAAAAACACCAGCCAAAGCAGATTTGACATTGCAAATTCAAAATGAGATTCCATTCAATTTGTAGCCTTCGCAAGCACACGCCTAGGCTTACAGCAAAGTTAGCTCTTAAATGCCTATGACACACACGACACACCCAACTCATCTGTGTTTTTCCTTAGATTTCCCTTTGGATGTGAATTTTCGATTGCATTGGAAAGTTTTCAATGTTACTTCTCCTAACAATAATCCTTCCATTAAACCAATGGAATTAGTGCTTAAGCACATTTCTTGGTGTCCCCTAGCTACCTGCAGGATTTCAGGTATTATTATGTCAGGTTCATTCAGAAAATGCACCTGTACTATTTGCCTTCGATCTTTACGTTTATCTAATTAAGATCACAAACTACTATAAATAAAAGCATCCAGGCTGGAGAATTTTAATCCAATTTAGTCAAAACAGAGGCACACGGGCACACACTTTAACGCCGATCATGGTACAATTCCAATTTTAAAATAATTTCCAATAACTTTGTACACACAATATCCGTTCATAACATCCCCATCCCTATCGAAAAATGCAACGTCATAATGATAAAAAGGCAGCCTCATTTTTTTATAACCCATCTCACTCCATCACTATACTTATTATGGTATTACGCTACATGCATGTATTAATGTAACAGTATATGCAAGTCCTTGGTATCGACATAAATCATTCCAGAATAGTGTCCCATGTTTTAAAATTTCCTATTGTCCTTTCTAAGCTTGAAACTCATGATAACGGATCTTTGAGCAGATTTTCTCTACCGACAAAATGTGCAATCCTAATGTAAATGGGTCGTAACAATAGCCTTCACCTGAAAAGACTTGCAATTTTGTTTTGATGTTTGGCGAAAAATATTCAATGGTTTCTGGCCTATGAAAATAATAGTTTCTGATGAATTGCTTGCAACATAACTTTCAAAACACTGCAAGGTGAACACGAAACCCAATGTCTCTTTTTTTTCATCGTTGAATATCTTCTGATGGTATATTCAGCTTCTGTAAAAAAAAAATCCCTATCAGTTTTTCAGTTCCAGTCTCATCTTCTTGTAACAGTAAGGCCCCAATGACTATACCGCTTGGGTCGATGGCTGCCTTAAATTACCCAGCATAATTTGGGCATTGCCAAACCTTTTGCAGTTGTTAATGCAGTATGCAGACTATCAAATGCCTTCTTTCACTCGAATGACCATAACAACTTCATGTTCGGAAGGGTTATGAAAGTTATGAAGAGAGGTTTGATAGACTTGTGTTGTTTTCGTTGGAGCAGAGAAGCCTGGGGGGCCGACCTGATCGAGGTGTACAAGATTATGAGGGGCAATGGACAGGGTGTATAGGGAGCAAAACAAAAACAGAATTACCTGGAAAAATTCAGCAGGTCTGGCAGCATCGGCGGAGAAGAAAAGAGTTGACATTTCGAGGACTCGAAACGTCAACTGTTTCCTTCTCCGCGATGCTGCCAGACCTGCTGAGTTTTTCCAGGTAATTCTGTTTTTGTTTTGGATTTCCAGCATCCGCAGTTTTCTTTGTTTTTATCTCTGTGTATAGGGAGCAGCTATTCCCTTAGTTGAAGGGCCAGTCGAAAGTGGACATAAGTTCAAGTTGAGAGCCGGGAGATTTAGGGGAGATGTGAGGAAAAACCTTTTCACCCAGAGGGTGATGATGGTCTGGAAGGGTGATGGATGCAGGTTGCCTCACATCCTTTAAAAAAGTACCTGGATGAGCCACTTGACACGTCATAACATTCAAGGCTATGGGCCAAGTGCTGGGTAAATGGTAATATGTTGGGTGGGTCAGGTGTTTCCGACGGATTGGTGCAGATTCGATGGGCCGAAGGGCCTCTTCTGCACTGTGAGATTCTGTGATCCTGTGATTATATGAAAAAAAATCTAATTGCTGGGGACTTATGGTTGTTAGATTTTTGTAATTAGTTGAACGCATTTTAATTGGAAATAATGATTATTGACCTGAATGATTCGTTATTTAGGCTCAAGATGAACAGAAATATGCATTTTCATTATTCAACTGAACAACAGTTATATGTTAACTCTGTTTACTTTATTAAGCAATACTTTCATATTCGTTGTGTCTATTGACAAACTAAGTCATAATATGAGTAACTTTCATTGGATTGTAGAATGTTTTAATATTTCCTGGGCTTAACGAACCAGACACTAATTAGCAGTTACTGATTTTATTGGACTCTGATAATTTGATTATCATTAGCCACTTATTTGCTGAGACAATTGCCCTAAGCGAGAAGAAGTTGAGTATTGCTGCTAAAAAAAATAATGTCCCAGCTATTCATTTTGCACTCATCAGGTCACTTGCAAGAATGCAACGTGAACGCAAACAAATTCGATTATATGCAAAGAGATTGTTGAATGGTTTGCAAATAGTGTCATGGCGAATGTATCACTGATGGTAACTGACAGTTAATTGCCAGACATTGTCTGAAATTTTGATAAGGCAGTTTTGACACTGATTAGCCAAAGCATTCCCCTCACCACAGGTAAGCGAATGGCTGTGACTAATTTTACTTTGCTGAAACTGGCAGCGCATTTTCAAGTTCTGCCGGTCAGAAAGGAAAGAATTCTGTCTATTCATATACATAGCTTCCAATGCACGCCCTGCGCCACATCCCCGAGCCTAACTGGCAATCTCAATTTGTTTTTTCAGGATAACCGTTGGTACATTAAGGGTTATTTGCAAAATGTTGTTGAATTGCAGAACCACATCTGATGTTTGACACTTTCTCTTGAGCAACACAAGACAGGCTGATCAGGGATGATCTGATGTGATTCGGCAATCTTTGGGACCTACTGCCTACATAGCTAGCATCGCACAGTCACTGAAATTGATGTACCACCTTGCTCGTTTGTGTGATCGTTGGAATGTATTTTTTGGCTTGTTAGCAGCTTCCTGTTATTTGTAGAAAGGAATAACATAGACATGCATTGCGTCTGTTTGAAAATAAAGAAAGCAAACAACATTCTTTGACTCATTGTTCAGGGGCAAGGCTTTGAGCATCCAGGGTTATGCTGCCTTGTTTAAAACTTCAAACAAATTTTGGCCGTTAACCGTCAGTCACCATCAGTGGTGCATTCGCCCTGCAGAGAAACTTGACAACCAAAAAGCACTCTCTTTACACACAGTATTAATTGTAGTTTCCCCCATTTTATTCGTATTCTTGTGTATGTCCAGATCAATGCCAGACGAAAGGCCTGTCTCTTTTCTGAGCTATAATTGCATCTATCATTGAAGAAAAGCTTGGAGTCTATTATAAATGACATAATAGCAGAGGTTCTATAAATGCATAATATAATTAACCTGAGTCAGCATGAATTCATGAAGTGGAAATCACATCTGCCAAATTTATTCCAGTTCAGTGAGAGAGTAAAAAGCAGGGTAGACAATGGGGGAACCAGTGGTGGCAATATATTTGGATCTGCACAACGCAAATGATAGGGTGCTGCACCTACGGCTACCTAATAGTATAAGGCTTTTGAAAGAGCAGACAAGGAGGAAAGGGCCGTGCTAATACCCACATGGTGTCGGGGGGGATTATATTAGCGTGGATAAAGGGTTGGCTAAATTATTGAAGACAGAAAATTGGAGTAAGGGGGCAATTTCAGGATGGCAACATTTAACTTGTGGAGTGCCAGAGGGATCAGCTCTGGGGACGCTGTAATTTACATTATGCATTAATGATTTAGATGAGGAAAGTGAATGGACTATCACCTAGTTCGTGAATGACACACAAATAGTTTGGAAGACAAGTGATGAGGTGACACAAAGGGTTAAAGACAGTTTAGTGTTTAAGCAAAAAAAAAAGGCAATTGGAATATAAGGTGCGAACATGTGAGGTTATGCACCTTGGCAGGAAGAAAAAATGTCTGAATATTAATAAACTGGAGAAAGACTCCAGGGCTGCAGAACAGAGGGATTCGGTGGTCCTCATTCATGAATCACAAAAAAGTTAGCATCCAAGTTAAACAGGTAATAAGGGAGGCAAATGGGGTGTTGGCCTTTATTTCAAATCGAATGTGGAATAAAAAATATGGAAGTCTTGCTGAAACTATAAAAGGCACTAGTTAGATCACACCTAAAGTTCTGCGAAAAGCTTTGCTTCCCTTATCTAAGAAAGATGTATTGACAGTGGGGGCAGTCCAGGGAAATTTAACCAGTTTGACTCAGGTTAGGCTTGAATTTTCTTATGAGTTTCTGTAGGTTAGATCTGTACTCATTGGACTTTCGAAAAATCAGAGGTGGCCTTTTTCAAACATATAAGATTATTTGGGTGGTTGGCATGGTGGATGCTGAGAGTTTGATTCACGTTTTGGGAGAGTCTAGGACCAGAGGGCATAATCTTAGATTGCTTGGTCGCCCACATAACAGATCAATTAGGAGGATTTTTTATCCTCTCACAGGGTAGTTAATCTGTGCAATTATTTACCACAGAGGGCTGGGTATTCAAGGCTGAGATAAACAGATTTTAACCAGTAATGAATATAACGGTTATGCAGAAAAAGGCAGGGAAGTGGCTTTGAGGATTATCAGGTAAGCCGTGATCTCATTGTCTGAAAAGCAGACTTGATGGGCCGAATGTCCGACTTCTGCTCCTATGCCTTATGACATCTCTATTATTACTGCAATTGCAAATCTTTAGATGTTTTCTCCGCTTATTGGACAAAGCAAGAATTATATGTTCGCTGTTATTATTCTACTTTTAATAATCAAATATTTAAAATTACTATCAAAGCCTACAGTAATGACGTACTCACTTCTAGAATTGCCCTAAAGAATACATAGTCATATCCGGCAATCATTGATAGTTTTAAAAACGCATATGTACTAATAAAATTGGCAGCTCGCTTGTGTGCAAGAGGTGTGTCCCGAGCAATATTTTTTTACGCATTTGTGCAGCTGAACAACGTGAGATATTTACAGTAATTATTGGGCTGCCCAGTAAGTTAACTTAGATTGTAACATTTTATGTTGATTTGATTATCACTCTCAACATGGGTCAAAACCCATTCTTTAATTTGAAGAAGGACCTGAATTGATGATCAGTCAATTACTCTGACAATTCAATAAACAATTATTAATTAATGCAACTAAGAGTGATTCGATATTTACAGTAAATATTTGAATTGAGATTAATTGGAAATAATTATTGGACTGAAAAAAATATTTTATAGTTAACCTCAACACAGGGATAACGTTGAAAAATGCTCTGTGATTAATCACATGATGATATCTTGAAATCTATCTTGAAAATTGCCTTGAAACAATAATTTTATGTTTGCAATGCATATCGGACTGAAATTAATTTGAGGATTCCAGTGTTTCTCCTCCCATTCATGAGACCGAGAACGTGTGCATCTCTGACCTTAAAATGGGCTGGCTGTGTTAACAACCACCTCAACAATATCGTGTATATTTCCCAGGTTTAATCCCAGCACCTCAATGATAAACATATATATTGGATATATATAAGATGACAGGTACCATCTCCTAACGTAGATCATCATATCAAACATTGTTTTCCCTTACTAACAGTAATCTGTTTGCCGGACCGGGTTCCAGTTTGGGTCATGGCTGCACAGTTTATCTGCCTGATCATGTTGTCATGTGTCCCTTCCTCAATACCGTTGAGTTCAGTGTTCCAATGCATATCGAGATCCAGGTGTCGGAGCCCAAGTTTCAATGTGCAATGATATAGTTTGTTTCTGTAGTTCCAACTTCCCCTTCTGTGAAGCAAACAATTCAGTTATTAAACAAAAACAAAAATATCTGGAAAAACACAGTAAGTCTGCAGCATTTGCGGAGAGGAATGCATGAAATCTTTCAAGTCCGTATCCGTCTTCAACAGAACTAAGTAAAAATAGAAAAGAAGTGAAATATAAGCTGGTTTAAGGAGGGGGGGGGGGAGGTAAAGGTACAGCTTGGATAGCGGACCAGTGATAGGTGCAGATTGCCAGAAGATGTCATAGACAAAAGCTCAAAGAGGTGTTGAAGGTGTTGATATTATCTAAGGAATGTGCTAATTAAGGGTAGAAAGCAGGACAAGCAAGGTACAGATAGCCCTAGTTGGGGTGGGGTGGGGTGAAGGGAAGGGATCTAAATACGCTAAAGGGTAGAGATAAAACAATGGATGGAAATACGTTTAAAAATAATGGAAATAAGTTGGAAAGAAAAACCTATATAAATTATTAGGGAAAAAAGGGGGATACCGGAAAGAGGGAGGGGATGGAGGACAGAGTTCATGATCTAAAATTGTTGAACTAAACATTCAGTCTGGAGGGCTCTAAAGTGCCTAGTCGGAAGATGAGGTGCTGTTCTTCCAGTTTGTGTTGAGCTTCACTGGAACAATGCAGCAGGCCATTGATGGACATGTGGGCATGAGAGCAGGGTGGAGTGTTGAAATGGCAAACGACAGGGAGGTCTGGGTTATGCTTGCAGGCAGACTGAAGGTGTTCTGCTATTAAACTGTGTCTATGCAGACTCAGGTGTCGATGGTCTTTTCAGCTCCCTGTGGCCCTTCCCGCTGTGGTGGACATCGTGTTATATCGGGGGGAATTTTGATCATCATTCTGTCTCCCACACTGGGTATTTGTCTGGGATCAATCACTGCTGCTGCTCGAGTTTGTTCAACTATGTTCTGTTGTTTCTTCACTTCTTGTCTAAGTGATTTTAACAGTTGACATATTTCCTTCAGGTACCTCCTGACCCTGCCTATGGCAGGTCCTGTATCGTCACAACTCGTCAGTCTTCACCCTGGGGGCCGCATTATTCTCCCCACCATGAGCATGCTTTGGGTAACATTTGGGTCCAGTTAGGCGTTGCAATGTGTTGCATGAATAGGGCGGGTTGCACGTCCGTCCATCTATTTTTTTCAACTTTCAGCTATTATACTTACAGCTGTTTTAAATGTCCTCTCCATTCTTTACACCATTCCTGAACTTTGAGGTTGGTGGGGGAAGTGAAACTTCTCTTTGAATGCCGACGGTCGACACCTTCCTTAATGCTTGATCAGTAATATGCGTTCCCTGGTCACTTTTTATGTGAAGTAGTGCTCCCCAGTGCGGCCCAGCCACCAGGCAACTCCTGTTTCGCTGTATTAACTCGTTGGCCACATTCCTCCTTAGGTGCTATTCCAGTGTACTGCTCGAAGAGCCCTTGGCACAGAAACACTGGCACTTCTGCCCATTCTCTTGTCCTCTATATTCCATTATTATTGCTTCAGTCAGGATCATTTTAACGGCATTGACAGTACAACAAGTTGTCCTGAATGCCTCCAGCTACCGACTAAGTTGCTCAATTGCCAAATGACCCTTTGTCTTTCCCCGACTATTTGCTGAGAAACCCGTGAAATGTATCTGGATATTTCACCATGGCCCTTTTGGGCACTCTTGATACCGCATCTGCTGATCTTCCCCGGGTTTATGCTATGCACATATTCAGCATTTGTAACAATAATTTGCCGATATGCTGGCCCAGCTCCTGCCACCACCAGTCTCTCTGTATTGACTCAGTGGTCACATTACTTCCCTGGTGCTTTTCCATGTTAAAATTCTACGAGCCCTTGGCACATACACTCGGGCACCACTGCTCTTCCGTCTTCCTGCATATCAATTCTGGTTCCTTGATTTCTCCATTATCTCCCTATATTTTCCTTTCCCTGTATAGTCATAGAGAAATCAAGGGCAAGAATCAAACATGACCTCCGTGAAAAATTGTGGGAACGAGACAAGTAATGTTAAAAAGACAAGCCTTAATGCTTTGTGCCTCAGCGCGAAGAGCATTTGCAATAGACTGGCTGAATTATCTGCGGAAATAGATGTAAACAGGTATGATACAGTCGGGAATACGGAAACATGGCTGCAAGGTGAGCAAGGATGGGAACTGAACATGCAGGGGTATACGGTATTTAGGAATGTCAGACAAAAAGGAATAGGTTGTGGTGTTGCATTGCTGGTTAGAGAGGAAATTAATGCAAGAATGAGGAATGATATAAGCTCCAGTGATTTGGAATCTGCAGGGCTATAGCGGAGAAATTCTAAGGGGAAATAAACATTAGTGGTGTTGTATATAGACCACCACACTGTAGTGATGACGTTGCGAATGGCATTAAACAGGATATTAGAGAAACATTTAACAAAGAGACATTTGTAAATATGGGTGACTTTCATATGCATTTAGATTTGGCAAATCAAATTTGTATCAATACCATAGAGGAGGAGGTCCTTTAGTGTATATGCAATGTTTTTACTTCTGAAACAAATCATTTTGAAACCAAGAAGAGAACTGGCCATCATCGAATGGATATTGTTTAATGAGAAAGGAATAATTGGAATTCTAGTTGTGCGAGGACCCTTGGGATGAGCGACCATAAAAAATATAGATTTCTACAGAAAAATGAGAGCAACGTAGTTGATTCTGAGACTTGGGTCGTGAAACTTACAAAAGTAAAGTACGATTGTGTAAGGCACGATTTGGTTATGTTGGATTGGGAAACGTTACTTAAAGGGATGACAGTGGATAAGCAATGGTAAACATTCAAAGACCCCATGAGTGAACTGCAACAATTGTTTATTCCTGTCGTGCACAAAAATAAAACAGGGAAGTTGGCCAAACCATGGCTTACAAGGGAAATTAGAGATTATCTTAGATGGAAGGAAGAGGCATACAAATTCGCCAGAAAAAAAAAAACAAAAGGCCTGAGGTTTGGGAGCAGTTTAGATTTCGGCAAAGGAAGACCAAGGGTATGTTTAAGAAGGGGAAAATAGAATAGGAGAGTGAGCTCGCACTGAACATAAATATTGACTGTAAAAGTTTCTATAGGTATGTGAACAGAAAAAAATTGTTGAAGACAAATATAGGCCCCTTACAGTCAGAAAGAGGGGAATTTGTAATGGGGGAAAAATAATGGCTGGACAACTAAATACATACTTTTGTTCTCATTTCATCAAAGGAAAACATAAATAACACACAGTAAACGTTGGGGAACACAGGGTTTAGTGGGTTGGAGGAAATGAAAGAAATCTGTATGAGTAGGGAAATTATGTTGGGGAAATTGATGGCATTGAAGTCCGATAAATAGCCGGGGACTGATAATCTACAAACCAGAGTACTTAAGGAAGTGGTCCTAGAAATAGTGGATGCATTGCTCGTCATCTTCCGAGATTCTATAGACTCTGGAACAGTTCCTACAATTTGGACGGTAGACAATGTAACCCCACATTTTTAAAAGGGAGGCAGAGAAAAAACAGTGAACTATATACCAGGCAGCCTGACGTTAGAATTGGGGTAAATTCTAAAGTGCATTATAAAAAAAAATAATCGCTGAGTACGTGGAAAACATTGGCAGATCGGACAGATTCTGCATGGATCTTTGAGAGGGAAATCATGCTTGTCAAACCTACCGAAATTTTTCTGGGATGTAACTATTAGACTTAATGATGGTGAGCCAGTGGATGTGGTTTATTTGGACTTTCAGAAGGCTTTCGACAAAGTCCAGCATAAGAGCTTTGCTTGTAAAATTAAAGTGCATAGGTTGGGAGAGAGTGTATTGAGATGGGTAGAAAACTGGTTGGCAGACAGGAAACAAAGAAGAAGAATATACCGGTATTCTATCGAATGGCAGCCAGTTATTCACAATATATATTAATGACTTAGATGAGGGAATTTAGCGTAATATCTCCAAATTTGCAAATGACACAAAGCTGGGTGGGAGGGTGAGCTGTGAGGAGGATGCAGAGTTACTTCAGTGTGATTTGGACAAGCTGGGCGAGTGGTCAAATTCATGGCAGATGCAGTATAACATGGCTAACTGGGAGGTTATCCGATTCGGTATCAAAACAGGAAGGCAGATGATTATATAAATGGCCTCTGTTTAAAGAAGATGTGGAATGCCCTCAGGCAATCCCGGTGTCGGATGGAGGTGTAGAGGGATTGGACCTCCATGGTGAAGAGGAGGCGATTAGAGCCAGAGAACTGGAAATTGTTGACATGATGTAGGGCGTCAGAGTAATCGCAGATGCAGGTGTGAAGAGACTGGACAAGAGGGGAGACAATGGATTCAGAAATGATAGCCAGAAATGAGTTCCATGGGAAAAGAACAGGCTGACACGAACAATATGCCGGGCGAGTCCAGTTTGTGGATTTTTGGTAGGAGGTAGAAGCGGGCTGTACGAGTTTGGGAGTCTCCGAGCTTGGAATCTGTGGAGGGAAGGTCTCCAGAGTAGATGAGGGCAGTGACAATCCTGGAAACAATGGCTTGGTGTTCAGTGGTGGGTTCATGGTCCAGGTGGAGGTGGGAGAAAGTGTCTGCGAGTTGACACTCAGCCTCGGTGACGTAGAGGTCAGTGCGTCAGACAACAGCAACACCACTGTTGTCAGCAGGCTTGATGACAATGTCAGAGTGGGACCTGACAGGACTGAAAATGGCAAGTTCAGAATGAGACAGGTTAGAGCGCCTGAGAGGAGCAGAGCAATTGCAGTAAGGTAACGGCAACTGTGTTTTTCTAGGAACTTCGAGCATTGTCAGCTGTGTGGAGCCCATTCCCTGGTAATTCGACTTTGTTGTTTTAATAATTATCCATAATGTACCATAGTTTTGCATTGAAGGACAAGAGTAATACCTTATAATTTTGATGGCGTGTGAGATGATTGTGAGCACACGAACACCGTTGCTTCCGTTTATCCTGATTTTGGTGTTCAACTCTCTTACTGCCAGGAAGATTATAATTGTTAATCGGCCAGTGCAAAAGGGGGGATCATAGTAACCCAGAAATGAAGAACTGAAAGCAACCTCTCAGTTTACTGTTGCTTTGTCTGTCAATTTTATAATGTTATGCTTTATATATGTGTAACATTCGTTACGTTGACAATCCTGCAAACTACAATTTTCCGCACAAAATATTTAGCAATCCAGTATTTTGTATGTGACAATGTAGATTCATGCTATGACTTCTGAGTTCGTGCAACAACACTTCCATTTATGCAGTATTCCACAGTAAATTTAGAGAGGAGTTAAAGAACGGGTTTAAATACCCCTTTACTCTAATTAATAAATTATTTGAACGGCAATGTAAAAATGAACCTCAACAAGAGAATTTTTTTTGCATTACAACCCAATCCCCTTTCAAATGTCATTCTATGCTGTCACGTAAAAATCATTACAATCCGGCATATACTATAAAATGTGACGATTGTGAGGAACCCGTTTTTTGCAAAATTTGAAATACATTGAATTTTGGGCCGTGATCCTCCTCAGTTGTTCTTTTTTCAAAAACTCTGCAAGTTTAATTCCGACCTGTGATTTTCTTTTTTGAAGAAACCACACATCAAAAAACAGCTGGATGTCCAGAAGGGACACGTGGTGAAGGAAGCGCCGTTGTGCTGAGCAGAGTTAAAGAAGAACGACGAGTGCCAGGATACGGACACTTGCTGAGTCATTGGAAAAACATGGCCTGGAAGTATTATGACCAATTTATTATTTTTGATCTCAGGGTCATTCTGTGTGCTGTGCCTTGAGAGCAGGCTGCAAAAGCAGTCTGTCTCCCTCCATCTCCCCCCTCCCCCAACCCACAACCCCCCACCCACCCCCCACCCCCCCCCACTCTCTAGGCAGAATTATCTGCAGTGCCGAGTGAGTTAATCTTCAACCTGAAAATTCTCATCAGAATAACTCATCTATCTATCTTGTAAATGTCTACGATGTAGTGACAGGCGAGAGTTGACAAATACAGTGTTTCACCAACGATTCGTCTGAAAGGACTTCCACTTGTATTGGGACCAAAATTCTGTTAGATCAACAGTGTCGAGAATTTTGCGAACTTTATGCTTTAAAAGAAGCCTCTCCCATACGCGAGCCCCTGCAGAGATCGTGTTTTTTTTGTGTTTGTGTGGGGGGGCACGGGTGTTGGGATATCTGTTTTTTTTAAAGGGGGCGTGGGGAAACCATTAAACATCGAAAGTGCAAAATGTTTCTTAACCACTTTTGTAAATTGTTCTCAAAAAATGTTTATTTTCCAATTAAGCAATTATTTTGTGTTTGTTGAAAGAAGCCTGGTTAAAGATTTTTTATGCTTGGCCATAGCAGTATCAAAAGCAAAATGGTGATTATGTGGTGAGTTAATAAACATTCAAAGTATTCTACCGGCCTGTGAAGAAGTGGTGCGTGAATTGACTGCAGATACTTACCATCACGGTCCGTAACACCATGGTAACTTTTCCATTATCATCCCGTACAACGCTGTCCGTTTGCAAAACATTAAGATAACATCTATCTGAAATGTCTTTCCTCCATTCTCCAGCTCAGTAAGACTGCACTCGCTGGCCTCCTTCTTACAAATGAATTTATTGACAAAGCATGTAGACGGATACCTGTGATGGATGTTATACTGCTTAGGAGGGATAGAGCAGGTAGAGCAAGATAAGAGGTCCAGAATAGGTGACAGCTAAGCAGAGTTTGATTAAAAAAGGTATCGGGGAAGGCATTGGCTTATCAGCGACCCAGGTTATGTGCCGCTTACGAACAACTCAACAATGAAGTACATGTTGTGCAGCTTTTTAAAAAGACCTCTCGAAGCAACAAATATTTTTTGGCCGAGCCAGCAACTAACGGCATTTGAAGGAATTTACTTACGAAAAGGCTTTGATGAAAGAGGCAGCATTTGTGTGAAGTTGTTGGGAAGCGAGTTATTAATTCGTGTAGAGGGCAATTAATAGCTTGAATGCAATCACTTTAAGAAAGGGTAGTATGAATGCTTGCACTGCCGATTGCAAATTGTCTTGATTAGATTTGCCTGCAACATTGTAGAGAATGACTGGCATCGGCACAGTTCACAGTGATGACACTGCTAGTCTGTAAGTGTTCCGCTGTAAAGTTGCTAACGTTTAATCGCATATTATCGACATAAGTGTGGTACAGAGGTGTTAAAAATGGTTTACTTGTCACATCAGAAGGCAGATATTTTCAAGGTGGAAGAAAATCTGCACTGCTACAGGCGCACGTGCCACTGTCCAGAATTGATTTGCTGTATGAGGGCAAACATAAACGTGTTGTGATGCAACACCAAAAGCTTGATTCAATGCAGCATTCTCCAATACTAGTATGGAACCCGTGATTTTGATGTTATTAATAACAAACTCTAAGCTCCTGAGCTAAACAACGATTGCTTCCAAGCTTCCCGAGTGTCATCAATTGCTATTCAAATTCAGACCAGCAGCAGAGGGGGGGGGGGGGGGGGGGGGGGGGGGGGGGATGCAGCACTTTGCCTTGCTGAGTGGCCGTGCACTAACTGGCATGTTGGAAATATCGCGTTTGGTAGTTACTATCGTGACTTGATAGTGATTCCCCTCGATATCAAGGCAGCATTTGAACGTGTGTGGCATCAAGGAACACTGGCAAACTGAAATCAGTGGGAATAAGGGGGAAAACACTCTGCTATTATAGAGTCATACCTAGCTTGAAGGAAAATGGTTGTGGTTGTTGGAGGTCAGTCATCACTGCACCCGTGCATCACTGCAGGAGTTCCTTAGGGTAGTGTGCTCGAACCAGCCATCATCAACCAGCTGACTCTTCAATGAACTTGTTTCCAGCATACGGTCAGAAATGTGGATGTTTACTGATGATTGTACAATATTCAGCACCGTTCGCAACTCCTCATGAACTGAAGCAGTCCATGTCCAAATGCAGTAAGATCTGGACAATATTCTGATTTGGGCTGACAAGTAGCAAGTAACTTTTGTGCCACACAAGTGCCAAGCAATGACCATCTTCAGTGTGATAGAATCCAACCATCTCCGCTTGATACGCAATGGCACGTCAATCACTGAATACACCATTGTCAATACCCTAGTGGTTGCCATGGACAAGAAACTGAACTGGACTAGCCAAATAAATACTGTGGCTACGAGCGCCGGTCAGTGGCTAGGAATCCTGCGGGGTTTTCCGACGGGAAACTCACTTCCTGGCTCCCCCAAAGCCTGTCCACCATTTACAAGGCGCAAGTAAGGAGTGTGCTGGATTACTCTCCACTTGTCTGGATGAGCGCAGTTTACAAAACACTCAAGAACAATGACACCGTCCAGGACAAAACAGCCTGCTTGAGCGATTCTGCAGCCAAAACCATTCACTCCCTCCACCACGAACTAACAGTAGCAGCAGCATATATCATTTATAAGGTGCACTGAAGGGATTCACCAAGGTTCGTTTAGTCACAACTTCCAAGCCCAAGACTACTACTATATAGAAGTGAGAGGGCAGTAGGGGGGTGGGAACACCGCCACCTGGAAGCTCCCCTCCAAGCCACGCACCATCCTGACTTGCAAATAAACCACCGTCTCTTCACTATAAATGGAACTCCCCCCTACATCACCATGGGCTCATACACACCACATGAACTCCAGCGGTTAAATAAGGCAGATCAGCACCAAGACTTCAAGTGACACTAGGGATTGGCAATAAATGCTGGCCAAACCAGCGAAGCCAACATTGCATGAACGATTTAAAATTAAAGCAAACTGAAAGCTTCAGGTTAGCAGCGAGCTGAGGAAACATCTCCACCCAGAGCTGTCTGATTACTCTGATCTTCACAAAGCTGCTCAGCAGCATCAGCGTCCTCCGTTTCCTCAATGTTGCAAATATCCTGCTGCAAGGTTAAACATTTTTCGCCATAAATAGGCTGATATCACAAGCAAACGTCAAATTGAAAAACATTCTCACCATAAAATATTATGCCATCTCTCTTTTCTTTTTTTCTTTCAAGGGAAGTGAGCATGTGTCACAATGAGCAGCCTAAGTTTTTCATCCAGAATGGCCTTGTCAAGGATCGCTTAATATAAAGAGTGAAAGCAATTCAAACATTGAAGGGAAAATAATCTTGAATATGTTGCTGTATCGCAAGTTTGTTTGCAATTTAATCTTTTGAACTTAATTGTGAATGAGAATTAAGGCAGTTACTATATACAAACTCATGACTGGGGCTTCAGCGTGAAAGGAACAATTCCCTGTTGAATTTAAATTTGGTATTTTAATTCGTGGGAGTTGCAAGGACAGAGAACTTAAAAAAAATATTTCCGCCTGGCTCTCAACCAACGACCTTGGGCGTTTAGAGCAAGTTGGGAAACTAAAAAATGACAGAACAATTCATAGGCCAACTACCCTTGTGATGTATGTCTTTGCCTCAGTATCAGTCATACAGCAGCGACAATTCACGGTCGGGGGAGCTCACTAATTTTCTTGTCTTGCGTTTATCCTCTGTTGGGTGTCTTCCTAAGACGATGTGAGATAGATTGGAATTGGAAAACGTTATGCATGAAAGCATTGGCTTCTCAGCCACGTAGATAATGAGCTCCATAAGTATACCTCAACACTGAAGTACACGTTTGAACGGTTAGGTATATTGCTCCATTCTGGGATTGTTTGAAAGCAATTAGCAACACATTAGGAGTCCGTTGTGCAGCTCTATAAATAAGGTATGTAGAAGCAACAAATGTGTTTTGGCCAATCCAGCAGCTGAATGTTGAGAAGTGCGCTTATGAATAGGCTTTTCTGAAAGATTTACATGCATTGTTTGGAAGCGAGTTTTTAATTCCTGTAGAGGACTGTTGATGGCTGAAAATCACTTTTAGATAGGCTAGCGTGATATTTTGCACTAGCGATTGCATGTTGGTTCGCGTGAACGACAGGCAAAGGCACAGTTGACAGCGATGTCACTGCTCATTGCAGTGCAAGTGTTCGACTGTAGAGTAGGAAATGTTTGATTAAATGTTACCGACAGATCGGTGGCACAGAATTGTTTAAAAAAGCTGGGATTTGTGAGAAAAAGAGCGCAAATTTTCCAAGAAGCACAAAAGAAATGAAAACTGCAATCCGACTGGAGTAATTGCCCCCAGTTGATACAGTCTTGCAGCGTTTCAGTAACTACTTCAGGACTGTAACTGAACATCGCAGTCAACATGAGGTTTACGACGGAGAAGCTACACTGACCAGTATGGGGATCAATCCTGTGAGTTGTGCGTTATATGCACCACGTTCTAAACACATGAACTAACCATGCATAGCCTTCCAATTACCACACTGAGATCAAGTGACATTCTGATTCAGTCTATCACTGAGTGGACAATCCACTATTCTTCCTCACTGTCTGATCGCGCACCAGCTGGAACATTAGAACTCTCATTTTTGCAAACTCAAAGCTTCAGGTCACCAGCGAGCTGGAAGGACAAGGTTATTCCAAGAGCTGTCTGAAAGTTCCGACCTTCACAAAGCTGCACAGCAAAACCTTCTTTACTGTTTTTTTTCCCCTCAGTGTTAAAACTATACTGTCGAATGCAAACCTCAAGGAACAAAATTTCACCTCATCAATAATCTGATACATTGTGCAATATATTGCCTTCAGGATATCAACAACACCCTACACGAAACAGTAACTCCCTTCCCAAAGAACAAACTCTGCCTCGTTCTGCAAAGCCTATTCATAAGCGAAGTTTGAAAATGCAGTAAGCTGCTGGCAAGGCAAATAAATCACTGAATAAATCAAATAAATAAAGTTCCGTCGAAGGGTCATGAAGACTCGAATCGTCAACTCTTTTCTTCTCTGCCGATGCTGCCAGACCTGCTGAGTTTTTCCAGGTAATTCTGTTTTTGTTTTGGATTTCCAGCATCCGCAGTTTTCTTTGTTTTTTTTTCAAATAAACCACTTGTTGCTTCAACATGTCTTCTAGAAATGCTGCACAGCGAACTGTCATAGACCCATAAACGTTTACAGCACAGGGGGAGGCCACTCGGCCCATCTTGTCAACAAAGATCTGACTGCGGTAACCCCATTTTCCAGCGCTTGGCCCGTAGCCCTGGAGGCTATGGCGATGCAATTGAATATCTATATGCTTCTTAAATGTTGCGAGAAATTCTGAAACAACCACCCTATCCCACAGTGAGTTCCAGACTTCCACCGCTCTCTGGGTGAAAGAACTTCTCCTCAACTCACCTCTTAGCCTTCTCTTTCTTACCTAACATCAATGTTCCCGAGCTAATGACCCCCTACTAATGGGAATAGTGCCTTCCTGTCCATCATAACGGCCCTCATAATCTTATACACTTCTATCAGTCCTCTTTCAAACTTCGCTCCTGCAAAGAAAACAACCCCAGCCAATCCAATCCTTCCTCTTAAGTCAGTCTCCCCATCCCAAGCAGCATCCTGGTAGATCTCCTCTGACCCTCCCAGTGCAATAACATCCTTCCCGTAATGTGGTGACTAGAACTGCACACTGTACTCCAATTGTGGCCTAACCAATGTTTTAAACAGTTATAGCATAACCTTCCTGATCGGCTAATAAAGGAAAGCATCCCATATGCCTGCTTAACCACCGTTGCTACCTGCCCTGCTACCCTCAGGCATCTGTGGATATGCACACCAATGTTCCTCTGTTCTTCACTGCTTTCCGAGCACGACCATTCATAATGTTAAACCTTGCTGTGTTAGACATCCGCTAATGCATTACCTCGCATTTTTCCATGGCTGAATTCCATTTGCTACTGCTCTGCCCACCTGACAAGTTCGTTGATATCGTACTGCAGTTTTCGGCTGCTCTCCTCACAATTTTCCACCCTAACTTCTTAATGTTTTGCAAATTAACTTGAAGTACAGCGGAGGGGGAGGGGGGAACAAAATGCCAAACATCACAGTGAGTACTTCATTGTTGAATTGCTTGAAAGCGACATGTACTCTGCATGGCTGTGATGGCAATGATCTCTCGCAAAACTTATTCTCCTTCCAATCACTCTCAGGCAAACGTTTTATGAAGATTTCCAGCAGAGGTTAAACTCAAATTAAAATTCAACAAACACTCTGTAATTCAGCATCTCTTTAGTTGTCAACAGATGCTGTCTGAACTGTGCAGTAGTCCAAACATTTCTTCTTAAGTGTTATTTTAGTTTACGTTTTTGCTTACCACTTACATTTCCATGGATGTTTTTCTGTGGAGCAGCACATTTTCACTCAAGGCTACAACTGCCTCCTTATACAATAGTTTTGTCAACATCTGCCATTGATTCTAAGAGGATTTGACATTCTTAACAGCGTAATATTTTGCATTTGTATCTCACAATTTTTATTTACTCTCAAGAAATTATTAAAATATATTGCTATTAATGTCCTTGCAAGTATCTTTTCATACTACCTGCTGTAGTATGTTATCTCCTCCTTTGTTCTTCCTTATTTCTTTCCTATTCACCGGAACATCTGGTCTTTTTCTACATTTAGTTTTATTTCACCTTAGTTCACGTCTCTCAGGTCTATAGCGTCCTCCTTATCAAATAGCTTTTGCAGCATCGTCCATTGATTCCAAAAGGATCTGGCATTATTTTAGGGTTACCAGTGAAGGATAACGCCCCACCTTCCACACCCAATCAAAAACAGGAATGACCCATTTTGTGAAGAAAGAAGTGTGAATCAGGTACAGCTGGCAGCAACCCTGGGCCCATTCAAACAGACGCCAGCCTATCATTGCTGCATCCACCCCCTGCTGCACTTGCCTTCAAGGTGTTATCACATTCAGAGAATGAAACGACTTTTAGTGAATCTCCTGATCTATCTAAAATTCATTTTCATAATTTGATGGCGAAAATGGACATTGTTGAGGACAGAAAACAAGCGGATTGCTATCTTATTCCCGTAACATACTCCTGCCAATATTCTGTTCCATTGTTTGTAATATGAATTGAGATTAGACACATGGCTTGACCAGCAGCAATTGTGAATCTATATGTTTTCGACCCTCTTCAAATTACCTTAACGATCCATTTTGTTAAGTTGTGTAAAGATTCTCATTCATGATTTCAACTCAAATCACTGACTGACCTACAGTGACATTGCTTGTTGTACTCGTGATCTGGAATGAGCTTGGTTTGTACAATATAATGAGTCTGATGGTGGAGCAAATGATGGGCAAGACATCAATGGTGTGCATTTGTGGTTGGCAGAGAAAATAATGGAGTGAGCTTGGGTGCAGGGAGGGGGCATGTGCGAGAAGTTGACAGCAGGCTGGGAAACTGTCGAAGTCAATAAGTAGGATCAGGAGAAATGAATGAAGGGGAGGAGAGGTCTGTCAGAGGCAAAAATATGAAATGACCAACTGGAAAACTATGATATTAATCATTGATATCAAAGTTACCACCATTTAAAACTACATTGACATAATTGTTCAGAAATCATCTATCTTATTACAGAATGCATCACTTCTTGAACAACGCTGAGAAACAGATTTATGCTCCCATATGGAGTTCTTCCATTACTACACGTACTACGGTGAAATTGACAAAAATAAATATTATTTTACTAAATGTTGATCCCTTTCATTGGCGTATTTACCTCGACTTTATTTAAGGAATATTGTGTGCCTTCTGTCACTTCTTAATTAAACCAGAATATAACGACCCAGTTACAATCAATTATTGTGGTACAAGCAGAGTCATCAGCAACTACATAACTTTCGTCTATATAAAATTTTCCAGTTCTGTCATTGTCTTCCTAATTTAGATGGATAATAGAGAATTTAGCGTGAGTGATACCCTCTTTATTCGAATCTAAGTCATGATTTAAATTTAAAAAGTTGGAAGCTTACAGAGTACATTGAAATACAACACTGAAGCTAAAGAAAATGTATTAAAAGAGCTTCAGAGGAAAGCAGATGTGTCCACAGGTGTAAATATTGCGACTGCCCAACTCACAGCTCTTCAGCGTTCACAGCATAGCATCAGTGGAGATAAACAAGGCGAGTGGTTCAAGTCGATGACTTTTCATCACAACTGAAGAAAAACATAAATATAAGTTTTTTTTTAACGAGTAGATTGCTGGAGACGGTAGAATGTACAAAAACGAATATCTGACATAGTGGATTGCAAGAGAATAAGAGTTTCATGATGGAAATGCTGAAGAGAGTTGTAAGGGTAATGGCAGATTAACAAACAATGGACCCAAGCAAGGCTGTGGATTTCTGCATAGAAACTGATTGAAAGTAACCTGATGGAATAAAGAAAGAAAGGTGATCAAAGCTACCAAACACTGAGAAAACCAACAGGAAAACAACATGGAAGCTGATGTAATAACATTTAAATCAAGCTAATGAAGTCCGAATATATTAATTTGGATTTACGGGCCAAAAAAAAGAAACCTGGCTGAATCAGTATTACCTTTGCAGGTTAATGCTCAAGGAAGTATTTTGACTTACTACGCACAATAGCTGCGAGGGGATTCATAATGCATTTTATGCAGGGGCAAGAGGTAAATGCTGGAGATTTTTAATGAAGACTTTGCCGACTGACTTATTTACATACGTACATTTGTGATTCACACAATTGTTAACGTTACAAGAAATAAACTTTCTTGTTTTCAAAGGGTTGACATCGAACTTCTACACAACAAATGAAATCGTTTACGCACTCGCTGAATCTACCCCATCCCTTCGTGTATTCTCATTGGAATTTCTGCAGCATAATATCTCGCTGAAATAAATGCAGTCTCCAAACATTTAAGGCCCAGTGCAGATTACTTCTTAATTCACTCCGCATAAAGCCCCATATTACTGAACATTGACGTTTGCAGCAACCTACTGAGCTATGAATCAAAACTTTGCATTACAAAGCTCTGCCGCATGATCGCGCCATGTCGCATAGATGGGAGATCCTTTCTCCCCGCTTCCAGTAAGGACTCCATCCCATTATTTCAGTTCCCTCACCTCCGTCGCATCTGTTCTGATGTTGCCACTTTCAATACCGGTTCCTTTGACATGCTCTCCTTCCTTAACCGAGGTTTTCCACCCACGGTGGTTGACAGGGCCCTCAACAGTATCTGACCCATATGCAGAGCATGCGACCTCACAACTTCCTCTACCTTCCAGAACCATGATAGGGTCCCCCTTGTCCTCACTTATCACGCCACCAGCCTTCATATTCAATGAATCATCGTCCGCCATTTCTGTCAATTCCAGCATGATGCCACCACCAAATACATCTTCACTTCACCCCCAGTGGCGGCATTCCCCAGGGATCGTACTCTTCAGGAAACACTGGTCCACTCCTCCATCAACCGTGATACCTCAAACCCCTCCCACATCACCTTCCAATGCAACCCCAGAAGCTGCAACACCAGCCCCTTTACCTCCACTTCCCTCACCGTCCAAGGGCCCAAATACTCATTTCAAGTGAATGAGTATTTCACTTGCACTTCCCTCAATTTAATCTATTGCATTAATTGTTCCCAATGTGGGTTCCTCTACATATGAGGGACCAAACACTGACTGCGTGAATGCTTTGCGAACACCTTCGGTCAGTCCAGAAGCATGACCCAGACCTCCCTGTAGCTTGCCATTTCAACACTCCAGCCTGCTTTCATGGCCACATATCCGTCGTTGGCCTGTTGCAATACTCCAGTGAAGCTCAACGCAACTGGAGTGACAGCACCTAATCTTCCGACTGGGCAAAAATAGGCTGCCCGTTTACCTGCACATGAGGGAAATGCACGGTGGAAGGTGTTAAGAAGGAAATGTGCACCAAGAAGAGTGTGATGCCTTTTGTCAGACTGCGGAGGGAGCTATGGAACTTGAGCGAGCCCACTTTGTTCATTTGATAAAGCATCAAATTGTTAACCTAAGGGTCTAGCGTTCCAGTCCACTTCTGATCACTGCTTTTAGAACAAGGTGTTCACTTCCCATGAAACGGCAAAAAGCGTCCATTTCCGCTGAATTCTAGACTTACAGCTACCCTAAGTATGAAAATGTGTGAAAAGTGCTTCTTGACTTTTCGCTTGGTTTGTTTTCAATGTCAAAAACATATGAAAATTCAATCTATTCTTACCGCCGGGAAACAATTCCCATTATTAAATGTAACAATTCATTTTAACTGGAGACAAACCTCCATCAGCTCACGCTTCATTCTTCTATACTCAAGGGAGGAGAAAAAGGAAGGACCCCTGAAAAGAATAATGTGCAGGGTGCCTAGGAGAAGGCTGGGCAGTGACAGTGGTTAATTGTTCCTTCAAGTGTCAGCACAGATCCTAGGGGCCAAATGACATCCTTCTTGTGCTGTAACCATTCTATTATTGTGGGAGTTGGAACTTGTACTCCGAAAATACCAACAAAGCTTTGGAATCCAACTGGTGAATCTGAACTCCTTCCACACCAATGTCCATACAGTCTTATTTGTTCCTCTGGTGTCTGTTGGAACAAAATAAATAGCAGCAGTAGCATCATGCACTGGTCTTGACGGCTTCTCAAACTTCTTGGCTGATCTTCCACAATTGCATTTACCTGGGCTATCTCATTGCGCCAATGATTCCCAGAGAACTTGAGTTCTGTTGAAGGATCATGAGGACTCGAAACGTCAACTGTTTTCTTTTCCGGCAATGCTTCCAGACCTGCTGAGATTTTTCAGAGGTAGAAATGTCACAGCTTTTATACTGTTGAATGAAGTGGGAAGGAGCAGGTGGAACAGAATTGACCTGATTTCGACTGAACTCAGAAAGCTGTGCATGAAAACGACTTTACACCGTCTAGCTAAATATTTCTCGTGATTATTATGTAAAATACAAAATAAAATAAAATTTTCTTCAGGTGAAAAAGTTGGTTCCTGCAGCTTTATAAATTTTCGCGTTAAAGGTCAGCCAATGGCGGCCTGTAGTTTCCCGTGTTGCATTTCAATGCCAGAGTATGGTTTAAATCTGCCTGGTTCTCGTCAATTCCTGCTCGGGTTGGCCTGTGACAGACTTTAAAATGCGGATGTGCAGCGGACTCGGTATTAACAGTACTTGCATTACAGTTTGTGCAGACAACTCTTCAAAACGTATCTTGCTAACTCAAATAACATTGCACGGTCTGACTGCCTGTACTGACCACGTTGAAATGTTTTAAATATTCAGAGATTACATTGAAGATCCTCGTGATCTATGTGTAAAAGTTGAATCTGATTGCACTTTTTGCGATGGCGCTTTAGAAATGTTTTGTAACGTACTTTCAGATATTTTATGAATAAATTATGTTTTTTTTAAAAAAAAACTATTTTCACCGAGGGACTGAGAAAGTTATAGAAACCTCGGGCTATGCGCCTCATTATCAATGCATGCATTGAATACTAATTGTATTCTAATTGTATTGAAACACCTCCGAGTGCAACATAATGTATGTTGATTACTCCAATACCATTGCCCTGCTTGATTGTCTGCAATGACCATATTGAAATGTGTGTAATATTCATTGATTGTATTGAAGAACCTCGTGCTCCATGTGTAAAAGTTGTACGTGATTGCACTTTTTGTGATGCCTATTTAGAGATGTATTGAAATGTTCATTCAGATATTTTCTGAACCAAGTATATTTTTCCATTAAAAAAACATCAGAAAATGACCGGGACCAAGCAGACATATCGGCCGGAGTGATACTCCTCGCAAACATCTGACTCCCAAAGCTCCCAAGCCGCCAGAGCGCTCCAGCCACGGTCGAGTGAAGAAGCCTCATCGCTACAGAGCCGGCACTGTGGCTCTGAGGGGGATCCGCTGCTACCAGAAATCAACTGAACTGCTCATCCGCAAACCGCCCTTTCAACGCCACTTGCGGGAGATCGCTCAGGACTTCAATGCAGACCTGCGCTTGCTGAGCTCGGCCGTCATAGACCTGCAGGAGGCCAGCAAGACTGACCTGGGGTGGGGCTCATTGAGGACATCATCCTGTGTACCATGCAACTGAGTCACCATCATGTCCAAAGACACCCGCCTGGCCCGCGGGGAGCGAGTCTAAACCCCGGCTTCAACAGCAAATGTAATAACGGCTCTTTTCAGAGCTATCAATGGACAAAGGGCAGAACTGTCACCTGCCACTGCTGGGAGCAGCATTTCCCCACCCCCTAAGTGGACTTTACAACTGAGTGATTTTAAAAACACCCAGTGCTTTGCGAGGCCATTTCAGGGGGCAGTTAAGAGCCCAGTGTCTGGAGTCACATGTTGACCAATCCATGGTGAGGATGACAGATCTGTAACCAGTGACTTGTGTCTGATTTCGTTAATACGGCAGCTCTTTAATTAAAGGACTGTGAGTCTGATCCAGGCCCCAGATCACAGGTTTTCTTAGATTAATGTATAATGTTGCTGAATTATATAGGATTGTTGTTTTCAACACGATATTTTTAGTAGGGGATATACGTGGGCAGAAGATGTAAGAAAACAAATGCGGGTAAATGGAATTAAGCGACTGGTCTTTGTATGAACTGACCCAGTCCGTGAATGGGTCTGAAGCCGGTTTTGCTGCATAAACTAAGGCACAAACGTCGCCTAACGCGTGGGTGTTCCCAGCATTTTCTGAACTAATACTGGTTAAACTGTCCATTTTAATTCAATTACTCTGGAGAATTGAACAATGTTTCTGATCTGGAAAAACTCATCAGGTCTGGCAGCATCGGCAGAGAAGAAAAGAGTTGACTTTACGAATCCTGTGACCCTTCAACTGAACTGAGTGAATATTCGGAAAGGGGTGCAATGTAAGCTGGTTTAAGGTGGTGGTGGGGGTGTGGTTGTGGGGGGAAAGAAGTAGCGGGGGTGGGCGCATTGAGTGTAGGGTCAAGCAAGCAGTGATAGGAGCAGATAATCAAAAATGTCACAGACAAAGGAACAAAGAGGTGTTGAAGGTGGTGATAGTATCTTAACGATTGTGCTAATTAAGAATAGGGGCAGGGAACTCAAGGTACAGCTGAAGTGGGGGTGGGGTGGAAAGATTAGCAGGGCATTCACCATTTAAAAATAATGAAAATAGGTGGGAAAAGAAAAATCTATTTAAATTATTGGAAGAATAAATAAAATGAAGGAGGAAGAAACGGAAAGGGTGTGGGGATGGAAGAGGGAGTTCAAGGTCTAAAGTTGTTGAATTCAATATTCAGTCCGGAAGGATGTAAAGTGCCTAGTTGGAAGATAAGGTGCTGTTCCTCCAGCTTGCGTTGGGCTTCACTGGAGCAATGCAGCAAGCCAAGGACAGACATGAGGGTAAGACAGCCGGGAGGAGTGTTAAAATGGCAAGCGACAGGGAGGTTTGGGTCTTTCATGCGGACAGACCACAAGTGTTCTGCCAAGCAGTCGCCCACTTTACGTTAGGCCACCGTTGCGGCCCGGAAGAGTGCCCCCTCCAGTGGCGGAGTGAAGAAGACTCACCGCTGCAAGCCGGTATAGTAGAGCCGCGAAAAATCAGTCCATACTAGAAGTCCACAGAGTTACTTATCTGTTAACTGCCCTACAATGTTTCAGAGTGCTGTAATTGGAGCTTGGCAGGAAACTAGTGAGGCTATTTCAGTTGGCCTGTTGGGGGAACGAATCTGTCTGCCAGCCATGCCAAAAGCCTGAACATTATGACCAAAGACATCCAGCTGGCACCACGGATCTGGGGAGGCCGTGCTTAAACGCTGCTTCATTGCATTTACTCCAGACTATTTTGAAGTGGCATTTACACAATTTCTAAAACATTATTAGACAGTAAACTTGGCTTCCTTTGGAGGCTGGAACTTTATTTTTTATAGTTGTTCGTATTGAGTATGATTGTCTCTTCATTTGGAAGGAGGAAAGTATTTTGTGAACATTCCTACGAACTCTTGGCTCAGGTTGCAAAATAAATCTATTGTATCTTTAAAAAAATGTCGACTTTGAACTATACATGCACGTCCAAACGGAAGTATTGAACGAAATATTGTGCAAAGTGTTCTTTTTAAGCAGTTTCCTGGACAGTTATGCATTCTACATTGCTCAGCATGGCCGTAGGCCTATTCAATAATCTCGTTTTTGACTGTCAAATGCGTTGATCTTCACTGCGAACTTCTCTATGTTACAGTAGGAAAAAATAAAGAACAAGTCTTACCACTTTTTCTCAAAATTTTTCCCAATACCTTTCCTCACCCCTTCTATTTGACCTGACCCGTCCCACCTTCATCTCGACCCTTCTTGTCGCTCATGGCAGACACGGTTCAATCGTGGTCAGCAGCTCCATGATCCAGAAAACAAGACATAACTTTCGGGTGGCTGCGGCTACATCTGCCGGGGGCGCCGGGTCCTCAGCACCAATAAGGTCACTGATGTCCAGATGGCCAAAAGGGATGCTAATAACAGTGGACAAAGCCTGATAAGAACCTGCTGAGGGACTGAGAATGGTCAATGTTCGGAATGACAACAATGGTCAGAAAAGACTGAAAATTAGTGGCGGGAAGCAAAAAGATATGGGAATACTTTATGACAAGGATTGGAGTGACTGTACCATTTTGTGCTATCTCTATTTGAATGCAGATATTTCTAGACTATTTTCAACTGCGTGTAATTATTAAGCTTCAAGCGGGTGGAAACACACTGTCCAGTCTAAACTAAGTTGAAGAAAACATCTCTCTGTATCCAGGGACGGTACTGAGAAAGGCTGAAAGCTGAAATAATGCCTGAACAAAGCACTTGCAGTGGACGAAAGGGATTTAACAGTTGAGTTAAAACATGTAGTGAAGAGCATCTCCCGAATGTGCTAGAGATTTGCCAGTCTCCTTCAGGTGAGGGCTGGCCTGTGGTCATTGTTTCTTTGCTCTCCTTCCAGGAAGCAGGGCGTCCAAGTTCTAGCCCAGGATGCATCATGCAGGCGGACTCATCACAGGGCCAACAGCTGCATTACGAACCGTCACATCATGTGAAGGTTTCTAACTGCAGCAGGAATGTGACCAGCTTCTAATGTTTACATGAGGAGGAAGAAGAAGAGAATTCTTAATGTCATGGTGCTTACTCGGTCAAATAATAGGTTAACGGGCCATTTATTTCAAAGAATACCCGAGAAAATCATGATCGTTGTTTCCAGCCATTTCTGCCCTCCTCTCACCACTCAGCCGCATTCCCGCCCCACCCTCCCGCACTCCATTAAAAAAAATCAGCTCCATGCTGGCCTTGCTTCGCAGCTCCCACCCTTCCCCAATATCACAACAATTGTTTGCAATCTCGGTTCTTCCCTCTCTCTGGACCCACATGGTTACGGTCTCGCACTTCACTCGCGCCAGTTTGCAAAGGTTTAGGTCACTCGCGTCTCAGGCCAGAGGCTCCAATCTCTCGCAATCTCGGCTCTGCTCACTCCTGATTCACATGGATCTGCTTCATGTATCCTTCACAAGCAGAAATAAGGCAGCACCCACCACCAGAAATTGGAAATGCCCCTGGGAGCAGCAGGGAATAGGGGAGTGACCTTTGGGCAACACAAATGATTTTTAACGTGACCACCTTTGTGTTGTCTTGGAGGAGCAGAGGTCAATCCCCAAACACCCACCATCTCAGGTGCATCGGCATTCCCTCTTATTGTCCAGGAGCAAGAGGGGATTTGATGGTGATTGGAAAGCTAACATTGTGCAGAGTTCGGGGAGAAGGCAGGGGAATGGCACCAAGTGAAATGTTTACGTTTGAAAATCATGTATGAATTGTGGTTCGTTCTGCTATCATTTTCAGAACTTACCGATGTGAATAAATGAACATTCAAAAATTTCTAAACGTGGCAAATAAGACATGAACGTCCGTCAAAGTATGTTGGAAAGTACGTATGACAGATATGTAGGTAGGAAAGTAAGTATGACAGATATGTAGGTAGGAAAGTAAGTATGAAAGAAATGTATGTAGGAAAGTAAGCTGTGAAAAGTACATAAGGATATAGATAGGTCACGTGATTGGACAAAAATCTGACAAATTGTGTATAACGGAGTAAATCGTGAGATTGTCTATTTTGACAGGACGAACAAAAAAAGGGCACATAATCTAAACATTGGGAGATTGAAAAGCTTGGAGATGCAGATGAACCTGGGTGTCAGAGTGCATGAATAATTTTGTTTCTTTCTGCTGTTACACTCTCCAATACCATTGAAAATCGGATATTCCAGAGCCCCAAATTAAATGTTGCCTGTCTCCGAGTAATTGTATTCCGGCTTCAGATCCCAGTTTATGGAAAACCTTCGTTATTAACAGGAAGGAAAACACATGAGTTTCACTTTAAATAGAAGTTTAGTTTCGAACATTTTTATTTGCTTATTTGTATCAAATCCAAAATCTTACGGATCAAATTCAGCTCCGAGGTTGTGGTTTGACAGGTTTAAAAACCAATGAACTGCGATGGCCAGGAATCAAATGCGGGTCAACTTCTGGAAGGCAGGTATGTTCACCACTATACCAGCATCGCTGACAGCAGTTGCTGTAACAAAGCAAAAAGTCCCAAGACTTTTAACAAGAGAGTTATCATTATAAATAAAGCAAAGTTGGTGCTGAGCCACGGGAGGAGATCGTTGATCAGATGACAAAAGCCTGGTCAAAGAGGTAGATTTTAAATAACATCTTAAAGAGTTAGGGAGCTAGAGAATTGGAGAAGCTTAGGGAGGGACTACAGCATTATAGACCAGGTCAGCTGTTGCCAATGCTGCAGAGATTGAAAGCCTATCACCAGTTGCCTTTGAGAAGGTGGAGGTGAGCTGACTTGTTAAATCCACGTGGTACTCCCAAAGCTCTGTTAGTGGTGGAGTGCGGGAGGAGATTTCCAGGGTGCTTAATCAGATGCATTGAAGAAACAGAGATACATTTCCAAATCAGGATTTTGTGAGGGTTGGAGGGTAACATCCAAGGAGCAATGTTCCCGTGCATCTGCTGTACCTGCCCCTCTAGATGTTAGCTATGGTGACTTCGAAATTTGCTGCACAAATAGCTTTGGTGAGTTCCCACAGTGCATGTTGTGCATGATGCACACTACTGTTACATTATGTCGGTTGTGGAGGGATGTTGATTGCATGTGGTGTGAGTCAAGCGGGTTACATAGTCCTGAACGGTGTCAAGCTTCTGGAAGATTGTTGCTGCACTCATAGAGGCCAGTGGAGAGTATTACATCACACTCTTGACTTGTACCATATAGATGGGCGACCGGCTTTGGGGAGTCAGGAAGTGAATCACTCGCCACAGGGTTCCTGGCCTCTGGCCTGCTCTTGCAGCCACAAAATTTGTATAGCTAGTCCAGTTCAGTTTCTGGTTAATGGTATCCCAGGATTTTGACAATGAGAGATTCAGCAATAGTAATGAAATTGGGCCCAGTGAGCAATGGCTAATTTCTCACGTGTTGTAGATGGTTATTGCTTGGCGCTTGTGTGGCGTGAATGTTATTTACCACTTGTCGACCCAAGCCTGAATATTGTCCAGGTCTTGCTGCATTTGGACATGGACTATTTCAGTTTGTGTGGAGTCGCAAATGTTGCTGACCATTGTGCAACCATCAGTGAACACCCACACTCCTGACATTATGATGAAGGTAAGGTAATTGATGAAGTAACTGAAGATTTTTGAGCTGAGGACATTACCCTGAGGAACTCCTGCAGTGATGTCCTGGAGCTTAGATGATTGACCTCCAAGACCAACATACCTCTGCGCTAGATGTAACTCCAACCAACAGAGAGTTTTCTCCATTGACTCCAGTTTTGCGAGGAATCCTTGACGTTACAATCGGTCAAAGGTTGCCTTGATGTCAAGGACAGTCGTTCTCACCTTACCTGTGAAGGGGAATGTACTGACGGCAGACATAACTGAATTAAATGGAAAATGTTGTACACACTGCGCAGGCCCCGCACCATCCGCGGAAAAGGCAAGCTCGGCTTTATGGTTCAGAAATTAAATCTTCTCTATGCCTGAAAAGCTAACATTCGCTTCCTCTGCACAGACACAGTGCAATGTTATCCCTATATTTCTTTGTTTTTTTTTAATATATATTTCGATTTCACAGTTTCACATTTTGTATTGACATGCTTATGTGAACTCGATGTGTTTAGTGAGTGCTCACCGCAGCTTCTTTCATTGTCAGCTCCCTCTCTCTTTCTCTCTCTCTCTCACGTGGAGCTGCAGCGCCACATCGCTTTACGTGCTGACATCACTGCATCCAGCGGCTGCCGGAGTGAATCCGCGCGTGCGGGGTGCGGTGACTGAACAGCGTTCCCATGGCAACGGGACGCGGCCCTGTGATGACAATGGCCGCTTCGGGTCGGAGGGCGGGTTCTTCGGACTGGCGACATGAGGGCGGCCCCGAGCGGCAATTTCCTCTGCCTCCAGGTCGGGTGGTGATTGAGGGAGGTGAAGAATCCCGGACACCAGAGCCCCAGAAATAAGAAACCAAACCAGTTCCCAGGCTTTTAAATTCCGAGCCGCTCAGCTCTTCCCCGATTAGAAACAGCGGCTTGGAAACTGGGCCGCTCATGTGGGTCCCACAAACCCGGTGCATTATAAATGTTGTTAAATATCGATCCAAACACCGACTGATCATCAATAAATAAATGTCCCCGTTCCACTTTGTGAAGGTTACAGTGGTGGGGAGAGAGATCTGTCACGCGGGGGTGGGGGGTGGGGTAATTTTCTTGCTTTGGGGTTTATAAATTTCTCCTTTTCCAGTTTGTGAAGGTTACAGTATTGGGGGAGAGAGCAGTCAGGCGGGGATGGGGGATTTTCCAGCTTTGGGGTTTACAAATGTTTCCTTTCCAGTTTGTGAAGTTTACAGTGTTGGAGGGAGCCATCAGTCAGGCAGGGGGTGCCCGGGGGGGGGGGGGGGGGGGGTGGGGGGTTTCTAGCTTTCGGGTTTTTTGGGGAGTCTCGAGGTGACTGGACGCCCCCTGGAAGGCTCCGCCCGGCCACACAGTTCACTTTATCCCGGTTCAGTTTCTCTGTGGGAGGGAGACGGTTTGAAAGCAGCCGCTGTCCCGGGTAAAATTCCCTCTGGTGAATGACCACCGAGCCCCCTTCGGCCCACGTCAGTTTGTCCCGGGTTACTTTGCCCTGCTGACCACCCTTGCTGACCTCTGTTGCCGCCTTGTTTCTCAGTTGTCGTGGTAGCCCCACAGCCCGTCACCGTGGAGAATGCACGCTCCTGGGGTGGGGGGGGGGGGGGGGGGGGGGGGGAGTGGGGGCGGGGGGGGGGGGGGGCGTTACTCTGCAAGTCGGACCCGGGGCTGGGACTGGGATGGCAGCTGGAGGGAGAAACCCCCAACCCATCAACATAAATGAGCCAGCGAGGTGGCCCGGGCCCGAGTCCCTGTGAATCTGGACATTGTCAGTGACCCCAAAATAAACATACTGGACACAGCGGAATCTGGTATCGGATAAGGGACAGAGCATCTGGAAACCCACCGTCTCATATAAAATCAGGCGAATAACCATCTCAGTCCAGCACCCAACGCCAGAAGCAAGTGACGACCGTGTACCCTGGGAATTGAATTGGAATCAAATCCCAGCCGATGTCCATCCTTCCCTCCCGGTGGTGTTAATGCTGCTGCCTGCAGGTTAAGCGAGCTCTGGCAGCAGGAACAGAAGGTATCATTCCGCCCTTTTAACTCGTTCTGACCATTTTCTTCGATCATAGCTGATCTGGGGGTTAACTCAATCCACCCACCTTCTCGACATCTCATTGGGGAGCAATAATATCCCCATTTCAGGTTCACAGATATTCACTGGGACAGTATCGGCAGTTTTGTGTGGGAGCGATTCTCCCAATTGCACCAGTCTTTGTGTGAAGAAATCTTTCTCCTCTCATGAATATCACTACTCTAATATTAAGAGATGTTTCCGCTTGCCATGAGCCCCAAGCCTAGCGAGTATTTTTATTTGTTTTTGTGAGCTGGTCAATTGCTTACAAATTCTTTTAAACAATATTCAATCCGAGCAGTAGTTTGGAGTGGGGGCGGGACGCGGTTTTCCTTGTATTTTGCAGCGCTCTCCGTGAATTTCTGCCGTTTTCCAGATTGATTTTGGGAGATGGAGAAAGTGGTGATTTTGGATTCAGAGAGTGGAGGGAGTTGATGTATAAGACTGACCCTGCCCTGCTGTAAGATAGCTTTTGTTCCAGCACTTTCGATTCCTATCTGTGAGCTGATTGTTGAAGTCTGTATACTCGACTGCTGCCTTGACCCTGACTGTCCAGAGGGTTGTGGGCTTCACTAACTAGGCCCGCATTTATTGCCCATCCCTATTCGTCCTTGAAAAAGTGATTATGATCCTCCACCTTGAACGGCTGCTGCCCATGTGGTGCAGGTACACCCACAGTGCTGTTAGGAAGGAAGGTCCAGGATTTTGAGCCATTAGTAGATGCAGAAACCCTCATCACATTAAAAAAAACCCTCGGATATTAAGCTAAACAACCATAATTTACCGGGCTTCCGAGCAAGAACGGGAAAGTGGAATGAGGCTGGAGGCCTTTTTTTCCCACGAGCACTGACACATTGCACCATATGACCTTGTATTGAGGTGTAAATTTTCTATGTTTCTGCATGCAGTTGTGTATTCTTCCTCCCACTGGACAAGCTGACCCCTGGATTTCTACTTGGACACCTGCAGTTCGCCTTTTCCAGATTTAAACTCTCACCAAAAAATGGCTCAATTTCCAGTTCTTAATCTGGAGTTGTGCCCGAGGCCACATCCTTTAGATCTTTATGTACTTTCCACATACGTTCTTTGATATCTGTAGAACATCTCTTTAATACAGATGTATTTATATTTCATTCTATACCAGTGTTGCTCAGTGGCAGCACAATCACTTCTGAAGCAGACAGTTGTGTACTGTGAGCCACTGTTAGAATGCTGATATACAGTGTCCCAACAAATATATGGCAAGAGAGCAAACTGATCTGTATCCCCTTCAATTTACGTCATCACTAAGGATCCACCTGAATTTTATCTCCCAGCCTACGCATGAAAGTGAACGCCGCCAAATATAGTTTGGCTGAATTGTCTGATATCAAACAGTTCCCATTGAGTCTGAATTAACTTCACCCTCCCTCAATTCAAATCGACACAAGTTTCAGCGTCAGTGAATTAATCCACTCTTGTCAAAACTTCAAAGAGCAAATCAGGCAGCAAGTCATCCACTGGCAATGTTTAATTCATTGAATAACATTGTTGTCATAATTTAAACAATGACTGTACCATAAATTAATATTTAGAAAAGAGTTGTAGACGAGGTTGCCCAGCAACATTACTAACACACATTTGATGTACAGGTAAGTAGCACAATGAATGAGAGGCTGTCAGCTCAGTCTTTCACCGCCAGTAAGTATTCGCTAGATCATTGATTGTCAAATTATAATTCAGATCAGGGCCTGAGATTGCTGCAGGTTGCAGAGATTCATTTAATATTGACTATTTGGGAATTTAATTAATCCATTCCATATTCTGTCTAATACTATTGATTAGAATAGATGTTAGTCATATGACCAAAACGGGAACTCTAAATCGGCCGTACTGTTTTTAATCGACCCCGTTCTCTTTGCCGTTGACTGTTTGTTTCCCCGATGAGATGTTAATCCTTGGCGCCGTCTGGTGGATTCAAGTGGATAGAACAGATCCCAACTGCTCGAATGCAAGAAGGTGTAGGGAGTTCCCCAGTGTCTGCATGAACATTTATCCTTCAGCTTGCAGCTCTGGCAAGAAACTGGCATTAGGATTTGGCAGCCTCGAGGAAATGTTTCGATTTCCACTTCAAAGGTCTGAAGCAACAATTTTACACATGAGTGACAAGTTCATTTTCCATCCATTTCCTACCTGTTGTCGCAGGTAAACTCTCCATAATTGTCGAATGCGGTCACCCTGAAACGTTGTTGTTGGGCTGCCTTCTTGAATCGCTGATGTAACATTTTGGCACAACCAAGCTGAATACTAGGGCACTTCAGTGGCCGCCTACATCACATTCAATCACATTGGAGATGGTCTGGAGTCAGAAACAGAACAGACTAGATAAGGTCGGCACCTTTCCTTTCCAAAAGCACAGTCTGATTAATGTTCACTGACAACAATATATTTTTTCAAACGCAATTTCTATGAAAGTGAATTAAAATGTTCATGCTGCCATTTGAACTCGTTCTGTGGGATATTGGAATGACCCCTGGATTGTTAGACCAGCAGCATTATTATTATAGCACCCTCCCATGATAGTTGACATCTACTCCAGTAAATAAAATTTTACGTCATCGCAATTTGTGGATTATAAGCCCTAGCTGGGTGTCAATGACTGCATCGCATAAGTGCATGAAAACTCTTGTTATATGTTATTTTTTCTTCGTGTTACCTGCTCTTTTCGTTATATATGTGCTCATTGCACATCACTGTATTGTGATAAAACTGACAGTTCTGAGTTTGTGATTTTTACATTAAACCATAGGAAATTGAGTTCTGTTGAAAATATCTCGCCAACCGTCACAGTGATTGGTGGATCATCTCAAACAGCATGTCTCTTTGGCTGTTTGCAACAGTCAAATTACTGACGACACCTAACCAGGCAACGCTTGCAAACCTCAAAACAAGGTGTCCAACATGTGTTGTGATTTGCGATTGGACAACACCTGCTAAACATTCCTGACCATGCTCAAATTTAAAGGAAAAGCCAATTTAAGATCGTCGTCGGGCTCGCAAATTTGGCTCACTTATTGACACGGATGGCCCTGTCCTTTTAAGATAGAAGCAGCACGTCCAAGCAATGCGCGTTCTTGAACTAAACAAAATCTAAGGGAACAGCACTTCAAAAACTCATTCTCCAGGCCAATGCCCTGACCTTTCAGTGTCAACCTGTCTGGTTGAATTTGAACAATGTTGCGAAGTTAGCTGTTCAACGCTGCAGTCTCCATAGGGCAATGTTTGCATGAATCAGAGTCCACTTCCCAGTCAATCAGCACTCTTTTCTCGTGCAGTATAAATTGTTGGTCTGCTGTCACCTATCCTGTTGAGTGCAAGAAGAAAAGCTTTGAAAGAGTTTTTCTTTTTTTCAGCAAAACCAAGCCTGAGCCCTCTATCCCTTAATCTGTCAGTTTGTAGGCCCAGGTGATATTTAATACCAGGTAATCTTTCTTGTGTGATTTTGATCTAATCTGGTTACGGCTGATTACACATTAGTACTTCCCATTCCTTGAATCACTTTTTTCTCTCAGGCAAGTCAAGGGCGGATTTGACCGGGGGCAGGCGTGGACTTCTGTGGAGGACGAGGAGACTTCAGGGGGTGCACTATCGTGTTAATTCTCCACACCCTCCAACTGTGCAGAAACTGTCACTTTTGTGAGTATTCACACGGAATTTGAAAAGTGGTGACAATCTGATGAGTACTGCACAGACATGCCCAAGCGGCAGATAAAGTCAATGATAGCCGAGGCTACTGACAGTCTGGAGGCAGATTGGAGGGCAGGGCAGTTCCAAGCTTAGCTCTGTCTATTATATGCTGCTTCTGCTGTTTGGCATGCAAGTGGTTGAACGCTTTCGCATCATAGGATTGCACCTCATTTTTTGTGCTGCTTCTGACATACCATCCTACCATCTTCCATCATTTTTCTGCACTAAAAAGGTGAATGTGTGGCTGGTAAATTAGTGATGAAACCCTTCCGTCCTGCTGTTTCCGTCTCTATTTCCACAGGTCCATTCTGGCAGATAGGAACTTCAGAAGTCAGCCAGCTTAATCAGGATTGGTGTTATTCAGCCATTCTTGATGATGGATAATCAAGTCCCCCACGACATGTATAGCCTTTGCCTTTGTTACCTGCAGTGCTTCTTCCAAATAGCATTCAACGTGTAGATCTACGGATTCATTTGCTGAGGGATGTGGTAATGGCTTAGGAGGTATCCCTGCTCGTGTTCGATTTGACGCCATGAAACTTCACCGGGCCTAGAGTCGATGTTGACGCCTCCCAGGGCAAATCATTCCCAGTTGCATACCACTGAGTCATCACCTCTGTCAGTCTGTCCTGGCACTGAGAAATGACATAGCATGAGAAAGTGATGTTCGTGTCTGCGACATTATTTGGCTATGGTAAGACATTCCGTGAATATGAATATCACAGGCTGTTGCTTCACTTGCCTATGGAACAGTTCTTCCAATTTTGGCACAAGCCCTCAGGTATTAGTTAAAATGACTTTGCAACGTCGACAGGGATTGATTTGCCATTTCATTTCCATTGCTTGAACGATGCCAGGTGATCCATCTGCGCTTATTTTCTTTAGAATTTTCTACAATTGAATGGCTGGCTGGTCCATTTCAGAGGTCAGTTAAGGATCAAGCACATTGTGGGCCTGGAGTCACATGTCGGCCAAATCAGTTAAGGGTGGCAGATTTCCTCCCTTATAAGGAGATGAGTAACGATATAGGCGTTTATGCAAATTGGGTACTTGCATGCATTAAGGAGATGAACATTCAATTGCAGATTTTATTACCTGTTTGAAATCATCAATTGAATTTGAATTAAAATTCCAACAGTTGCCATTGTTCATTGAGCCCATGCACACGGGACTTTAGGCTGGGCCTCTGGATTACTATTGCAGTGACATCTACTGTCCTCCCTTGTCATCCAGTATCCAATCTGAATGTGGAATAGGCAGCCTGAAAAGATAGGGCAGCGGGCTGTCTTGGCATGTAGGTAACATGTTAGCCTCCCAGGAGCTTAGCTCAGATCTCAAGGGAATGCTTGTGGTGTTCGCAGGCCAGTTGTACATTGAGTGATTGAAAGTATTTCCAGCTGTTGAAGGCTGCTGTTTGTTCTGTGGGAGCCTTAATGTCCTCATGCGTGCAGCCAAAAGTTACCAAGCATCTGTGCAATCCAAAGATGGCTTGAATCCCTCCAGCCTGACTCTCGGGATCGCTGTGATGGCCCGTGTATTTCAGGGTCTTCTTAAAGAAAGTGCTGATCACCATCTTGAATCAGTGAAGAGCCAAATATTTGGAGAACACACAGGTACCTCGAGATGATCGCTGGAAATATCCGAGGGGCAGAACATCAGTGTCACAGTGACATTCAGTGTCTCAGGCATTGGGTGCTCGCCACTTCTCATAGGGCTCAACTGACCCTGCATCATATTTCACAATGAGATAACGTTCTCCTTGGAGAGGCGGTCTTCAGTAACACTGTTGTTCTGACACTTACAAGCATCTGAACTTCTGATGGTAAGCAACGCCTTTTGGATAGCTTTATCAGTGCGGAAGGGACCGTGGGCCTTTCTGTGCCCTCTTCGTCTATGCTTCTTTCAGCCTCATGGCCCTGGTGCCATTCTGTATGATTCTACACCAGCTTCAAGTTGCAGCTGATCTCTCCTTTCCGAGGCTGCTCCTCACCGAAGGTCTCAAAGGCTGAGCGAGTAAGGCCAATAGGAAATAGCAGCACTCACTTTTCCAGGCTGTTTCAGTAAACCCTACTCTGCATATACACGTTCTAATTCATTGAGGGCTCTCAACCAGAGTGCCCATAATATTTCAGTCAGCTTTGTGCTTTCAGCAAGCTGTTGCTACCGGAGGTGCAGCCACTATCAGCGAAGCTACCAAGCAATGCTTCTTCTCACAACGGTTGCTGCTTGCAGCCAAGACTGAATTTCGCTTACATTATGCTTCATTACAGCTGGAGAAGCTCTGAAGCTCCGTTGTCCCTGTGCACCCTTCCTACAATACAAATAACTTCTCTTGAAATCACACTTAATTGCCTATTTATGGGGCTTAATGGCCTTTCCACCGGGTTCAAGTACAACCCAAACCCTCTATCCGGGCCTTCTGGTAATATTCGCTTGCAACAAGAACATTTTGGGTTTTCCTTCTGACTTTTGCTCCCATTTCACCATTGTTCCCACCTCCCAGTCCGAAACTGTTGGCACTGTTTCTCTCCCCAAAGCTGACTGCTGTCCTGCTGATTATTATCAGCATCTTGTGAGGAAATCCGACTCTCCTCCTGCTTCTCTGGGTTATGCTATGGGAGGAATTTGAGGACACAATTAATTTCAGGGCAGCGATTGCGATGCACCACAGGGAGATCGCTGGGCTAGAAGCTGAGGACTTCAACTCCTAGCATTCCTGGAGCTCAGGAAAAATCTCAGCGCGCGACAAGGGAGAGTGGCAGTTGGGAGTTGGGGGTGTGGGGGAGATGGGTTCACAGGACACGCATTTGTCAAAAATGGCATAAAATTTTATTTTAGCGAAAACCAGACTGGTCCATGATTTGAGAGTGGAAACACTGACCAGATTACAGGTTTTTTGTGACATGAGATAAAACGGGCTCATGTGCGATAAGTTGATTTTGCAGCTGAAGATCGCCAGCTTCTTGCAGCTGGGGCTCAGTGAAGCCCATGGGGGACTTTGGGGCTTTGAACCAGTTGTAGCTCCATGGTACAGGAGAGCTAGCCCTCAGAGAAGACCCAGAGCAGTTGAAAGTGTCTACCCTGTGAGACTGTCGTTTTGGGTTAGGGGTAACCTGTGGTGAGCAGTGGTTGCCTGCACAGTGCAGCTAGAGAGCTGGGATCATGTACGTTGTTAGATGCTGGGGTGCAGCTTGGCTAATACAGTAGGAAACAGTCTTGAATGAAGTGACTTAGGGCTGGGAGATGAGCTGTCATTGGGCGATCTGAGCTGGAGCCCCGTTTGCTCACAACTCATTGCAAGCATAATAATTAGGACGGCTTCCAGGCTGAGTTGGAACTGTTTTGAGGGGGAAGAAAAGTTACCTCCTCGTAGAGAGGAACTGAAATGCCTTTTCAGGGAAACAGAGGTTTAAAGAATTTGCATGACTCACAGTATTCACTGGCACCTGGGTGGGCTGCTAAGCAATTTGTGGGGCCTGTCCAGGTGGAGTCAGTCATGTAACATGGAGCTTGTGGTGTACTCAAACACAGGCTATCCGTTAACTCTTGTTTGCTTCATGTCAATTCGGATTGCTAGAGCACAAGGTTGATCGGATAGCAACAATTCCTCCAACTAGACTGTACAATCTATTTTTCAAATGATTTATTTCCTTAACTAATATCATAAAAGCTCCCAAAGCGCATCATCAGAGTGAACATTGCGCAAAGTATGAGGGACATCGAGGTAAGGAAACAATTCACTAGGTCAATGAAAGGGCTGTTAATTCACGTCTCAAAGGGAAAGTGAAGTCGTGTGGTGGAGCTGTTTAGCGAGAAAAGTTGTATGTTTGAAAATTAAGCCATGCGAAGTGGGCTTCGCTGTTTGGGGCAACATCCATTGCCCATCCCTGGTTGCTCGTAAGGAGGTAGTGGTGTACTGTTTAACATTTGAAGCAAATTTTGTCTTTAAGTGTGATTGTGTTTTTCATTCCTCTATTCTTTTGATAATATTTACTTTGCTATAAAGTTATTGCAATTAGTCGAGGACATCGTTCTCTGATTTTCGAATCTCTCCTCAACCTCTAGGAATTGCACAAACCGTGTTTGCAGATGTTTGAAGTTTCCCCTCTAGTGTTGCGCAGCTTGGCATTTACCATCCAACGTGCCATAACAAATTTGGGGGAACTTTGCGGGATTTTGAAAATAATAATAATCCCTTCATTGGTTTGGAATTGGTGAAAGGAAAGTCACCGAGCGCGAGCAATGTACTGAACTAGGAGTGGCATTGTGATATTTTAAATTAGAAGGCTGCAAAGTGACTTTGATAGTTGCTACAAATTGTATGGGAGTCGACTTTTTAACTCTGGATGCTTTACAAACGTAATCTAAAGCTTAGTTAATACAATTGTCAGGTGTGTTGCAAAAAGGATTACCTGTACTTGAAAATAAACCAGACAACACTGAAGTAATAGCATAACGTTTGAAATTGATTTCGTTAATGGAATGGCCAGGTTCTGTAGTGGATGAGTCAGTTGAACTTGAAAAGATACAGTTGCATGTAAAACAGCTTGACAATGAAAAGTATCTTAAGAAATTTGAATTGGAAGCGAAAGGAAAAGAAAAGGAGTGAGAAACCACACTGCAGTGGGGAGAAGCAGAAAGAGGAATAAACATGAAAGTTAATAAGAACTGATGAAATTAGAAGTGTACAAAAGGGGGAAGGGGAGACAACAGGAATATAATCTTAAAAAGATGGAAGTTAAACAAAGGGATCTCAGTGGCTGCAGGAGGTTCTGAAGATGACTTGCAATGTAAAGCCCATTTGGTATATGCCAACACTTGTACAAACTCTTCTTAAGGTTGAGGAAAGTGACATCGAATTATTCATTATCCCATTTGCAAAGATACCTAAAAAGATAAAACAGCCAAATGAATTTTCGACATTTCTGCGGATGTGTCTGGGCTGGCCGGGCCAGCATTAATGGTCCATCCCTGGTTGCCATTGACAATGTGGTTGCGAGCTGCTTCCTTAAACCATTGCACTCAATGTAATGTGGCTACACGTAGAGTGCTGTTCAGAAGGGAGTTCTAGGATTTTGATCCAGCGACAGGGAAGGAACGGAGATATATTTCCAAGTCAGGATGATGATTGGCTTGGAGTAGAAATTTCAGATGGTGGGGTTAAAATCTATGTGTTTCCCTTGTCCTTCTAGATGTTCGTGGTCTGCAGTTTTGAAGGTGTTGTCGAAGGAGCCATGGCAAATTCGTGCAGTGCACCTCGTAACCCGCACGGGTTTCTGCTACTGTGCGTCGGTGGGGGTGCTAGTGAATGTTTGCGGGTGTAGTGCCAATCAAGCGGGCTGCTTTGTCCTGGATGATGTAAAAGTTATTGATATTTGTAGGAGCTGCACTCCTCCAGGCATTGAGGATTATTCCATCACTCTACGGAAGTTTGCCTTCAGATTTTGGACAGGACCTGGTGATTCAGGGGGTGGCTTACTCGTCATACTATTTGTTGCCTCTGACCTCCTATAGTAGGCAAAACATTTATATGGCCATGACAGTTCAGTTTCAGTTCGGCCTCGCTGTTGAAAAAAAAAAACGGGGTATATGATGTAGTAAAGGAGGCTATTTTGTGTGAATATGATTTAGTCACTGAGGCATACAGGCAGAATTTTGGCATGTAAGGGAATTGCCTCAACAGGCCAATATTTAGTTTGACAGTGTAAAGCAAATGAATTTTGACCTTTGCAAACGGGCATTAAGGGTGGAGACAACAAATACATCTCCAAGAAAAGTAAAACTTTTGGAAGAATTTTAAGATCCAGTTTCTTCACGAGTAAGGAAGCATGTGGAGGAATAAAAGTTTAAAACCGCGAGGAATGCAGCAAAGGTAACAGATCATTATGAACTTGATCCAGGAACTGAGTTCACATGGTCAGGTTTGGGATACTGAATGACTTGTTTTCAGTGAGGATGCTGGAGTTTGTTCACCTGTCTTCCAATGTGGGATGAGTACGCTGCAGTCACGCCGCTGGTGGAAATGCTCCAGCAATTGGATGTGTCATTAGCAGGTGAATCAAGTCTCACTGACATGTTCGGACTCAATGGGTTTTGTAACCATGAATTGGAGAATCATACATGGAGGGTGGAATCCATTTGGTCCATCGTGTCTGTGCTATGAAGTAGCGATTATATGTTGTCCCTCTTATCTGCTCTTTGCCAATAGTTCTGTAAATAATACCTACTCCGCCCCCACTTTCAGTGTTTACCTACTTCCTTTTGATGTTCACAACTGAATCAGCTTCCATTCTGTCATCAGGCATTGTATTCCAGATTCCAACAACTTTGTAAAAATATGTTATTTCTGTGTCCTCAAGGGCTCTTTTACCAATTATTTTAAATCGTATTACTGATTCTTGTTCCAGTGCAAACAGTTTTTCCTTGTATTATTAAAACTCTATGATAATTTGGAGATCTCTATTCAATTCCCCTTTACCATAACTCATCTAAGGATAACAATTCCATCTTTTCCAGTCGTCCCGTGGAATTGAAATCCTTCACACCATTCCAGTAAATCTCTTCAATAGTCTTTCCAAGAAAGACAAGGACAGCAGGCACATTGAAACTCCACCAACCCATCTCCAAGTGACCATTCTGTCTTGGAAATATATTGCCGTTCCTTCACTGTCGCTGGGCCAAAATCCTTGAACGTCTTTCCTAACAGCACTATGGGTGTACCGACACCATAAGGAGTGTGGCTGTTAAAGATGGCAATTCACCACCACCTCTCGAAGAACAATTAGAGATGTGCTATCAATGCTGGTGTAGCCACCAGGTCCACCTTTGATTAATATTTTAATATAAAATCAGTTCTAATACATTCTACCAGATTTTAGATTGTATATATTTCCCCACTGTGTCACTTACATAATTCTGAGAGCTCTGTTGTTCCAGGAAGTATCGCCCTATACACTAAGAAAACGTTTAGAATATTAAGAAACACCCAGTCCTCTGAATCCACTCCCATATCGAAGGCGGATTGACAAATTATGGTCAGAGTTTCAGTTATTTCCACCACTCCTTTCCTCAGTGACCCCCACACATTCCATCCAGACTGGGTAAATATTCTACTGTATAGTGATTTAATATGAATGTCGGAATGAAAGGGTTAACTGAACCTGCTTATTTAGTGGCTATAACTAATTTCAGACTCCATGGATCCTAATTGTGTTCCAATGCATTATCTCACAGTGTCAGCAGAAGCATCGCCTTCGGGACTAGGAGGGATCAGCAGTTTATCAGAGAGGGCGAGGAGAAATGACAATCTGAGAACAATAGATTGCATTGTTCCAGCAATGGGCAGGGGTTTATCCTGGGTTATTTTTTTGCTTTCACAAGCGTCGTTACCTTTAGCCTGGCGGATCCAATGCGTACTCCAAGTTATTCAAGCAGGTTACTATCCCATCCTGGCTGTTGTTGGTGTCCCTGGTAAGTCTCTCCATCCAGTTATTTATTCTATAAGGCATGTTTAACTGTATAACTTTCTTTTCATTTCAAATGTTGACAGATTGAAACCTTTCTCTTCAGTTCCACACTAAATCCATTGCCTGGCCCATAGCTCCACTCCCCACTCCACCTGAAAGCTGAGGCTTTTCACAACCTCCACGTTGCATTTGACCCTGAGCTGATTGCTGAACCTATAACCTCTCCATCTCCAGTTATGGTCAATGAATCTCAATCAGATCACCCAACAGCAGCTCTCCCTCTGTCCAGCTGCTGAATAACCTCTCGCGTGTGCTTTTTTACAAAACCACACTCGGCTATTCCACTGTTATCCTGGCCACAGAATTCATATTACAAACCTCCATAAACTTCAGCTCATCCGGACCAGCACTGCCCCTATCCTAACTCACAAAAAATAACGCCCACCCATCATCACTGTGTTCACTGACCTACGTTAGATCGTGCTCTTGAAGCAGATACATTTTAACATTCTGATTCATGAACTAGAATTGAGACATGTACTCCTGCCTAATTTATTAACATTATCCTGTCTGTTTCCATGATCTTGCAAGTAATTTATTTCTCCTTATTTACCCAATTCTGTGATTGAAAGCTAGAGCAGGTGCTGTGAACGTTTTGGTTTTTTTCTGGAGGTTGGTTTATGAGCTGCTACATACATTCAGGTAGGACAGAAGATGTGATGATATAACTCTGGGAGGGTTATGGGGCCTATGGTTACAGTGAATGTGAGTGTGTAGCATGACGCTACAAGAGTGCAGAAGCTCTACAAAGAGTGAAGAGAAAATGTTCTGCCCTACCCAAACAGGTTGCAGAAAGAACGCTTTAACAATCTGAACCTAAACCTGGAGTAGAGCGTGAGGCGACTCTGATTCAAACAGAAGTGGATCACAGAGCTGCATAATCTCCTTCAACATGACCTGGAGCCTCACAACAGGGTGCGGAAGGTGCTGCCAGTTGCTATTAAGGTCACAGTTTAATTGAACATAGATGGATCTGGAACTTTCCTTGCATATCTGTCTTTTCCCAGTGTGCTGTCCAGTAATTTATCCACTAGATGATGGAAACCATCGATTCGAGGTTAGGTAAATGCACCTTCCCCCTAAGGAGGGAGAGGCAGAATGTGAGCTGCCATAACATTCCCAGGGTAGCGGGGTTCCCAATAGTGCACTTTGTGCTGCCAAGCCCAAATGTCAATGTGGAGTGGTAAAGGATATGAAAGCCCTCTCGCTGCATTAAACTGCAGTTGTTTTGTGACTATGAGCAGTGTATCATATTGGTGAATGCCCACTGCAGTAGCAGCAGCCAGGATAACTTCATTCTGAAACATTCAGCCATGCCCTCCGCTGTCAAACATTCACAGAGATTCAGATGGAATATTCACAGATATGAATCCAGATACGTGCCTCAAAACACCAGCTCTATTCCAGTGGTCCATCTCCCGCCCGTCTCTCACAACCGCCCCACCGCACCCACGATCCCCACCCCTAGGCAACCACGTGGAAATAACATATATATGCGGGATTAATGCCGCCCCCAAGAGCATCGTGGGGCAAACCTTCTGTTTGATGAAACAATGGCTGTGTCCTGAGCCGCTCGGATAGAACCCTCCAGTTAACATTGGAGAAGGTGTTCAGGCTCATGGCATTCGCTGCACTCTTCATATCATCACGATCATGAGGACACAGGCATATTCACCAGGAATCCGGAGGACACGTCAGCAAGGGTAGGAGAAGGCAGGAAGGATACTGTCTTGACCCTTTCGACCTGGACAGGATTTAGGAGATATACAGCTGCACTCCGTTTCCCTTGGGGCAACTTCCCTTTCACAAATTGGATCCTCCATTCTCCACTGTTGCATCTGCATGAGACGCCTCACCGCAGCTTTCCCTTGGCTACGATCATGTATTTAAATCTAGCAACAAAAGCCTTTGTTTTTAAACAACTTTATCACAAAACACGTCCAACTACAGAATAAAAAAAATGTTTTATTCGGCCTTGTTTGTTCCCTCCGTGTCTGTCTTGTGTGTTCCCTCAACTTGCCTAGTGCCCCTACAGAGGGTCTGTCCAGTTACTGCAGCATGGCTGGTGGAAGGATATTGAATTTCATTGGGAGAGACAGCAGATGGCCTGCCAGGGAACGTTCAAGAAGTTCTGCGGTTCAGGGCAAAGTTTCGGACTGCACCACCTCTACATCGGTAGCAGCTCTGTGGGCTGGCTGATGGGTAACAGTAAGGATACTGGTGGAGCAGCAGGAAGTGTGAACAAATGCTCATCCCTGAAAGATGAGCACAGGTTCGTGCTCCATGGAGAGCCTGTCATTCCCACGGGGCAGAACCTCGGCAATCCTAATAACCTGCTGGAGCACATATTGCTGCACTGCTGACAGAATTAGCAAGTCACTTGGCACACCGAGACCCACACCAACATTACAGCAGCCTGGGCCTGCATTGCAGCAAACATGGGTCTCAGGATCGCAGCTTGCGTTTCCACTGCAGCAATGAGATGTTGGACGGCTTCAGCCTAAGCTGCAGTGATCGCTGAAACAATGCCCACCAGACAGCGTATCACTGATGGGCCCACTATTGACGTCATGGAGTTAGTGACCACCTCCCATGGCCACTGAAAATATATCATCCGCATCCTATCTATCGGAACTCGGCTGTAATCACACCCTCCAGTGAGCTGGCACACGGATTATCATTTCCCTGTCACTTGGCTGAAGCCAACTGGTGTTTGGAGATTTACCACGTACTGGTTCTAACTGTATATGAGTCGCAAATTGACAGTACAAGCATTTGTGCTCGTGGCTTTTAGTGTCAGACAAAGTTACGTGTCTTCATCATCAGTGGGATGCTGTTTATCTCCCTCTCTGCATTTTTCTTCCCTCTCTCACTTCCTTGCTACATTGTCACCTCCAACCATCTTAATTTCATCTTTCTCTCTGCAGCTCTCCCACTCTTCTGCCCTCTCCTTTTCTCTATTCCTCCGCTCTAACTGCAGTGACTAGGATCATGGCAATTTCTTGGTTGGTACAAAATCAGGAGTGAAAGTTGGGGTGAGGGTTTGAGGGTGTTGTGAAAAACATTTTGTCCATGGTGCCACGCTCTGTAGCTGGCACATCATTCCAAAGAGCAAGATGGGGTCAGCTTGTAGTTCCGAAGGGGCATTGGACAATAATATAACATCACCCCGAATACTCTGGGAGACATTGAATGCTACATGCTCTGTCACAGCAACTCCCACGATAAAGACGAGCTTCTAATTCCGCAGTGTCAAGGGATAAAGCTTTACCTGGTCCCTGCCTATTCCCTGCCTCTTCCTGAGATCATGGGGCCATCTTGTCCTGCAAGAAATAAGAGGAAAAATTGTCTCTAATGCAATTTGTGTCCTCCTGGAGACAGGGATAAGGACAGGAATTGACAGCACTTGAGGTGGAAATGCACAGGCATCCACTGGATTAGTAAATGACGTGGATGGGGTCTGTCCAGCACTTACAACCCCGCCGCTGATCATTACCCCATATCCTATAGTGTGCCGAATCACAACTCTGTTGCTATTTTACCCAGTGCAGGCGTGGCCCGGTGCCAGCCGTGTAGACTGAGAAACAGCTGTGAAATACGTGTTAGTTCACAGGGGCAGGCCACCATTTGCGACAGTGGTGCCTGCTCACATCGGATGCATCACCCTCAAGGTCATGCTAACTTTAAGTATCTCCTTGGCCTCTCAAACCTACACATCACCTCTACGTCAGCTTGCTCGGTCTGTCATCCGGGCCTTGTTAATTTCCAGACTTTCCATCAGTTCGCCTTCCTTTAGCTAATTGTCTTTGTGTGCTGGCTGCCAGCAGTATTTCCCTCTATGAAAAGTTGGGAAGGGTGGGTGGGAGAAGGATGTTGGGCGTGGGTGAGTGGAAGGGGAAACAGAAAACAGTGGGAAATAAGAATTCTGGTCTAAACTAGTCTTGTGTCCCTTAAAATAGAACATCAGGAAGCAATGGAAAATGAGATTATTATTTTTTTCCTTCTGATCTAACAGGGGAAAGACGATAGTGTACTGCTAATTTCACAGCACGAGTAATTGAGAGGTCCAGGCATATGACCTGGGCATTTGACTTCAAATCTCATTAAACCAGTGCTAAGTGTTCCAAAAACCCATTTGGTTCATTAAAGACCTTTAGGGCTCGTAAATCTGACGTCCTTACCTGATCTGTCCTACATGTGACTCCAGGCACAGGTGGCCCTGAAATCGCCAAGCAACCCACTCAGTTGCATCAAACTGTTTTAAACTCTAAAAATAATTAGGCATGAGGGGCCTTTGGGCACTCACCCAGGCAATGGAAACAACAGTCACAATCCCAGATCTGTCAACTCTGCAATGTCATTCTTCCCAACAGCTGGAGGGCTTGTAAAACAATTGGAAGAACTGCCTAACAAGTGTAGTGAATGGGGGTGTTGTGTGTCTCTTTGGGGAATTACGGATCACGTGATGCATGGCGTATGCTCCGACCAGTGACCTCTTAGCGCGGGATACCCCAAATTAGGGACTTTTCTGACGAGAGCCTTCATTGTTTGTGCAAACAATTGTAAATATCTCTCTGTTATAAAGTAACTGTTTCTTCACCAAAACTGCCTGTTCCCTTGCGTCAATACAACAGACTAGTCAAGCAACACCATGGCATATTGGCACTCACGGATTCATTCCTCATAGGTAATGTCATAGGCACCACGATCACCATACATGGGTATGCCCTGTTCCTCCAGCATGGCAGGTCCAGCAGAGTTGGCGACACAGTGGTATACAGTCAGGGGTGGATTTTTGTGGGAGCCCTAAATATTAATTCCGGACCCCATGAAGTCTGTCATTATGTCTAGCATGGGCAAGGATAACGCCTGTTGATTAGCATCAATAGCCAAACTTTCCAAACCCCCAGACCGTTAGCTGATGAATCAATGATATTCCATGTTGAAAACCACTTGTAGGAAGCGCTGAGGGTGGCAAAAGTGCAAAAATGTACTCTGGATGGTGAGATTCAATATCAGTGACAAAGGGTTACTCCGTAGCACCACTACTGATCCAGGTAACCAGGTCGAACGGAATGTAACTGTTAGACGCGGTCTGTGGCTGGTGATGAGGGTACCAACCAGAGGGAAAAAACCGGACTTCACCTCAGGGCAACCAACTAGCCTGTCACAGATGCATCTTCCTATTGCAATATCGGCAATGGGTGGCCACCCATAGACTTTTTGCAGGCGACGTTCCACCTTAACACTGAGGATAGCCTCTATTGTTCTGTGTGGCAGTAACAACATGCAAAATGATATAGAATTCTAAGCAGGTCTAGCAGGTCAAATATTAACTCTGGGCCATCATCATCATGTGTGTCATGTTCAAACAAAAGCTGTAACTGCATGCCCGGCAGATCCCACACTCGACCATTATCAACCAGGTAGGGTCGGAAACGGACTGAAAAATTCTGCAGTAGGGCAGGCCAGGAGCTGCTCCAGGCATACATACAAATGAGCTGTCCACCTGCTGAAGCTGTAACACAGGGCCACTGTATGCTAAACAGCATAATCAGTAAGTGATAGATGTTAATGACCTCAGAACCAATGGGTCAGATCTAAGCTCTGCAGTCCTGCCAAATCCAGTCGTGAATTTTGAGGGAGAATTATACAACTCACCAGAGGAGGAGTCTCCACAAATATCCACATCCACATTGGTGGGAAGCCCAGCACATTTGTGCAAAAGATAAGGCTGATGCACTTGCAACAAACATCAGCTGGAAGTGTTAAATGTGACCTTGGCCTCCTCCAGAGGTCCCCAGCTTCAGACATGACCATCTTTAGACAATTGATGACACTCCATGTGATATCAAGGAATGGTTGAAGGCATTGTCACTGCAAGGCCAGCAGCCCGAGCAAAAGTCTGCAAAATAACTGAAGTTTTCTGCTGCAGAACCGACCGCAATCAGACAAATTAGGAGGAGTTGTTGTGTTGCTTTTGCTGGACTAGTCATCCAGAGGCCCAAACTAATGCGTTTGATAGGTGGATTAAAATACCATTTCACGTTTTTCGAATTTTAAAACAAATAATGAATCCAGAATCAAAAACTCACCTCAGTGATGGTGACCAAGAAAGTAACATTAATTAATTTTAAAAGGCATTCGAATCACTAAAGGGCTTGGATGAAGGGCATCTGCCATCTTGGTCTGCCCTTCAGATGACTCCAGGCGCAGAGCAATGTGGTTGCTTAATTGCCCTCTGAATGGCTTTAATCGGCAAATTAGGGAACGGTATCTAATCCCTTGCCTCATACACCCCCATTGCATTAACACTTTAAAAGGAAAAGATTCTTCAGCATAACTACAAATCTGGGATCCATTCGGCTACATGGAAATTTGCCCAGGTATGTCCTTCAAACTAAAAGATGGACAAATCCAACCAAGCCACTTCTGCCCCATCAGTCTACTCTCGATCATCAGCAAATTGATGAACGGGGTCAACGACCAGGATATAGGGCTCTTGGTTCGAACGAACCTGTTCACTGACACCCAGTTTTTTTTCCCGCCAGGGTCACTCATAACCTGACCTCATTTCATTCTTGGTTCAAAAATGGACAGAAGAGCTGAAATCCGGAGGTGAAGTGACAGTAACTGTCCTTGACATTATGGCATCTTTTACTCGAAAGTGACATAAAGGAGCACTAGCATAACTGCAGTCAATGTGAATAAGGGGAGAGGGATTATAAACTGGTTTGAGTCATACCTAGCTTAAAGGAAGATGGTTGTGGCTGTTGGATATCAATCACTTGAGTTCCACTATTTTATTGCAGACTTTCCTCAGTTTATTGTCCAAGACAGAACTATCTTTAATTACTTCATCAATGATCTTCCGTCGATAATAAGGTCAGAAGTGGGGAATTTCAATGATTGCACAATATTTAGTACAATTCCCTGCTCCTCAAATATTGAAGAAGTTCCTGTCCAAAAGAAGCGCGAGCTGGGCAATATTCTGGTTTGGCTGAGAAGTGGCTAGTAATATTTGCGCCAGACAAGTGTCAGCCAATTAACATCTTCAACGAGCGGGAATCTATTATCATCACTTGACATTAAGTGGCATCATCATTGCTGAATCTCCCACTGTCAGTATCCTGGGGTTTGCCATTGATTAGAAACTAAACTGTCTTGCCATATAAACACTGTTGCGAGAAGAGCAGGCCAGAGAATAGAAATATCGCGGAGAGGGACACATCTCCTGACTCCCTGTTCACCATATAGAAGGCTGAATTCAGTACTGTGATGGAATACTCTCCAACTCTCTGGATGAGAGCAGATCGAGCAACATTCCAGAAGCTTGAGACCACCTAGGACTACCAGCCCACTTTATTGGCACCACACCCACAAACATTCACCTTCCAATCAGTGAGGCTCCGGGGCAGCAGCAGCACCGTGAAGAAGGTCATGCACCAGGGTCCATGAGGCAGAGGAAACCCAATGCCCAGTGTCTGCACGAACGAGGAATTTGTGATTCAGGCACTGCCTACTGCAAGGGATGTACAGAAATAGGCTCAGTTGCATAGACATGAGTGAGAGAAAAGGCATGAAAATGTTTCGATTCTCCAGACAGGTTGTATCTAAATTGTGTGCCCTTCCCTGCGGAGACGTACAGGACAGCTCATTCCAGAGGCACGCATTGTCATTGGCACTGAAGTTTACTGTGGCTTCGAGAATTTTCACAAAAGTTACTCCCAAGGCTCCATGTCTGACTTGGGTGGAAGCTCCCAGGCTGCTGTACACAGGGGTATCCACGCTATGACGGATTACCTTTTCTGCAGAGTGGCCGAGTTCATCTCTTCTCATAATGAAACAGCTTCTCAGGCAAAGATGGTGAGAGGGTTTGCCTCCATAGCTGTATTTCCAAAGGCACATGGTTTGGTCGACTTCAATCATGTTGTGATAAGGCCTCGCACACAGTTTAAATACTGCGACATAAACATGAAAGCCCACCGTTCATTGAAGGTGCAGCTGCCCTGTGAGCACCACAGCCCTTTCCTTCATGCCTGCGCCTCTTTCCGTGACAGTTTTCACAACTCGTGTATACCTCATGAATCGGGGCTGCCTCGAACGTTCACACCAAACCCAGAGGTGCACGGATGTGCACTCGGAGAAAGGCGGAGGGGCCTGATCAAAGCTGTAAGTCATTGTTCAGCCAGTTTTTGAGATTCATTCAATAAACCGCCAACTTGGGATAATAACATTAATACTAATAGTTTTCCTAGAATTATATTGCAATGAACATTTAAAGGCCAGTAGGCAGCCCAGCAGAAATCATGTTTTCAGGAATCATTTAAAAAGTTTCACATTGTAATGAAACACGTGACAATCTTTGCCTGCAGAATATTTAATTTGTAAACTGAACAGATTCCAGTGGGGTTTGTGCAGGTCAGAGGGTCTGAGTTGTGAGTGAGAAGTGAAGAAATTGTATTGTTCTCCTTTGGTCACTAGCAGAGCTCCACCAGCAGGAAAATAACGTTTTTTTTTTAAATTATAGCATTTTAAGGATAACAGTAAATGATTACTACTGCGGGGTACACAGAGATTAAAGTACTTCCACAATATTACAGAAAAACAGTGGATACAACAAGGGCTAATAGTTTATCAAAATGAAATGTTCTTAATTGGCCAACACTCATAGGACAACATTCTTTCAGTTATCAGTGACATGGACAGTAAATACTTATAGTGCAAATATCAGAATTCTCCATCCAACGAGGCAGAACCCAAAAGCACAGGCTCATGCCCTGGGGACATGGGTTCAAATCCCTTCACGGCAGCTGGTGGAGTTTAAAATAAATTCATGAAATCTGGAATTGAAAGCTAGTCTAGGCAAGGTTCACCATGGGGCTATCATCAATGGTTGTGACAAGCCCTCTGGTTCACAAATGATCTTTAGGGAAGAAAACCTGTAGTCCTAACATGGTCTGGTCGACATGTGAGTTCCGCCCCACAGCGATGTGGTTGGCTCTTAAATGGCCTCTGAAATAACCCAGCAAGCAACTCACTTCCAAGGCAATTCGGGATGTGCAACCAATGCTGGGCTTGCGAATGGCGTCCATGCCCATGAAAAAAAAATCAATAGCACGTCCAAATCCGAGCTCGTCTGAGTCCAAACCCGAACCCACAGCCAAACAGGAGTCACACAACACTCCGAAATCTTTATCCCTCCACGTCTCTCTGAGATTAAAAGATGACAGGAATCGGGTGAGGAAGACAGGTCAGCTCTCCAAAGTTGTGAATAGGTCTGACTCGTGTTTTCCGAACCAACAGCAAAGGAACCATCCCCCGCCCTCACAGCAACAGGTTTATTTTATTTTTTCAGTTGCAATTTTCCCCATATTTGCAAATCACTGAATGTGTGTGTGCGTGTTTCTGTGCTTCTGTCTGTGTGTGTGCATGCGTGTGCGTCTGTGTTTGTGAGTATCTTTGCGTATGTCTGCGGATATGTGCGCGTTTCTGTGATTACGTACACGTGCGTACATGTGTGTGTTAGTGTTTGTGTGTGTGTGCATTTATGCGTGCATATGTGTTGATGCATGCCTGTGTGTGTGTGTCTGTGTTTTGTGTGTATGTGTATATTTTTCTATGTGTGTTGTATACGTGAGTGAGTTTGTGTGTCTCTCTGTGAGTGCATCTGTGTGTCTATGCATGCGAGTATGTATGTGAGAAGTGGCCTGCACGTATGTGCACACGAGTATGTTTGTGTGATTGCATATGTCTATGTGTGTCAGTATGTGTGTGTGAGAGAGAGAGAATGTATGTTTTTCTGCCTCTGTTTGTCAGTGCGTGCATGTGTGTGTGACATTCCGTTTCTGTGTGTTTGTGTGTGTGCGTGTGTTTTTGTGTGTGTTTATGTTTCTGAATGTCTGTGTTCGTGTAAGCATGCATGTATGTGTCTGAGTAACTGCAAGGGTGAGCGTGGGGGAGAGAAAGAGTGGGATCATCTGCTCCGTTTTGTGGCGGGCATCATGAGGTCATGAAAGGATAAAATGGTGGGAAGGCTAAAAATCGGTTTTACTCTATTGGGAAACAGGTTGGCCACCGTCCAACCTGCCCGTCAAAAGTAGGCTGAGTTTCCTGCAGCCGAGTGGTACGAACTTCATTTTAATACTGCTGCAGATCAATGTAAGTCCAGTTCGCTGGAATCACCCTGCTCGCTCGGTCATACAAGCATGAATCATGCAGAGGTGTTTCACAACAAGACATATACGGTGTGCACCTTGCGAGCTGCACTTCGATGGGGAACTTGAACGTGAGGGCACGCGAAAGTTGGGCAGCACTCAAGAGGGTCACCTGTTGGACAAAAAGGCTGAGGCACCAGAGATTCTGGTGGGGGCACCGGGTTGTCACTACCTCCAAGTGGCTGGAAAGGCGGTGCTGGGGGAAGGGCTGCACTGCAGCTGAGGTGAATTGGGCTTAGGAGAAGTGCTACAATGCAGCTGAGGCACGTTTGGTTGTGGAGGAAGGACTGCAATCTGGTTGTATTAAGTTGAACGTTGGGGGAAGGGCTGCACTGCGGTTGAAGTATGTGTTGTATAGGGGAAGGGCTGCTCTGTGGCTGATATAAATTGGGCGTGGGTGAAGGGCTGCACTGCGGTTGAAGTATGTGTTGTGTAGGGGAAGTGTCGCACTGCGGTTGAAGTATGTGCTGTGTTGGGGAAGGGCCGCACTGCAGTTGCTGTAGGTTGGAGGTTGAGGAAGAGGATCAATTGGTTGCCCTGATCGTGGACTCCAACGGCTGCTTCCAAGATGTGCCTGCAACGGAAAGGAGAGACAGTTAGTGCTTAGCAGCGGCTTGTGAAACAGGACACATCACACACAGCATGGTCGCTTTATGCGTGTTGCACTGTTGGGTCCTCACTTGGCAGAGCACCGCCAAACTCACTAAAAGGACAGGAACAATCCAGATTTTTGCCAGCCAGCTGAGTAAGACCGTTTTCTAAGCCCGTGAGGAGTGGATTTCATTTCTCCAGCAGTGTGAGACTTCTCCCTCTTGTATGCCACCTGTATGGCATGAAACAAGAGTTAAGCAGGGCGCCTGCTAGGCCAGATGAGAAATATGCCTGATATTTGTGGGTTCTGTGCGAACTCTGTGGACATGAGATGTGTTTGTCTGTCTGTGCCTTGTGATTGATGAGAAGAGTGACTTCCCTGGTGGGACAGAGGAGCTTGTTCCTCCACTTGTGACACGGGTGGCTGTTCTATTTAAAGGGCATTTCAACTGGTTATTGCTGCAAACGCCTCGTCAGGTAGATTGGTAACGTTTTTGCCACTTCGGCGGCCACAGCAGAGTTCGAAGACATCATGGCGAGAGGCAATGTGTGCGCATGTATGTGTGTTTGTGTGGTGTGCATGTGTAATTGTGTGTGTGTGTTTCCGAGTAAAGTATTGATTTGCACACACCGTTGAGTGCATGTGTGTGAGTTTTTGTGTGATTAGGTGCATGTTTGTCACTGTGTCATTGTGTGTAAGTTGTGTGTACCTATGTCTATTCGTATATGTGTGTTTCTGCATGTGTGTTTGAGTGAGAACGTGGTTGTGCACGTCAATGTATGTATGTGATTACATAAGTGTTTGTGGCTCTGTGCATCTATGTAGGTTCTCTGTGTATCTAAGTGTGTGAATATGTGTGTGAGGTTATGTGAGAGATTGAGTATAAATGTGTACAAGCATCTGTATGCCTATTAGTGCGTGTTCACTGTGTGCACATGTGTTTCCGTATATGTTACTGTGCTTTTCTGCACTGCACGTGCATATGTTTGTGAGAGTGTGCGTATATTTAAGATTGTGTGTGTCTGCGTGAATGTGTGTGTTTGTCTGTGTGAATGTGTGTGGGTGTGTCTGTGATCCTATGTGCTTTTATGTGTGTGAGCCAGTGTGTTATTTCTGAGTATGTGACTATGTGTGCACGTGTTTGTGAGTGTGTGTAACGGTTTGTGCGTGATTACTTTTTGATTCGTTGTGACTGCATGGATGTCTGTAAAGTCTATATGCATCTATGAGTGTGTTTGTTCGTGTGTGTTTTATATGTGTAAATCTGTATGTGTGTGTGTGCGTGAGAGTGAGAGAGAAAGAAAGACAGAGAGGGAGATAGTGCTTGTGTGTTTGAGTGTGTATGTGCGTGTAAATGCCTTAGGGTGAATATATATGAATGTGTGTAAATGTGTGTGTGTGTGTTTGTGTACGTGTCTGTATGCATGTGGGTATGCATGTGTGTTCTGTTTTTAACTCTTTGTGGTTATGTTTGTTTATATGTGTCTTTCTGTGTGTGTACTTCAGTGATGGTGTATCTGTGCACGTCTATGTATAAGTGTTGTAAATAAGTGTGAGTGACTGTTGTATGTGTGTAGGTTCTGCGTTTATCTATGTGTGGGTGCACTTGAGTTGCACGTGTGCGTGTGAGTGTATGTCCCTGCGTATGTGTGCATGTGAGTATGTGTGTCTGTGTGAAAGTGTGAATATAATTGTGAGTGAGCTTGTGTATGTCTATATTAGCGTGTCATGTGTGTGCACGTCTGTGCTTTCATATGTGTTCGTGTTTCCTTCTTCGTCTGTGTGTATCTGTATGTACATAATATGTGTGAATATGTGCATGAGAGAGAGACATGGAGAGAGAGAGAAGGATGGAGATTGAGTGCTTTTTTGTGCCTGTGTGTATTCTATGTGTGTTCTTCTGCTTTTCTTTGCTTGTGTGTATCTGTGTACGTGAGCATGTGTGTATATTTCTGATGCTGTGCGAATGTATGAGTGTGTATTTACGTATTTTGTCTATATGTATGCTCCGTGTGTATTTCTATGTGTGTGTGAAAAATAGAGCGAAAGAGTGTAACGCTGTGTGTGCTCTGTTCGTGAGTGCATGTATTTATGTGTTTCTGTATGTATTCCTCTGCATTTCAAAGCTTAAATGTATCTGCATATGTGTGCATTAGTTTATTTCTGACTGTGTGCACGTGTGTGTGTTTGTATGTGCGCATGTGAGTGCGGGAGAAAGAGTTGTGTGTAACAGTGTGGGCATGCTCTCTGTGTGCTTGTGTATATTTATCTGTTTCTGTGTGTGTGTTCGCCTGCTTTTCTATGTCAGTGTATGTGTTCATCAGTGTGTGTTTGTGTGGGAGTGTGTATATTTGTGTGTGTGTGTAAGTGTTTGTGTGTGTGTGTGTGTGCATTTATGTGTGAGCGCATGTCTAATCCTGTGTGTGTCTGCATGTGTGTGTGTTTTATTAATTAATGTGATGCGGGATTCACTGCCTGGGACTGCATTTATTGCACATGCCTAGTTGTCATTGAAAAGGTGGTGGTGAGCTGCCTTCCTGAACGGTTGCAATCAATGTGGTGTAAGTACACCCATAGTGCCATTGGGGATGAAGTTCCAGGATTTGGACCCATTGATAGTGTAGGAACAGTGGCATATTCCCAAGCCAAGATGCTAAGCAATTTGGACGGGAGATTGGAGGTGATGGTTTTCCCTTTTATCTGCAGCTGTTGTCGTTTTGGGTGGTAGTGGTCAGAAGTTTGGAACGTGCTGTCAAAATGCCTTGTATTGTGCACAGTGGTTGTGCTTCTGCCTGTGTGTCTGTGTGTGTGTATGTGTGTGTGCGTGGGTGTCTATGTGATTCTCTCCGTCTGTGAAAATCTATTTTTCCGTCAGTGTGCTTGCAGAATTCTGTGTGTATGTGTGGGTGTGGGTCTCTTTGTGCATGTGTTTGTGTCTGTGTGTGTGTCAGTTCATGTATGTGTATGTGTGTGAGCGAGTGCATTGTGTTTGTGTGTGTGTGTGCCTGCGTGAATTTGTCTCCGTGTGTATTTTTTTTTTGGGGGGGGGGGAGAGAATGAGATGGGGAGAGAGAATGAGAGAGAAATAGAGAGAGAGAGTTTGTTATTGCTTGTATGTCTATTTGCATCTTAGTGTGCCTGACTGTGATTATGAGTGTGTGTGAGCATTTCAGTGTGTGTTTTGTGTGTACTCGCATGCATGTGTCTGTAAATACATATGTGTTTGTGTTTGAATGTTTGTGAGTGAATTTATGTGTGTGTATGAGTGTGTGAGTGCATGTGTTTCTGCATATGTGTTTTTCTGCAATTGTGTGTGTACGAATGTGCATGAATTTACGTGTGTCTTTGTGTTTGTGTCTGCGTCTGTGCACTCTGTGTATATCCATGTGTGTGTATAACTCAACCTGTGTTTGTGTGTGTGTGTGATTGCGTTTGTGTATGTGTGACTCTGTGTGTGTGAGAGAGTATGTTTGCGCTTGATTGTGCATGCGTCTGAGTGCGCATTTCTTTGATTCTGAGTAATTCAGTTTGACTCTTTATGTGTGTGAGCATTTGTGTTTGTGTGTGAGCAAGTGTGTGTGTGTGCATGCATTTGCTTATGTGAGTGCATGTGTGTGTGTGTGTGTGTGTGCATGAGTTTTTGAATGCATGTTTCTCTGCATATGCGCATGTGTGTTTCTCTGTTTCTGTGTGTGTGGTTTTTAACTGTGCCTGAGACTGACTGTTTGATTTTCCGTCTGTGCATGTGCATATCTCTGTATGATATTATGTGAGACACCAAGCCTGTGTGTGGCGGGGACAGAGAGACTGTGTTTGCAGATGTATGTGTATCCGTGTGAGCAAGTTTTCACGTAAGTGTGTTTCTGTCTCAATGTCTGTACCTATATGCATGAATGTGCGTGTGATTCAGTATGTTTATGTTGTTTGCGTGCTTTATTGTGTGACTATTGGATTTTGTGTGTTTATGTGCAATAGTATGTGTGGGCCTGTGTGTGTATGCGATTCTGTGTATTTGTCTCTGTGTGCATGTCTGCCTGGTTGTGCGTTTGTGTTTTTTTTTGTGTGAGTGAGTTTTCGTGTATATAAATTTCTGTCTGCACGTCTATGTAGGCATGAATGTATTTGTGTATGTGTGTGTGCATGTTTGTGCGCATGTACATGTTTTAGCATTTTTATTTTGCGTGCATGAATTTTTGTGCATCTATCTTTTTGTTTGTATTGATATGTATGTGTATATGTGATCATTTGTGTGTATGTGCTTCTGTTTATTTACCTCTATGTGCCGGTCTGTTTGTGTTTGTTTGTGTGTTTCTTTGCATGTGGTGCATGTGCATGCATGTCTGTTGTGTGTGGTTTTGTGTGAATATGTGTGTGCATGCAAGCATGGGTGACTGTGTGTCTGTATGTGTGTGCGTATGTATGTGTGTGTGAATATGCATATGAATGTGTGAAAGCATGTATTTCTGCATGCGTCTGTGTGTGTGTTTCAGTGCTCCTGAGAGTTATGTGTGCGTCTGCGTGTGTGAGTTTATCTATGTGTGAGTTGTCTGAATATGAGCATGTCTGTGTGTGTGAGAGAGAAACTGATTGTGCGGCTGTGTGAGTGAGTTTTCATGTATGTGTGTTCGAGTTGTATGTCTATCTCTCGGTGCATTAGGGCCTGATTGTATTTAATCTTGTTTATGCGGCATGTGCCCCTTTTAAAATCTGTTTGTGTGTGAGTTTCTGTTTATGTGTATGTATATGTTTATGCCTATGTGTCTGTTGAGTCTGTGTCTGTATGCGCGTCTGTGTACTTATATCTCTGTTTGTGACTGCCTGCTTGTGTGTATGCATGTGTGTCTGTGTATCTATCTCCGTGACTTTGTTTCAGTTGGTGTGTCTATTTGTGTGAATATCTCAATGTCCGTGTCTGCCATTGTGTGTTTCTACATGTTTGTATTTGTCTGCGTCTGTGTATTTGTGTTTCTGTTTATGTGTCTGCGTGTGAGTGTGCGTGTGTTTGTGTCTGCGCGCATGCGTGTATGTACGTGTGTGTCTGTTTTTTTTGTGTATGTGCGTTTCTATTTGTGTTTCATTGCGTATTTTCTCTGTGTGTGTGCAGCCTTTGTGTGTGTCTACAGAGAAGCTCCTGGCTTCTGATTTGTTTTCTAATAATCTGAGCACATGTTAATTTGTTAGAAGAAGAACCATCATATGTGTGCGTCTGTGCTGATACCTGGAGAAGTGCTTGTTATGTTTTGTCTCTCTAGTTTTGTGCTGCATAACTTTTTGACACTTCATTTAACTTTTAACTTTACAACAAAGACTGTTTTGTGACTGTTCCTAAAACATCACAGCACTGGAGGGGTCAACTACTCTTTACTAGGAAAGCATCTGTTTGCAATCAATATAGAAGAGATGAAACGAGAAAAAAACGCAAATCTGTCCTCTGTCTGGAATGCAACCGCTACTTCTGGCTCCTCCCAGTCATCTTCATCTCGCTGTTACTCATTACTCCTCCTATCACCCTTGGATCCTCCAGTTGTCCCGTCGCCCCAAATTCAGCTTTTGTTCCCCACATTACATCTGATTCGCCGTCATTGCTGCCTCCCTTTCCTCCTTACCTGGAATTTTCTGTTACTTATACTGTGCTTCATTCCACTGTATCACAGACTTTCTCTGATGTTGTACGGGGCTAATTTAATTCAATACATCACAAGGTGCAGTAAATCAGTTGGAGCTGACAACAAGACCCCTATCAAACTGGTAAATTCTTTCCCAGCCTAATGTGTAATTTCATTTTCCCTTTCTTACAGTGAACTTAATCACAATGTTGATCCTGAAATGTAAAAACTGTGATCTATACAAATGTGTCACCTGTTACCTGGTGGCCATGGCAGTGGCTGATCTACTGGTCGTCATCCTGGACCTGATATTGAGACACGTTCCGATTGTCTTTCGGGAACACTTTTACTTCCTGCTTTCCATCCCCGTGTGTAATATCCACTCCGTCCTTCTTTATGCAGCCACTGACTGTTCTGTCTGGTTCACTGTCACGTTCACCTTTGATCGATTTGTGGTCAATTGTTGTGCAAAGCTGAAAAGAAGATATTGCAGTGAGAGAATGGCGACTGTGGTTTTGGGAGTAGTGACTATGCTGAGCTGTTTAAAGAACCTTTTCTGGTATTTTATGTTAACAGGCCGGTATTTGTTGATGACCACCCCCTGGTTTTGTGAGGTCACAGTTGATGCTCAAAGCTCTCCACTCTGGATAAAAATCGTGTTCCTCCATCATATTCTAACTCCATGTGTCCCATTTGTCCTGATCCTGCTGCTCAATGTTCTCACTGTCAGACACATTTTAGTGAGCAGCAGAGGCCGCAGGAGACTCCGGGCTCACAGCTGTGGGCAGACTCCCAGAGACCCAGAGCTGGAGAGTCGAAGGAAATCCATCATTTTATTATTCGTGATTTCAGCCAATTTCATCTTGTTATGGTTAATGTTAATGGTTTATTCTCTATGGAAACGGATGTGGAAGTTGGCGTTTGCTTCTGTACAATTACATGAGTTTCTTAAGGAATTGGACTTCATGCTGCAGCTCCTGAGCTGCTGCACTAACACTGCGATTTATGCTGTGACTCCGTTCAGACAGCAGTTGAAGAATGTGTTGAAATATCTCTTAAAATTATTCCTTCAATTCAGACAACGATGCTAAGAACTCAATCGCTGAGTGTTTCCATTGTCTGGGCCATCATAACTATCACTTACTGACTGAGCAGAGAAAAAATCACAAAATGCTGAATACCTCTCTATCCCATTGGCCAGGCTGACTGAACATCATTGCTATCCATTACTGACAGGAGAGAAAATAAAACATCTCCAGCCATCACTGTACCCCAGCATTGGCCGGACTGCCTGTCCATCATTGTGATCCCTCAGGCTGATTGGAAAGAAATCCAACTGTTGAAAACCAATAGGGCAATTCTCACAGAGCACTGGGGGGAGGGATCTGGCAAATTGAGGAAATAGACAGGAAGTGAGAGAGAGCGAGAGAGCAGGAGTGTAAGGCATAGAGACAGAGATAGAGCAGTAATTGAGGAAACTGAGAAAGTGAGGCAGAGATTGAAGATGCTGTGAGAGAGACAGGGTGAGAAAGATAAAGACAAATGGATAGAGGGAGCGAGACAAAAGAGAGAGTGGAAAAAAATTGAGGAAGCACTGAAAGGGATACAGAGAGACAAGCAAAAAAAATGGGTGAGTGGAGCAATTGATGGAAACACTGAGAGAGGGGGACAGAGGGTGTAACAATTGGAAAGAGAAGGTCTGAATAGCGCACAGTACCTGGTTGTGTCTCCAATGTGCAATGTGGTGCTGCTTTTGGGATCTTGCTGTGGGCATTTCGTCTGCAACTTTTTCTCACTAAAACTTTAAAAAATAAACTGAGGCATCCACAGTGCAACATCTCCAATGGTCTGGAATTAAATTTGAAATGTTACGGGGCTCTGTAAAAATGTATTGCCATCCCTCTATGCTTCCTGGGATTTAGAGCAAAATGACACATTGGACAGGTGAAATGTGTTGGTCGGGTGGGGGTGTGGTTTTTGGAAGCTGTCACCAGTTGTTTCCCCCACCCCATTTTTAAGGGGGAACGTAGGCACTTCAGAGGATTGGGTAGTAGTGGGGGAAGGAGACCTGGCTAATGACACATCGCAGCTTGTTGGACCATGCTGTGGCAGTTTACCTGCAGCCGCTCTGAGTTTTAACCAGGGTGTCACAGGGCCAATGAGTTTTACTGAGGATCTGATTGTGGCTAGCATCCATTTTACACACCCTGCCCAAACTCCCACAAACCCCAAAAATCTCTACATAAGTCAGTTGTAAATATAATACATGACCACCGTGTTGTCTGTCATTTTTTTTAAAACTGAGAGACAGGAAGCCCTTCAGTGTGCATTTTATTCAAGACCAATCCTGAGATAAAGAGGAAAACGGAAAGTGAAATTGACTGGACAGAGTGTACACGTGGTGGGCTGCATTTAATCGGAGAACTACAATCCTGGACTGAATGGCTGCAGGATGCCTCATAGACTCATAGGCTTGTGCAAAAAAGGAGAAGGCCATTGGCCAACGTGTCCGCGTCTATCAACAAACTCCTGGCTAAACTAATCCTATTTGACAGGCCTTGGTCCATAGCCCTTGGTAAGTCAAGTGAATATCTCAAAACTTGTTAAATTTTATGTGACATGTTGACTGAGCCACCCGCTTCAGCAGTGCGTTCCAGACACCCAATACCCTCCTGGTGACATATACTCTCCTCAGCTCCCCTCTTCGCCGTCTTCATCTTACGTTAAATCTTTGGCGCCTGGTTATAACTCCACTACTAAGGGCAAGTGTCTCTTTCCGTCCACCCTATCCATGACCTCATAATCTTATAGACCTCTATCATGTCCGCTCTCAAACTTTGCTGCTCCTTGGGAAAGAACTACAGCCTACTAAATATTTCCTCATAGCTCAGGCCCTCTAGTCCAGGTAGCATCCTTGTATATTCCCTGTACACCCTCTCCAGCTCAATCACATTCCGCCTTTAATGTGGTATCAGGATCGCTGGACTTGTGGCCTAAGCAGAGTTTTGTGGATTTCCAGCATAAATTCTCAGCCCTTGTATTCTAAGCCTCGACTAATAAAGGCAAGTATCCCATATGCCTTCTTAACCAACTGATCGACCTGATCTGCTACCCTAAGGGATCTGTGTATATGCACAACAAGATCCCACTGATTTTCAGTACTTGCAGGGCCCTACTCATCATAGTGCAATCTCTTGCCTGTTGAGCCATCAGCAAGTGCCTTACCTCACTCTTTTCCAGGTTGAATTCCATTTGTCACTACTCTGCCCAACTGCCAAGTCCATTGATACACTCTTCTAGTTGACGGCTATTCATCTCACTATTTAGCACCATACAATTTCAGTGTCATCCGAGAACTTCTTGATTATACCCCCCTACATTAAAGTTCAAATCATATATGCACATCCTAAGCAGTAAAGTCACCAGCACCGAGCCCTGCGTAACCCCACTGGAAACAGGCTAACAGTCACATAAACATCCCTTTATCATCACATGCTGCTTCCTGTCTCTCAGCCAATTTTGGATCCAGCGTGACACTTTGCCTTGGATCCGATGTGTATTTATTTTATTGACGGGTCGGCCATGAAAGATGTATCAAAAGCCTTACGAAAGCACATGTAGAACGCATAAAATGCATTACACTGATCAACACTCCTGGTAACCTCTTCAGAAAATTCGATCATGTATTTCAAACATGACTTTATCTTAACAAAGCCATGCTGACCATTTTCGATTAGCCCTTGTCCTTCCAAGTGCTGATTTATTATGTCGCTAAAAATCCTTCGTGGTAATGACCCACCACCTAGGTTAGTCTGACTGCTGATCGGTGCTGTCCTCATGTTTCTTTTAAATAATGGGACACCGTTGACATCCCTCCAGTTCTCTGATATCTCACCTGTGACGAATGAGGATTTGCAAATTATTCCCAGAGCCCCTGATTTAACTTCTTTTGTCTCCCTCAACAGCGGGAGATAAATTTCACCCTTATTGTTCATTGCTCCATTTCTAAATCCCCCGAACCACCTAGTCCCTCCTCTCTCTATTTGTTAATTTCATAAAACAATTCAAAGCCCTCCTCACTGATGTCGATAACTGTGTCCCCCTCTTCCTCTACTGAGAGTATGTTTCAATGTGTGAATCTGACCCCTCCTCAGAGGAAACAATATCTACCAGTGAGAGGGTATTGTTAAGTATCTCTCAAGAGCGTCAAAAACACTTAGGACACCTTGATAGAGACAACAGGTCATACAAAAAACACCATGAAAGCATGGTCTGTCATATACAAACTTGGAGGCGATACCAAGAAAGCTGCCCAAAATCCAAATTTGTCTGCTAACCAAGTTGCAAGCCAATTGCTCCCATATAGAAAAATCGACAAGAAGCAACCAAGAGCACAATTAGATAGGAAGATGTACAGTGATGAACCTGGCTTCACTGGACCATTCACCATGGAAGAGCTGGGAACTGGTATATCCAGTCTAAAACACAGGAAAGCAATTGATCTTGAAAACATAGGAACGGAGCAGATAAAGCATTTTGGACAGCAAGCAAATAAATCGTTCCAACAATTGTTCAACGACTGTCTGGCAACTCACAAGCTACCTATTATTTGGCAGAAGGCACATCTAATAGAAGTATTAAATGCCGGAAATGATCCCTCAGATCCTAACGGTTTTCGGTCAATTTCACTGCTTTGCCAAACCAATAAGCTATTTGAATGCCTGATACTCAATAGGATAGCACCACCTGCAGATGGGAAGATCATTCCAGAGCAAACAGGTTTCTGCCCCGGCAAATCAACAACAAGCCAACTGCTCAACCTTACACAACATATCGAAGATGGTTTTGAGCAAGGGATGTTAACAGGTGCTGTCAGCAGCATACAATACAGGGAAACACAGACGTCTCTTCTGCAAGATCCTCGTGATGACAAAAAGATATTCACTTAACAGAGCTTTAGAAAGCATGCATCAGAATGTCCCGTTCTATATTGAACTGAGTGATAAGCGCAGCAGGTGATTTATTCAGAAAAGTGGTCTTCCTCAGGGAATTGTGCTTGCACCACTGCTATACAACATCTTCTCGAATGACCAACCTATAGACGGTGCCACACGTCGTTTTATATATGTTAATGACTTATGTGTCACTGCCCAAAGCACTGATTTTAACACCATGGAGAAAACGCTTTCTGAGGCCTTGAAAGGAATAACATCCTACTATGAAGAAAACTACCACCGTGTAAACCCATCAAAGATGCAAGTTTGTGCATTCCACTTCAGGAACCATGAAGCCAGACGCCAGATTAAAGTAACCTGGTGTGGGGCAGCACTGGCGCATTGCGAGCGCCCTATTTACTTAGGAGTAACCCTTGACAGATGCCACACCTTCAAGAACCATATCAAAAAGACAAAGGCAAAAGTGAGCGCACGAAACAACATCCTGAATAAGCTCACTAACGCAAAATGGGGAGCAAGCTCGAAAAAAATTGGGAACCAGTGCACTTGCTCTTTGCTATTCCACTGTCGAATGAACCTGGCCTCCATGGGAAAGAGCTACTCATGTTAAGAAGTTGGATGCCGTTCTGAATGCAAGCTGCCAACTTATCACAGATTGTTTAAAACCAACAAACCCCAACAGCCCATATATCCTGGCGAGTATCCCTCCCCCTGATATAAGAAGAATGGTGGCCAGCAAGAAAGAGCGACTGCGTCAAATATCAGATGAGAGGCACCCTCTACATGGTCATACACCTACACCCAGCTACCTGAAGTCAAGGAATAGCTTCATAAACATTACAATCAACACCATCGGAAGCCCGCATTACCTTGTGGAAAGACCAGCTCGCCAGTCTGAAACAACTCCCAGCGATGGAAATCTACCAGATGAATGCTTCCCCCCATCACCCACAACACCCCTCCCCCCACCCACCCCACAACCCCCCCCCCCCCCTCCCCCCCCACCCCCATCCACCCCCAGGAACTAATTGCAACTGGGCAACCTGGAAGTGCCTTAACAGTCAATCGAAACCAGATCTATTCTGCACCACCTGCACCTCTCCGCTTTAGTCAACAGCATAAAGCCCATCACATTTCTATCTCTCCCTGGCTCCGAAGAAGAGTCATCCTGGGTTCGAAACTTTACCTGTGATTGTTTTTTTCTCCACAGAAGCTGCCAAAGCTGCTTAGTTTTTCCAGCATTTTTTTTTAATCCCAGTAATTCCATTCCGATTTCACGGAAAATCATACTTATAAACCAATGAGGTTCAAACGTGAGTAAAAATTTAAATAAAGCTGGAGCGTATTTTTATTTGAAATACACCCGTGTACCTTTGAAAGTAAAGTGAAATTAAGATGAGCACTTGAAACGCAATAGCCCACAGGTGTAATTTACCGTGCCATGTGCTAGAACATGGGATTAGAATTGATCGGTTCTTAATGGCCTGCAAAGACACAAAGGGCCTGTTTCTGCGTTGTATAACTCTTACATGCCCAACAACTGCTGACGGCTTTGAAGATGAAAGATTGCGATGGGCGGGAAGCGAATGCAGGTTAACTGCTGGGGAAGCAGCCAAGCACACCACTCCACCACCATCGCTAACTGCGACCTAAGTACACAGTGTCACTCTGGATTTTGATAGTGAACCGTTCCCTGTTGGTACCTGTTTTTTATTCAAACATTAGCAACAAATGTGCAATGCACACAGCACCAAGGATCTCGGAAACAAAACTGCTGTTCCTGACTTATAATCTTTATGTGTACTCACTGTCTCCCACATGTCAAACAATTTCCAATTCTAAACTCCACATCCAATTCTATGTAGTCTATTTTTTAATTTGAATGAAGTTGTTGCTCATCACGAAAATGAACCCCGGTGACACGCGTAATAAACAAGGAAACTGATCATTAAATCAATGAGGAATGTTGGAAATAACAAACGGAGATTTCACTTCTGGCAGTAAATGATCCGTATGGAAATGAGAGGGTAGCCCAATCCTACCAGGAATTAACTACTAAACGGATATACTCTCTAAGGGGACTGAAAGTGTTTTCTGGAATTTATGATGCATATTAAAGCACATATTGACAGATTTGTTGAATTATTGAAATTGAATTATACGCACAATCAGACGGGTCACAGCGTCAAGGTCGTCCTCGATGGTCGTGTGGTTAGTATTCCCCGCCTATCACACCGAAGACGGAAGTTCAATTCCGGAAAGGGGCAAGATTTGCTATAATTAAAAGAGCCATAAAATTGAAAGTATTATAAAAAAAAAACACTGCTGATTCTGCTGAAAACCAGAAAATGCTGCAAACTCTTCTGACCGTATCTGTGGAAAGAAAAAACAGATTTCATGCTTTGAGTAGAATTTGACTCTCCAACAGAACTAAATTGGATAGAGTCCTTTTTCAAAGATACATTAGACAATAATGGCTGGCACTGTATGCATTTCACCCCCAACATCCTTGACTAAACTACATGATATTAGATAAGATGACAGAATGTTATCAGCTGAATACACTATTATTCCACATCTGAAACATTGCCCAACTCCGACCCTCCCTCAGCTCATCTGCTGCTGAATCCCTCATCTACCTCTTTGTTCATTCTAGGCTTGACTATTCCAGGGTTCCCTTGGCCGGTCTCCCATCTTCCACCCTACATATGCCTGTGCTCATCAAAAATTCTACTGCCCGAAACTTCACCTGAAGCAAGCTCAGTTCCCTAATCACACGGTGTTTACTGACCAACACTGTCTCCTCGCATGTCAGTACCTCAACTTTAGAATTCTCATCCTTACAAACAATTCACTCGATGACCTCGCCCCTCCCTTTCTCTGGAACATCCTCCCGCCCAACAAATATTCAAGATTTCGGTCACCACAGCTGGAAAAATGCAGCCTTGTTATGTCCATAAACTGGTTTCTACAGAACATTAGGTAATTGTCCGGGATCATTCCAGATTCAGCATTTGCCTCCTTAGAAACTGGGAGGTTTAACTTCCCTCGCTTGTTTCCATTTTCAGTTTGGACCTGCCTCAAAAAATAAAGCAAGCTTTGAAAGCACATATTTCATCGCAAGAATGAATCGAGAGAATACTCTCTGTCACACTGGTAGGGGAGCCGTGATTCCATCACCGAGAGTAGTAAATTCCTGACAGCAAAGTCTAGTTCGTTGCCCATCCGCTTCGACAGAACAGTTCCACTTTCAATTGACCATGTAATGATATCCATCCAGTGGCTCACTCTCCGCAAGTATCCCTCCTGTTGAGCTCTGTAGATGAGAGCAACGCATTTGACATAGTCGACTTGCATTTCAGCAAAGCTTTCAGCTGCCTTCCAGTTGCTCAATTTAGGCCCTTCTCTCTCCCTCGCAGCTTCTTTCTCTCTGTCTCACTCTCTCTCTCTGTCTGAATTTAGTTTCTGAAATGTTCACTGGCTAATCCTCTTATTATCAAACAATGCTGCAGTGTTGCAGTTCGGAATGGGATTATTACTGAGTGGAACAACTTCGGTTAAAGAGTTCAGTCCAGGGCTCAGCTCCCCTCTGACAGTGCAGCCCTCACAGTCCTTACCCACTGATTATGCGCATCTCCCTCATTCCCGAAACTCAGACAGTGAAGCGTTCCCTCATTCCTGACCCTCTGACTGTGAGGTGCTCCATCATTCCCGAAACTCTGACAGAAAAGCGCACTCTCATTCCTGACCCACTGACTGTGTGGCGCTTCAGTTTTCCTGATGCTTTGTAAGCGCAGCGGTCCCTCATTTCTGACCCAATGAGAGTGCTGGTCTCCCTCTGTTTTGAACATCTGAAAGCATTTTGCTCCTTATCCCTTACCCTCTGACCGTGCAGCACTCGATCAGTCCTGACCCTCTGACAGTGCAGCGCTCAATCATTCCTGACCCTCTGACAGTGCAGTGCCTATCAGTCCTGACCCTCTGACAGTGCAGCGCTCCCTGAGTGCTCACCCACTGACTGAACAGCACTCCTTCATTCTTTCGACTCTGATAGTGCAACAGCCTCAGCCGTCATCTTCCGACAGTACAGCTCTCCCTCAGTCCCGACCCTAATTACAGTGCAGCACTCTCTCAATCCTGACCCTCTATCTGTGCAACATTCTCTCAGCCCAGACCCTCTGACAGTGCAACGCATTTTAAGCACTGAAGCGTTGAGATTGAAGTGCTCCTTCAGTCCTGATGCTCGGCAGTGCAGTTTTCCTTCATCCTACCACTCTGACACTGCAGAGCTACCACTATATGACGGTTCAGCGCTCCCACAATCTGCACCCTCTGACATTGAAGTGCTCCCTCAGTCCTGACCCACCGACAATACAGCTCTACCTCAGCCGTAACCCCTGACAATGCAGCACTCCCTCAGCCCTGAAACTTTGACACTGCAGTGTCCCCTCAGCCCTGACCCTTTGACAGTGCAGCGCTCTGGGATTCATGATCCCCTGACAAAGCAGCGCTCCCTCATGTCTAAACCTCTGACAGTGCAGCACTCGATCAGTGGCACCCTTGGAAAATGCAACGTTCCGCCATTCCTGACCCCCTGAGAGTGCACCGCTCCATCAGCCCTTACCACATGACGCTGGAGTTTCTCAAGTTAGTGTCCTCGGCCTAAGCAGCTTCAGCAGCTTCACAGATTACTTTCTGTCCATCATAATGTCACAAGTGCGATGTTCAATGATGATGCACAATGTTAAGCACATTCGAGAATCCTCACATGCTGAAGTATTCCACGTCCAAATGCATCAACACCTGGACAATATCCAGGCTTGGGTTGACATGTGGCAAGTTACATTCCTGCCGCACAAGCGTCAGGCAAGGACCATCTCCAACAACAGAGAATCTAGACCTTGCTCATTGAGTCCAATGGCATTGTCATTACTGAATCCCTCACTATCAAAATGCTGGAATACTATTGACCAGAAACTGAACTGGGCTAGACATATAAATGCAGTGGCTGCAAGAGGAGGTCAGAGGTGAGGAACCCTGAGGTGATTAACTCATCTGATGAATCCCCTAAGGCTGGCCACCATCTATATGGCACAAGTAAATATTGTGACGCAATACTCTCCTGGCCTTGATGAGTGCCACAACGACCCTCCAGAGGCTTCAGATGATCAAGGGCAAGGTAGCACACTTGGGTTGGCACCCCATCCACCCAACATCCTGCTAACATTAGCGTACAGTACCAGCAGTGTCCATCATCCAGAATATGCACTTTAGGTTCTCACCAAGGCTCCTTGGACAGCCACTTCCAAGCACACGAAAGCTACCATCTCGAAGCACAGAAGCAGCATTTGCACGGGATCACCGCTACTTGGAAGTACCCCTCCAACCCTCACACCATTTTGACTTGGAAATATTTCGCCATTCTTTCACTGCCCCTGCATGAACACCCTAAAAAATCCCTCCACCCCACCTCTAAGCGCACTGTGGGTGTACCTGCGCCACGTGGAATGAACAATGCAGCTCACCACTACCTTGTCAAGGGCAACTAGTGATCGGATTTTAATCTCTACAGCATTGACAACCATGCTTTCAGCTGACCTGGTCCAAAACTCTGCTTCTCCTCCCTAAATATCTCCACTTTCACTAGCACCCTCTGCTCTATAAGATGTTGTTTAAAAGTTTCGTCTTTCACCAAGCTTTTGCCATCTGACCGAATATTTCCTTCTGTGGTTCAGCATCAATTTTCTTTTACTTATAATGATAACGTGCTTGTGAAGAAACTGGAGGCATTTTGCTATAGTTGCATTGTGGTGCAAAGCGAATGTGTTATCGTGGTGAGTGTAGCTGCTTACCAAGCATTGACTCGGGTTTAGTTCTCAGCCATCGCAGTTACTTGGTTTCGGGTTAAATTCCCAGCCATCGCAGTTACTTGGTTTCAAAACCTATCAAATTGAAATCCCGAGCTCAGTGCTGGGTTTGATTAGCTGCAGTGAGATATTTCTCTGAAAACACGGCCGAGTTTAATGCAAAGAAAATGATTTCCAATCTCTAGTTATCTTTCATTTAATACGTAACTCAGATTTGTTCTTTGTTGCTGATGATGAAAGTTTTCCCCGAGCTGTAGCCAGGACAGAATTATTCGGATTTAGTAAAATTCACCGATTCTCTTTTCACTCTGCCGCTTCCCATTTCTTTTTTGAATATCGATTCCAGCACAGTGATTGTTTTATTGTACAAAAAGTGAGATACTGCCCACTCTGGTATTCTGAAATAACAACAGAAGATGATGGACACACTCAGCTGGTCCGGCAGCATCTGTAGAGACAGGACGTGTAGTTGACAGAAGTTTTAATAAGTAGACTCGCTATCGAAGCTTCAAAACTACCAGAGCTACTCAGTTCTTCAAGAATTTTCCATTAGAATCATAGAATGGCTACATGACAGAAAGGGGCTATTCGTCTGTCCAATCTATGCTGGCCCTCTAAAGGAACAGTTCACGCACTGCCTCTCCCCATAACCCTGCAATGTTTTACTATTCATGTAAGTGCAGTTTGATTCTATCAATAACAGTCTCTGGTACTATCTGCCATTTTGGAATTGATCCTGTAAATATCAGTCTCTGGTACTGTCTATGATTGTGGGATTGATTCTATCAGTATCAATCTCTGTCACTATCCGTGAGTGTGGGATTGATTCTGTATTCATCAGTCTCTGACTCACAAGCAATCGGCGTTTGCTTTGGGACTAAATACCTCATGTGTGGATTTCCGCATTAAATCAGTAACTAAAATCAACATATTTTATAATTCACATTGACCAATACCTAAACAAAAGAACTAGAGATATGGAAAAGGTCAGAGAACAATGAAAATTGGTGGATTGTCCATTTAAGAAGCTCATTTTGGGATTATTCCCTGCAGGGATTTGCTGTTCACCAGCTGATCTTCACAGAGCATACCTGCAGAAATATGGGATGAGTGACGGAGTTAATAAGTTTGCTGGGTTCGAGCAATAGTTAATATCTGACAGTGGGACTCCCAGATCCATTTAGCCGCAGGGAACCACTCGGTTACTGAGAGCAATACCTAGCGACCCTGACATGCAAGACAGCAGAGATTTCAGCATGGAAGCGAGTGTTAAATATACGACTTTGGTTGACTCGCTGGCACTACCCCGAGTGTGAGATTAATACTGTCTTTGTCTCTGGTACAATATAAGTGACAGATGAGACTAAATCTTCTACCTCTCCAGTTGAAGCTTTCTATGTTAAACTAGACTGCACAATGTTTCCTGGAACAGTTACTTTGTTTGACCGTCTGTGTCTCACTGCCTGAACTTCCCGTGTTTCTGTCTATCACTCCGCCCTCTCTCTTTTATCTCTTGTACAGCAAAACAAAGTGGGATAAGCTTAAGGGAGGGCCAGAACATACAATTTGGTTTTTTTTTCATGTTACTCAAATATATCTCTGCTTCTGAACAATTTAATAACATAAAATTCGGTCTGTGATAATCCAACCAGAGGTGTGATTAGTTTCAGCCATGAACCTGGAGAACAGGCACTGTGAGCAGAGCTGGGAAACTACGTCTAACCCCTGAGAATCCACAGAACAGGCCACGCGGGAGGGGAAAGCCTATCATGGGATCTGTCAATCTGGGAACAATTTGTCCTGTGAATGTGCAGACTTCAACATTGAGTCAGAAAGAGTGTGAAAGGGGCTGGCGGGTTAGAATAATTCTCCTCTGTTTCTGAGTCCGCTCTCATCGCATGATTTCTGATTCCCTCTTGCATAAAATAAAATGATTTTCCTGTCACAGATCACCCTGCTGCCTTACTCATCTTTGAAGTGAGATGTAAACGGAAAGATTGAGCTGATTTTAAGATTTCAAAAGGAAGGTAGAGAACATGTCAGCGAATTTGTCGAGACAGCGCGATCGGTGCATCAATAAAAAAAATGTTTAATTCGAAACGGAGGCTTTTTTTTTAGAGAATGAGGCCTTTTGCAAAGCAACCATTCTGGCCTCAGAGAAAGGACGAATCTGGCCTGAGACTCTGGACCATTCGAATTTCAATGGTATTGGAGAGTTTTGCAGCAGAACTAAACAAAAATAATTCATGCACTAGGACAAACAGATGCCTCTGAATCTCATGGTTCTGCAATCTCTCTCCGTTTGGATTATGTGCCTTTTTTTTGTTCATCCTGCCAAAATGGGCAACCTCACGTTTTACTACTTTATACCCCATTTGCCAGGTGTTTGTCTAATCACATAACCTATCTATATCATTACATCCCCTTCACATCTTATTTTACGACCTACATTTGTATCATACTCACTTTCCTCCCCACCTCTCCAGATGTACAAGACTCAGTTGTCACTTATAGAATGTTGTGAACGGGGAGTTTTTCCCGCCCGGTAAAGTTGGAAAGCGATAGCAGAACGAATAACAATTTATACAGAATTTTAAAACATGAACATTTCACCTGGTGTCATTCTGCTACCTTCTCCCCATAACCCTGCTCATTCTTTGTTTACCAACCATCGTCTAATCCCTTCCTGCTCCGGGACAGGAAGTGGAAATGCAGCCTGTTCCTGGAACGTTCAGCATTATAGGATTGGCCTCTGCTCCTCCCAGCCACACAAAGGAGGGAACATTAAAAACCCTTTTGTGTGGTCCAGAGGCCACTCCCCCAGAGCCTGCTGCTCCCAGGGGCATTTCCACATCCTATGCTGGTCGGTGCCCCTTCTCTCTTTGTCATCGGTAATTGAAGCAGCTCCATGTGGATCAGCAGTGAGTGGGACCGAGAATGTGAGAGATTGCAGCCTCAGTCCCGAGCCGGGAGAGGCCACAAAGTTTTAAATTGGCTGTGGGTGAAGTGCGAGGCCAGAACGATGTGGATCCCAAGAGAGGGAGGATTGGCGAATACAAACAATTATTGTGATATTACGGAAGGGTAGCGGGGAGTCAGGCCAGCACCGAGACTGGGTAGGGGGAGCCAGGACAGAACGGTGATAGAGGGTGGGAGGAGGAAAGCAAGACCGGTATGAAGTTGTTTTTAGTGGGGGAGGCGGGTGAGAGGAGATAGGAACTGGCTTGAGACATCTACACTGATTTTTAGCTAAAAAATGATGCTCATGTTTTTATATCAACTGTGGCAGTCTCTTCATCTGCTGTTCTTGTTTAAATGAAGCATTATTTGTTTGTAGTCTTTCTCAGTCCCATCCCCAGATATAGAGATATGTTTTTTTCAACTTAGTTTAAACAGGACAGAGTGTTTGCACCCGCTTGAAGTTTAAGAATTACACACGTTTGAAAATGGTCTAGAAACACCTGCATATCAATAGGTATAGTCACTCCAATTCTTGTCATAAATTATTCCCATATCTTTTAGCTTCCCGCCACTAATTTTCAGTCTTTTCTGACCATTGCTGTCATTCTGACCATTGACCGTTCTCACTCCCTCAACAAGTTATAATCTGGCTTTGTCCACAATTATTAATTTCCCTATCAGCCATCTGGACATTAGTGCTCTTATTGCTGCCGAGCACTTGGCACCGCCGGCAGATCCAGCTGTAGCAACCCGAAAGTTGTGTCTGGTGTTCTGCATCGCGGAGCTACTGACCGGGATTCAGCTGCTGTCTCCGATGAGGCAGCAGAAGGATCCAGAGGAAGAGGGGACGGAAGAGGTCAAATAAAAGGGGTGAGGGAAGTACTTAAGGAAAATTTTGAGACTAAGTTGGAAGATTTGTTCTTTACTTTCTCCGACTGTAACATAGAGAAGACCGCACTGAAGTTGACCATATTTGAAAGGGAAAAGTTAGATTATTAACTAAGCCTCGGGTCATACCAAGCATCGTAGAGTGTATAACTGGCCAGAAAACTGTTTTAAAAAATGACTGTTCACAATTGTTTCTTCGACGTGTCTGTTTGGATGTGCGTGTATAGGTCAAAACCAAAAATGTTCTTGTATTATTTATTAAAGATAAAAGTGCTTTATATTCCATACTGAGCCAAGAGCTCGAAGGAATGTTTGCAAAATATTTTGCTACTTCCACAATAAGACACGATCATACTCAACAATAACAAAGATATAAAATTATGGCCCAGCCTCTAAAAGAAGCCAATATTACAGTCCAAGAATACTTTAGAAATTTTTTAAATGTCACTTCATAATCGTCTGGAGAAAAAATAATCAAACAAAACGTTTAAGCACGTTCCCCCGGGATCCGTCGTGCCAGCTGGGTGTCTCTGGGTGTTACATTATTTTTTTTGACATGGATGCAACAGGTTGGTCTCCTTAAACAGGCCAGCCAATTAGGCCTAACTGGCTTCCTCCAAAGCTCCAATTGCAGCATTCAGAAACCTCTGGTCAGTTTCGAAGCCTTGGGAAATTTCCCTCACCAGGCGCTGGATGAACAGTTTACGGATAAGCAACTCTGTGCAATTCTGGCATCAGTGGATTTCTCGGAGCGTGACAGTAACTGGCCTGCAGCGATGAGGTTTTTTTTTTCACTTCGCCAGTGGAGGTGGCAGATTTCCTGGCTGCCTTAGTAGCCAGCTGCTTCCTGGTCTCATTATCGCCGGTGAATTTGCGGGTGACCTGTTTGGTAAGAGCCATCTCCTCTCAAAGGATGGACGTGTCCGCCAGCAGTTGTGAACTCGGATGCATCGTTTATGTTCTTGTCTGTGGAGCGCAGCACAAGCAATAATCATTGCTTTGTTGCAGAGGCACAAAATAAAAGCTGCGACAAGTGATGAACAAATAATGCTTCTCGTTAATCCTATTCATTGTGAATTGGCTGATTTCTCAGACATTCCAATGTTATATTTGCAGAGTTAATGAAAGAGCTGAAGATCGCCCAGCACACTATTGATGTGCAGCTCAGTGAGCGCACAATAGATGAATGAAGTGAAGACCAAGGTCAGTGTGCAAACTCCTGCCGCTTGTCTACATGGCAATTTATGTGGCTCACCATTGCAACAAAGTCAAATACTGTCATTCGCCCGGGCCCAGTTTGGAGGCTAGCTGGCTGCTGTGTCCAGTGATAGTGAGAAAGCTGGATGATGAGGAGGAAGAGGTGGAACTACCTGCCATCTGGATTGTGTCAACCTCCAGCAGTGGCACCGATCAGCTGTCAGCATTGGTGAAAACGGAGAGTCCAAACAGTGGCAGCTGCAAGGAGCCAAGTGAGCCATCCAGAGAGTTGGAGGCAAGGAAACGTGAGGAGGAGGGTTGACGTTTTTCCGCCAGTCAGAATGAAAACAGTCACACAAGAATCCAATGAGACACAGAGCCCCTCAGCAGCTGCATTCACAACCACATCAGGCTGAGCTTCATTTGGCAGCAGCTGAACCTACATGGGTGGGAAATAGACATGGACGGGCCAGCATCACAAGTGCAACACCACCTTACCCATATCCTTAAATACCAGGGGTGAGACACCCAGACGTTTTCGGTGGACAAGCACACTCTGGCCTACGAGAGATTCTGGGTGGAAAGGAGGCGCTGACGCAGGAGAATGGAGTTCTGCATGCAGAGAAAAAGACATTGCAGTACAACAACAGAAATACCTGGAACTACTCAGCAGGTCTGGCAGCATCGGCAGAGAAGAAAAAAGTTGACGTTTCAAGTTCTCATGACCCATCAACAGAACTAAGTAAAAATAGGAGAGGGGTGAAATATAAGCTGGTTAAAAGTGGGGGTGTGGGAGAGAAGTTGTGGTGGTCGTTGTACGGACAACTAAGCAGTGATAGGAGCAGATAATCTAAAGATGTCACAGAGAAAAGAACAAAGAGTTGTTGAAGGTGGTGATATTATCTAAAATAATGTGCTAATTAGGACTGGATGGCAGGACACGCAATGTTCAAATAGCTCTAGTGGGGATGGGGTGAAATAAAACTAAAAGGGCATAAAAGGTATGGATTTAAAAATAATGGAAATAGGTGGGAAAAGAAAAATCTATATAAATTATTGAGAAAAAACAAACGGGAGGGGGAAGAAACGGAAAGTGGGTCGGGATGGAGGAAGGAGTTCAAGATCTAAAGTTGTTGAACTCAATATTCAGTCCGGAAGGCTGCAAAGTGCCTAGTCGAAAGATAAGGTGCTGTTGCTCTAGTTTGCGTTGAGCTTGGCTGCAACAATGCAGCAAGCCAAGGACAGACATGTGGGCAAGGGAGCAGGGTGGAGTGTGAAAATGGCACGTGACAGGGAGGTCTGGGTCATTGAAATTGAACATTTGGACAAGGACACGACACTACAGTGTGTGGTTGTTTTGTCCCTGCATATTATGATGTGTTGCCTGAGACACCTGAACCGTGTTGTGTGAATTTGGAATTGACCACCTCAAGACTGGTGCAGGTTCTGCAATTGGATGTCATGCAATGTATGTATACCATCCCCGCCACCTCCCCATCCACCCACATGTCATGCCTGCTGCATTTATAGCCTTTGGATTCCTCTGGTAGCCAGAGAAAGTAACCTGTGATTTTCCTCTCCCTATTGAAGCTGTGAATCATGGAGAGCTGCATTTCAGGAGGAGCATTGTTGCTCTCTTGGAGAGCAATGGTGGCACTGACAGCAGGCCTGAAGATGAAAATTTGGTGAGTACTTGTGGGACCCTCTCTCCATTATGTGAACTCAGTTCTCACTGAGAGGTCGCATCATGCCCTCACCCTCAACTTTCCCGTGAACATGCCCACAAGCAGTGGATCATAGAGAACAGGCCTCATGCCAATTGGATAGCGTGTCTCTCTTTCTCTCCCTTGCAAAACATTGGATTCTTAATCGAATCAATCATTTGTAATCTACTCATCTAATCAATTCTAGCCAGACTGAAATTCCAACGAACAGTTTCTACCACAAACAATAGACTGGAGCTCACCAACAGCCCACCATGCAAATGTATTCTGTACCCCCACCACACATATCGACTTCAGAATTAATCACATTTGGAATATTGTAAGCAATATTCATCTACATAATTATAATCAGTAATTATTGATCGTATTCATATTGCAGAGTGTGTTCACATAAATCTGACTCACCCAAACGAGAATAATTATCGTTTGTTATAAAAACAATGAAGTATATTTAAAACCGCAAACTGCAATTATGAAAATACTTGAGAGAAGGGGAAGTAGCGATAGTTCTGTGGTGAGAAAGAGAGAGAGAGAGAGTCATCCATTGGTGCCAGAGGACTGGAAGATTGAAAATGTTCCATCCATATTAAAAAAAGGGGCGGAAATCAACCTGCCTATTATAGATCAGTCAGTGGCGGGGAATCCTTGACAAACAAAAAAACCTGAAATAAATTAATTAAAATTAATAAATAAAATCGGAAGTGTGGCGATTGCAGAAATTGGTAACTTGCCTGGAAATGTGATGTGAGTATTACATGCCCTGTTCTCAGTGTCGGCCGCATGTTCTCATTGAGAAATGAAGACTCTATACTCACAAGGAATTCCTCACGATATAACTGTACTGACCATGGGGCAACTCAATTTCTATTGTTCAATAATTTTGTCAATCTGTGGATTATTAAGCATTATTAAGTCCAGGCTGAAGGCAAAATATTGCGGATGCTGGAAATCTGAAACAAACACAAAAATTCAAGATAGACTCAACACCTCTGACAGCATCTGTGGAGACAAAGGCAGAGTTAACGTTTCAAGTCCGTTTGACGCTATTGATTCGAAAAGCTAACTCTGCCTTTCTCACTGCACATACTGTCAGAGCTGCTGAGTTTTACCAGCATGTTTTTTTTTTGTTTCATAAAACCTAGATTGGAATTCAGACACCGTGACTTCACTTAGAGAAGTTATCCTGCCATCCTTCTCTCTGGGATCACTGAAGGAAGCAGGCACACCCTGAAGCCTGACATTAGACCAGCTCTTCAATTTCATTTATACTGTATGCAGCTAACCCCAGGTTCCTTTACTTCGAATTATTTTTGTTTATTCCTCGTTACTATAATGGTCAGTAACCCCGCCTGTCACGCGGGGGGCAGGGATTCAAGTCTCCAATGGGGAGGCGTTTTATTAGAAATTAACACAAAGGAAGCATACAAAATTGGAATCGGCTTCAGAATTGAACAACGGTTGATATAACGTTGACATTTCGTGCCAATAAAGGAACAGCGGTTGTTTTCAGACGTGTGTGAGACTGTGAGAAAATGTGTGTCAATAATTGGACGCCATTCCTGGGTGTGTTTTAGCATAAAAACTGGTTTTTCACCTAAACTGGCTTGAATCGGAATATGCGGAAAATCGGTGAATCGGTAGCTTCAATCTAGAGCAGTTTGCTGAAACAAGATACTATGAAACTGAGAGGAACCGGCCATGCTGAACTTAGTAATGAGTAACGAGCCAGATTTCATTAATAATCTGCTAGCAAAAGTGCATCTTCAAAAGGGCAACATTAACATGACAGTGTGACTTACATTATAATCCCTGCCACCATTTTTTCGGATGAAAAGATTTACTTTTCCCCTCCTATTTTTGTTTCCGGACAGCAGCTGTATATTTTGCTCCCAATCATTCACCATCTTTTATTTCTTTGCTTGTCCCATTACATCTCCCTCAGTAAAAACCATGATTCTACAAATTTCAATTCGATTTTATGGTCCCTGCACGGATCAGCAGCTCCTTGTCTCAGAGATTAATTTCTCTTTCGGTCTTTCATTGAGCAATATTTGAACGATGTTGAACGTCATTCATATCCCTCGCTCATCCTCCTCGCCAATCTTTCTATTTTCTTCCTCTGTAACTCTGTCTCATGAACTCCTTCCTAACGCTCTTCAATTCCCGACACTAAACAACAGCTTTGTCCCTACATTTAACCCATTGACTGTCCCTTTTGCGGAATCCTTCCTCTTGATTGCAGGACGGATTTGACAATTTCGTTTTTAGCGTTGAACGGATAAGATCGGCCGATAAACTACTTCCGCTGATTGGGAATCAAGGACCCAGGTCACAGTCAAAGAATTAAAGCCACAGATTTTAACAGGGGAATTAGAAAATAATTCTACACACAAATGACGCTGGAGCTTCTGATTACGGTAATTAATGTTTAACCCATTGCTTTATTATAAATCAGAGATTCAAAGAGTTTTCTTAACAGAGGTTTTAAAGGAATATGAGAGAAAAATGAACATATGGAGGTAGTCACCGAACAATCAGGATCTTAGAATAACAGAACACGTTCCAGCAAATAACGGATCTCAACAAGAGCAAAGCTCGAGGAACTGCCCCTGGTCAATCAATTGGGTGAGATAGAGCCTTCTGGACTGAACACTGAGTTCAATAATTTTAGATCAGAACACTTGCTTCAACATCGTTTGGTCAAGTTTCTCTCTTTATTCCTTCATGTTACATTCGGACTGTTGTTAAGTGTCCATTCACAACCTTATATGGAGACATTTTTTTTGCTTTCTTTCCTACAGCCATTTTATATTTTTTGCAACCATGAAACCATTCCCCCTGCCCTTCATTCTCATTGACATTCTCTTATGTACATCCCACCTACTCCCGCACTCCACTGGTTTAAACTCTGTTATATTCAGATCTTTCTTCCAGTTTGATGAAAAACCATTGACCTAAACAGTTCACTTTTTGTCTACATACATGCTCTATGGGCTGCTGAATATTTCCAGAATGTTCTGTTTATTTTTCTTTCAATTTCCAGTTTCTCTACTGCTTTCCTTTACTGTCTGAAGGCATTTTGGAAAAAAATCCTCATCGCCATTCTTATTCCTCGCTCTCGCTCATCACCAATCTTTCAGCTTTCTTGTTGTGCACTATCGTTTGCTTCTTGAACCCCCTCCTCATGCTCCTCAATTCCGGACAGTAAATCACAGCTCAGCCCATGGAAGACACTGACTGTCCCTGGAACGAATTCCCCGCGTAATGCATGTAATGATTTGATCCAAGAATTCCGGATGCCAACATTAGATCCATGCCTGAATGTATTTCCGTTTCCTGGGAATCTCGGACTAAGAGCCAGTCAAAATCTAAAGCCAGAATGGAAATTGAGAAACAATTCTACACGGATAGTGTGCTGGAACTTCAGAGCTCCCTCTGTATGCAGAAACTCATGCTTGATTGATTGTTGTATATTCAATCTGAGATTCCTAGAGTTTTATTTGAGGGTATGAGGGAATATGAGGCAAAGGCAAACATATGCAGCTCTTCTCCAATCAGGCACAGCGTCACTGAACGTGATCTCGGGACTAAATGGCGTCACCAACAGCAAACCTCGAAGGAGAACACTTAATCTTCCAACTGCAGCCTTCTGGACTCAACATTGAGTTCAACTAATTTAGACCGCATCTGCCTCTATGTTGTTTCCAGCGTGTATTGTTTTTCTTCTTGCCTGTTTGGTTTGTCACGTTTTTATCTATACTCCACGTTACATTCGGGCGGTTGCGGTCATGCCATTCACTACCTCATCTGGACATATCTTTTCTTTCCTTATTATACTCACAGAATCACAGAAGCTCAGAAATGTTACAGTGCAGGAGAAGGTCATTCGACCCACCGTGTCTGAATGAGCAATTCACTTAGTGACATTCCCCCCTTTCTCCTCATATGTACGGTTTTCATTTCGAGAAAACAGTCTACCTCCCTTCTTTTTGCTTCCCTTGAACCTACCTTCACCACACTGTCAGGCTGTGCATTGCAGAACTTAACCACTTTCCACGAGAAAAATGTATATGTTTTTGTCGTGTCACTTTTGCTCTTTTTCAAAGAAATACTTTAAAGCTGCCCTAACTGGAACTTGATCATTTTACGGATTGGAACATTTGCTTACCATCCAACTTCTCCAGAACTTTCGTGATTTTCAATCCCTTTAGCAAATCTCCTCTCAACCTTCCTTTCTCCCAGGAAATCAGCCTTAACCTCTCCAACCTGTCCTCACAACTAAAGCTCCTCATTCTAGAAAACATTCTCGTGAACATTTTCTGCCCTCCTTCCAACATCCTTCACATGTTCAATGCCTTCCAAAAGAGAAGCGCCCAAATCGGGGACGGATGCACCAGCTGAGGCTGAACCAGAGCATTCTACATATCTTGGTTATATTATTCCCATTACAACACTCTTTGGTTTTGATAACCTGAAAACCATAGTCTTCTGCCCTCTCAGACAATCACTTTCGAAGTGACCCCGTAAGCATCGGATCAGACCAAAGCTGTGCAGGCCTTCCACATCCAGTTGTGAATAGTGGTGGATAATGAAACACTGACAGGAGAAGGAAGCTCCACAAATAAATGATGGACTTACCAGCGGTTTTCACATCCACGAAGCAATAATAATAAAAAAGCTGTCAATGTATTCCGAGAATTGCAGCAATCCTACCCTGGGGTCCTATTGCACTCACTGTTAAAAGGGTTCCATAGGGGCCCAATCCGCTTCTCCAACACGTTGACAGATACCACAAGAGATTCATGTCAAGGACAGTTTCCAGTTGGCATGTAACAGAGGAACTAAATTTAATCAAGTAAATTGTAGTTGATGCTGACCTGGTCTAAAATTCTGCATTCCCTCCCAAAAATACACCAGTTCTCCCGCTCCTTCTGATCTTTAAGATATTATTTAAAAGCTTCTGCTTTGAGCAAGCTTTTATCGTCTGATGTAATGTGTTCTTATGTGGCTCAGCATTATTTTTGCTTCATTCGTAATTATAACCCTTTTGTTAAGAGTTTTGTGACTTATTGTTATGCATCAATGCTAGCACTTAGTGATGGTGGTATAGAGGGGAGCGTCGCTAACTTCCAAGCAGTTGATCCGGGTTCTGCTCCCGGCCAGCACAGTTTCTTGGTTTTTAAACCTCTCAAACCAGAAACCCCTAGCTCGAAGCTGAAATTGATCCATTTCAGTGAGATTGTGCTCCGAACACACGGGCGGGTTTAATCGAAATATAATAATTTCCCACCTCCACTTATCTTCCATTTAAAATGTAACTCAGATGTATACCTTCTTGATGATAATAAAGGCTTCCCTTGAGCTGTAGGGTGGAGCAGGGATAGAATTACTCGGATTTGTCACATTCAGTGATTCTCTGAATTTTCCACATGCTGCTTCAAATTTTTTATTTGAATATTAATTCCTGCACACAAATATCAGTCTTTGGCACCACGGATGGATGTTAGATTGATTCTGTAAATATCAATCTCTGTTACTAGCTGTGAGTGTGTGATTGATTCTGTATCTATCCGTCTCCGACTCACGAACAAGCAGTGTTTGGTTTGGAACTAAATACCTCATGGGCGGTTTTCCACTGCAAGTCACAATTGAAATGAACATTTTCTGCAACTCAGAGATAAAAACAAAACAAAACTGCGGATGCTGGAAATCCAAAACAAAAACAGAATTACCTGGAAAAACTCAGCAGGTCTGGCAACATCAGCGGAGAAGAAAAGAGTTGACGCTTCGAGTCCTCATGACCCTTCGACAGAACTCGATTTCGAGTCCAAGAAAGAGTTGAAATATAAGCTGGTTTAAGGTGTGTGTGTGTGGGGGGGGGGGGGGGGGGGGGGGGCGGAGAGATAGGGAGAGAGAGAGGTGGTTGTGTAGACAAACAAGCAGTGATAGAAGCAGATCATCAAAAGATGTCAGTGACAATGGTACAAAAGAACACATAGGTGTTAAAGTTAAAGTTGGTGATATTATCTAAATGAATGTGCTAATTAAGAATGGATGGTAGGGCACTCAAGGTACAGCTCTAGTGGGGGTGGGGGAGCATAAAAGATTTTAAAATATTTAAAAATAATGGAAATAGGTCGGAAAAGAAAAATCTATATAATTTATAGGGAAGAAAAAAGGGAAAAAGGGGGAAACAGAAAGGGGGTGGGGATGGGGGAGGGAGCTCACGACCTAAAGTTGTTGAACTCAATATTCAGACCGGAAGGCTGTAAGGTGCCCAGTCGGAAGATGAGGTGTTGTTCCTGCAGTTGGCGTTGGGCTTCACTGGAGCAATGCAGCAAGCCAAGGACAGACATGTGGGCAAGAGAGCAGGGTGGAGTGTTAAAATGGCAAGCAACAGTGAGGTTTGGATCATTCTTGCGGACAGTCCGCAGGTGTTCTGCAAAGCGGTCGCCCAGTTTACGTTTGGTCTCTCCAATGTAGAGAAGACCACATTGGGAGCAACGAATGCAGTGGACTAAGTTGGGGGAAATGCAAGTGAAATGCTGCTTCACTTGAAAGGAATGTTTGGGCCCTTGGACGGTGAGGAGAGAGGAAGTGAAGGGGCAGGTGTTACATCTTTTGCGTGGGCATGGGGTGGTGCCATAGGAGGGGGTTGAGGAGTAGGGGGTGATGGAGGAGTGGACCAGGGTGTCCCGGAGGGAGCGATCCCTACAGAATGCCGATAAGGGGGGTGAAGGGAAGATGTGTTTGGTGGTGGCATCATGCTGGAGTTGGCGGAAATGGTGGAGGATGATCCTTTGAATGCGGAGGCTGGTGGGGTGATAAGGGAGGACAAGGGGGACCCTATCATGTTTCTGGGAGGGAGGAGAAGGCGTAAGGGCGGATGCGCGACAGATTGGCTGGACACGGTTGAGGGCCCTGTCAACGACCGTGGGTGGAAAGCCTCGGTTAAGGAAGAAGGAGGACATGTCAGAGGAACCGTTTTTGAAGGTAGCATCATCGGAACAGATGCGACGAAGGCGAAGGAACTGGGAGAATGGGATGGAGTCCTTACAGGAAGCGGGGGTGTGAGGAGCTGTAGTCGAGGTAGCTGTGGGAGTCGGTGGGTTTCTAATGGATATTGGTGGACAGTCTATCACCAGAGATTGAGAAAGAGAGGTGAAGGAAGGGCAGGGAAGTGTCAGAGATGGACCACGTGAAATTGATGGAGGGGTGGAGATTGGAAGCAAAATTAATAAATTTTTCCAAGTCCCGACGAGAGCATGAAGCGGCACCGAAGTAATCATCGATGTACCGGAGATAAAGTTGTGGAAGGGGGCTGGTGTAGGACTGCAACAACGAATGTTCCACATACCCCATATAGAGACAGGCATAGCTGGGGCCCATGCGGGTACCCATAGCCACACGTTTTATTTGGAGAAAGTGAGAGGAGTTGAAGGAGAAATTGTTCAACGTGAGAACAAGTTCAGCCAGATGGAGGAGAGTAGTGGTGGATGGGCATTGTTCGGGCCTCTGTTTGAGGAAGAAGCTAAGCGCCCTCAGACCATCCTGGTGGGGGATGGAGGTGTAGAGGGATTGGATGTCCATGGTGAAGAGGAAGCGGTTGGAGCCAGGGAACTGGAAATTGTTGATGTGACGTAAGGTGTCAGAGGAATCACGGATGTAGGTGGGAAGGGGCTGGACAAGGGGAGAGATAAGGGAGTCAAGATAATGAGAGATGAGTTCTGTGGGGCAGGAGCAAGCTGAGACGATCGGTCTACCGGGGCAGTTCTGTTTGTGGATTTTGGGTAGGAGATAGAAGCGGGCCGTCCGAGGTTGGGCGACTATCAGGTTGGAAGCTGTGGGAGGGAGATCCCCAGAGGAGATGAGGTCAGTGACAGTCCTGGAAACAACGGATGGATGTTCAGTGGTGGGGTCATGGTCCAGGGAGAGGTAGGAGGAAGTGTCTGTGAGTTGACGCTCAGCCTCCGCGAGGTAGAGGTCAGTGCGCCAGACAACAACAGCACGACCCTTGCTGTACCTTGAGTGCCCTACCATCCATTCTTAATTAGCACATTCGTTTAGATAATATCACCAACTTTAACTTTAACACCTATGTGTTCTTTTGTACCATTGTCGCTGACATCTTTTGATGATCTGCTTCTATCACTGCTTGTTTGTCTACACAACAACCTCTCTCTCTCCCTATCTCTCCGCCCCACACACACACACCTTAAACCAACTTATATTTCAACTCTTTCTTGGACTCGAAATCAAGTTCTGTCGAAGGGTCATGAGGACTCGAAACATCAACTCTTTTCTTCTCCGCCGATGCTGCCAGACCTGCTGAGTTTTTCCAGGTAATTCTGTTTTTGTTTTGGATTTCCAGCATCCGCAGTTTTGTTTTGTTTTTATCTCTGTGTTTAATTGACTGCCACTGCTCTTCAAGAAATGCCTACCTCCTTGAAGAAGTTCTGTTCCTCTCTGCGATAGGATTTCCGTATCTCTCTGTTGCCTTGTTCACCTTCTTTGCTTTCCATTTCCCTCCTGGTGTTTGACAAGGTGTTTACTAAAACCCGCTTTCACAGCCATATCTCCTTTCTCAGTGACTGTCTCCGTCTCCGACTTACCCCACGTGGATTTCAACTGAAATTCCACCCCTCATCTTTCGAACCCACCCAGGATTAGCGGTATCTCCGGGACATGAAACGTTTCTCGGACTGCAGTTCCCGTCACATTCTGAAATCCACACTCAGTGCCATGCGCCGCCATATGAACACACTCGACCTCTCCCTCCAGCAGCACCGCCGTACCCTTTTTCAAAGCTGCACGTGCCCCCAGTTTCATTTTATCCTTCGACTCATCCGACGCCCTCAACAAGAAACTTTTTCTCTTTCTCTCAACTGCTAAGGAACACAAGCTCCAACAACTCATCGACACCAACACCCATCTAGGACCCTCCACCCCAGCCTGTCCCTCCGTCCCCCACCCCATCTTCCAATCCCAGCCCCAGCCGTGTATTCACTATACCCCCTGACCTTCCCCTCTCCGATGCTGAACGTTCAGTGCTCAGCAAAGGACTTAGTTTCATACCCTTACGCCCTCACCTCAATGAAATTCGGGCTCGGCATGATACTGAACTCTTCTTTCGCCGTCTTCGTCTCCGGGCTCACTTCTTCGGGCAGGAGTCCTCTCCCAGTTCAACGGATCCTTTTAACCATCTCCAATATTCTCCCTCCACCTGGACCCCTCCCTCTGGATTCTTACCTTCTCTTCATCTTTTCATTGAGAACTGTCGGCGCGACATTAGTCGTCTCAATTTCTCTGCTCCTCTCACGCATTCTAACCTGTCTCTCTCTGAACTTACTGCACTCCATTCTCTCAGGTCCAACCAGGACATTGTCATCAAACCTGCTGACAAGGGTGGTGCTGTTGTTGTCTGACGCACTGACCTCTACCTCGCGGAGGCTGAGCATCAACTCGCAGACACTTCCTCCTACCTCTCCCTGGACCATGACCCCACCACTGAACATCAAGCCATTGTTTCCAGGACTGCCACTGACCTCATCTCCTCTGGGGATCTCCCTGCCACAGCTTCCAACCTGATAGTCGCCCTACCTCGGACGGCCCCGCTTCTATCTCCTACCCAAAATCCACAAACAGAACTGCCCCCGGTAGACCGATCGTCTCAGCTTGCTCCTGCCCCACAGAACTCATCTCTCGTTATCTTGACTCCCTTCTCTCTCCCCTTGTCCAGCCCCTTCCCACCTACATCCGTGATTCCTCTGACACCTTACGTCACATCAACAATTTCCAGTTCCCTGGCTCCAACCACTTCCTCTTCACCATGGACGTCCAATCCCTCTACACCTCCATCCCCCACCAGGATGGTCTGAGGGCCCTTAGCTTCTTCCTCGAACAGAGGCCCGAACAATGCCCATCCACCACTACTCTCCTCCGTCTGGCTGAACTTGTTCTCACGTTGATCAATTTCTCCTTCAACTCCTCTCACTTTCTCCAAATAAAAGGTGTGGCTATGGGTACCCGCATGGGCCCCAGCTATGCCTGTCTCTTTATGGGGTATTTGGAACATTCCTTGTTGCAGTCCTACTCCGGCCCCCTTCCACAACTTTTTCTCCGGTACATCGATGATTACTTCGGTGCCGCTTCATGCTCTCATCGGGACTTGGAAAAATTTATTAATTTTGCTTCCAATCTCCACCCCTCCATCATTTTCACGTGGTCCATCTCTGACACTTCCCTTCCCTTCCTTGACCTCTCTGACTCAATCTCTGGTGATAGACTGTCCACCAATATCCATTACAAACTCACCGAATCCCACAACTACCTCGACTACAGCTCCTCACACCCCGCTTCCTGTAAGGACTCCATCCCATTCTCCCAGTTCCTTCGCCTTCGTCGCATCTGTTCCGATGATGCTACCTTCAAAAACGGTTCCTCTGACATGTCCTCCTTCTTCCTTAACCGAGGTTTTCCACCCACGGTCGTTGACAGGGCCCTCAACCGTGTCTGGCCCATCTCCCGCGCATCCGCCCTCACGCCTTCTCCTCCCTCCCAGTAACATGATAGGGTCCCCCTTGTCATCACTTATCACCCCACCAGCCTCCGCATTCAAAGGATCATCCTCCGCCATTTCCGCCAATTCCAGCATGATGCCACCACCAAACACATCTTCCCTTCACCCCCCTTATCGGCATTCCGTAGGGACACCCTGGTCCACTCCTCCATCACCCCCTACTCCTCAACCCCCTCCTATGGCACCACCCCATGCCCACGCAAAGGATGTAACACCTGCCCCTTTACTTCCTCTCTCCTCACCGTCCAAGGGCCCAAACATTCCTTTCAAGTGAAGCAGCATTTCACTTGCATTTCCCCCAACTTAGTCTACTGCATTCATTGCTCCCAATGTGGTCTCCTCTACATTGGAGAGACCAAACATAAACTGGGCGACCGCTTTGCAGAACACCTGCGGTCTGTCCACAAGAATGATCCAAACCTCACTGTCGCTTGCCATTTTAACACTCCACCCTGCTCTCTTGCCCACATGTCTGTCCTTGGCTTGCTGCATTGCTCCAGTGAAGCCCAACGCAAACTGGAGGAACAACACCTCATCTTCCGACTAGGCACCTTACAGCCTTCTGGTCTGAATATTGAGTTCAACAACTTTAGGTCGTGAGCTCCCTCCCCCATCCCCACCCCCTTTCTGTTTCCCCCTTTTTCCCTTTTTTTTCCCTATACATTATATAGATTTTTCTTTTCCGACCTAGTTCCATTATTTTTAAATATTTTAAAATATTTTATGCACCCCCACCCCCACTAGAGCTGTACCTTGAGTGCCCTACCATCCATTCTTAATTAGCACATTCGTTTAGATAATATCACCAACTTTAACTTTAACACCTATGTGTTCTTTTGTACCATTGTCGCTGACATCTTTTGATGATCTGCTTCTATCACTGCTTGTTTGTCTACACAACCACCTCTCTCTCTCCCTATCTCTCCGCCCCACTCACACACCTTAAAGCAGCTTATATTTTAACTCTTTCTTGGACTCGAAATCAAGTTCTGTCGAAGGGTCATGAGGACTCGAAACGTCAACTCTTTTCTTCTCCGCCGATGCTGCCAGACCTGCTGAGTTTTTTTCCAGGTAATTCCGTTTTTGTTTTGGATTTTCTGCAACTCACTTTGTACAGAATCTGAACATAAAAAGGGGAGATAGGGAAAAGGTCAGAGAACAATGAAAAAACGGACTTGTCTTTTTAGGGAGCACAGTTTGGGATCATTCCTCACAGGCCATTTGCTGTTTTTCAACCCATCTTCACAAAACAATCCAGCAGAAACATGGGAAGAGCGAAGGGGCTAGCGAGTTTGCTGGGACACTGCAGTAGTTAATAATTACTCACCTCTGACATGAGAATTAAACGGAAATATTTCGTTGATTTTTTATGACTTCAGTAGGAAAGTAGAGAACATATCAGCGAATGGGTGAGAGAGCGCTATCTCTGCAGCAATAAAAGAGGTTTAAGTCGAAACTGAGGCTTTTTTAGCGAATGAGAAATTTTCAAAAGCAACCATCCTGGTCTCATAGAAAGGAAGGATCTACCATGGCACTCTGGACTGTCCGATTTTCAATGGTATTGGAGAGTTTAGCAGTGCACGGAAACAAAATGATTCATGCAGTAGGATACCCAGTCTCCTTTGCATCTCAGAGCTCTGCAATCTCTCACCGGTTGGATTATGTCCCTCTTTTTTGTCCGTCCTGTCAAAATGGACAACCTGACGTTTTACAACATTCTACTCCATTTGCCAGGTCTTTGTCCAATCACGTAACATATCTAGATTCTCATGCCCTCGTCACATCTTACTTTCCGATCTACATTTGTGTCGTACCTAATTTACAGCCTTGCCGCATGTCACTTTTAGAGTGCTGTGAAAGGGGAGTAATTCCCACCAGTAATTTTTGAAAGCGATAGCAGAACGAACGACAATTTATACAGGATTTTAGAGCATGAATATTTCACCTGGTGTAATTCACCTGCCTTCAACCCGCAACCCCGCGCATTGTTAGTTCTCCAAACATCATCTAACCCCCTCTTACTGCGGGACAGGAAATGGGAATGCAGCCTTTGCCTGGGATGGTCAGTATAAGAGAATTAGCCTCTGCTCCTCCCAGACAAACAAAAGTGGTCACATTAAAAACCCTTTGTGTGGTCCAGAGGCCACTCCCCTTGTAACTGCTGCTCCCAGGGTGCCCCTTTCTGCTTTTGATCGGCAAGTGAAGAAGTTCCATGTGGATCAGGAGTGAGCACGACCGAGAATGCGAGAGGTTAGAGCCTTAGACCCGAGCTTACACTCAAATCTGGTGTGGGTGAAGGGCAAGGCCGGAACGATGTACATCCCTAGAGAGGGGATGCGAATGCAAACAATTATTGTGATATTGGGGAAGGGTAAGGGGGGAGTCAGGAGAGCATGGAGACTGGGGAGGGGGAGCCAGGACCGTGGTAGAGGGTGAGTGGAAGGAAACAAGACCAGCCTGGAGTTGTCTTTAGTGGGGGAGGCGGGTGACAGAGGGGACGAAATGGCTTGAAATATCTACACTGATTTTTTTCAGATATTCTTTGAAATAAATTTCCAGTTAATCAAATCTTTCCACGTAGGGCCGTGACATTGAGAGAATTCGCTGCTTCATGCTCCGAATATGATCTTTAGGGAGACGGGGCACATGGCTGCTGCAGTTTGAAAACTCCTCCACATGATGAGACCGCTAGAAATGCCGCATTCGGCCCGTGCTGAGCCAGTCGGAATGGTGCATCTTCGGTGAGAAATTGGACTCCCTGCTCTCTGGATGTAGAGCAGAGAAACAATGACCGCAGGCAGTCCTCACCACAACGGTATCTCCAAAACCTCCAGCACATTCGGGAGATGATCTTTGTTACATGTTTATCTGAACCGTGGAAGTCTCTCCATCTGCCCCTCATGCTTTATTCAGACATTGTCTCAGTTTCCACCGTTTGTCAGTGCCTTCCCCACATACAAGGTGATGTTTTCTTCAACTTAGTTTGGAGTGGACAAATGTCCACTTGAGGTTTAATATCTACCCCCAGTTGAAATGGTCTAGGAACATCTGCATTCCAATAGATTTCAAAAAATCTCCAGATTGGTGTAGTCATCAATCGTTGTCATAACGTGTTCCCAGATCTTTTTGCTTCCCGCCACTAATTTTCAGTCTTTTCTGACCATTGCCGCCATTCTGACCATTGACCATATTCAGTCCCTCAGCAGTTTCCTACCAGGCTTTGTCCACTCTTATTACCTTGCCTATCGGCCATATGGACGCCGCAACAACCCGAAAGTTATGTCTGGTTTTGTGGACCGTGGAGCTGCTGACTAGGATTGAACTGCTGTCTGCCATGAGCGACAAGAAGGATAGGGAGGGAAGGGAGGCGGGCCCTGTCAAATAGAAGAGGCAAGGGAGTTTCTTGTGGAAAATTTTGAGAATATGTGGTAAGACTTGTTCTTTATTTTCTCCTACTGTAACATAGGAAGGCTGCAGTGAAGATCAGTGCATTTGACAGTGAAAACCTAGGTTATTGAATAGGCCTGGGGTCATGGCAAACAACATAGAATGTAAGAGTAAACAGAAAACTGTTCAAAAAATCACTCTGCACAATCGTTTCTTAAATACTTCCGTTTAGACGTGCAGGTATAGGTCAAACTCGACCATTTCATTTTCCTTTTAAAGATACTAATGTTTATCTTGCAACCTGAGCTAAGAGTTCGAAGGACTGTTTACAAAATGTTTCGCTGCTTCCACACTGATTCATGCTCAATACTCAAAACTAACAAAAATACAAAACAAAGGCCCTGGCTCCACAAGAAGCCAAACCTACAGTCCAATAATGTTTTAGAAAATATTAAAATTTCACTTCAAAATAGTCTGGAGGAAACGTAATGAACCAAAGAGGTTGGGCACTCTACCCGGGGATCCGTCGTGCCAGCTGGGTGTCTTTGGGCATTACGATTACTCTTTTGGCATGGGTGGCACACAGTTTGGTGTCCTCAGACAGGCCAACCAAGTAGGCCTCACTGGCTTCTTGCAATGTTCCAACTGCCGCACTCTGATCCTCAGGATAGTTTCGAAGCACTGGGTAATTTCCCTCACCAGGCGCTGGAAGGACATTGTACAGATAATCAACTGGGTGGAATTCTGTCATCGGCTGACTTCTCGGAGCGCGTCTGAACACCGCCTGCAGCGATGAGGTTTCTTCAATTCGCCAGTGGAGGGGGCGCATTTCCAGGCTGCCTTGGTGGCCAGCTGCTTCCTGGGTGCTTTGCCGCTGGTGGACTTCCAGGCTATCTGTTTGGTACAAGCCATCTCTGCTCTCAGGACGAACTAGTCCGCCTGTAATAGTGAACTCAGGTACATGACTTATGTTCTTGTCTGCAGAGCGCAGCACAAGCAAAGATCATTGCACTGTTACAGAGGCAGATACTATTAGCTGCAATAAACAAAAAACACTTTTATTCAATCCTATTTATTGTGAATTGACTGATTTTGGAGACATTCAAATATTACTTTTGGAGAGTTAATGAAGGAGCCCAGCACACTGTTGATCTGCAGTTGGATGCTGCTGCTGACCGTGCAGCAGGAGCGAGCACACAGAAGGTAAAGAAAGTGAAGACCAAGGGCAGTGTGCAGCCTCCAGCCACTGGACTCCATCGCAATGGCAATGGCTTACCACAGAAAAAGCAAAAACCGTTTCATTCACCTGGGCCTAGGTTGGGGACTAGCTGACTGCTCTTTGCAGGCATAATGGCCAGGCTGGAGGAGGAGGATGAGGAGGAATCATCTACCACCAGCAACGTGTCAACCTCCACCTGTGGCACCAAGCAGTGCTCAGCATTGGTGAAAACGCACAGTCTATACAGTGACAACGGAAAGGAGCCTAGTGAGCTAGCCAGAGGGAAGGAGGAAAGGCAGCAGGAGGCTGAGACTCAACGTTTAGCCCAAAGTCAGAAAGAAAACAGCCACATCAGGCCAATGAGTCACAAAGTCCCTCACCAGCTGCATTCACAGCCACATTCTGCTGACCTTCCTCTGGTAACAGCTGAATTTACATGGGTGGGTAATGTACATGCATGGTCCAGCATTGCAGATCCAATACCACTTTATCCACCACCATGCATACTACAGTTCTGCTACCGAGTGCGACAGGCTGAACGGAAAGCTGTGAGACAGAAGAATGGTATCCTGTGTGCAGAGTACGATAGGCCGTGCACTCAGTTGAACAGCTATGCCAATGTACGAGCATGTATTCTGTGCCACAAAGCTGGGTAAGAATTCTTTGTTCCATGCTGCACTCCGCTGATCAGCTGCTTCCTCTACAGTGTATGATTGCCGGTTCCCAGCACATTATGATGAATAGTTTGCGGCACCTGAAAACAGAGTTGTGTGGATAGAGATTCTGCCATTGAATGTAATGAAATGCACGTGGATCATCCCCATGCAACCCCCGCCCCTGCGCCCCCTCCATGGCTTCTCAATTTATAGCCCTTGGATTCCTCTGGGGAGCATGATAAAGTATCTGCGAGTTTCCTCTTTCCATTGAAGCTATGAAACCTTGAAAGCTCATGCGGGACATTTTTGGTCCCTTGGAGGGCATGGACAATGGCAGCTGACAGCAGGTCTGAAGATGAAAACTGTTAGTGCTTGTGGAACCCTCCCTCCATTATGTGAACTTAGGTCATGCTGAGAGTTCACATCATGTTCTCCCCCTCGACTTTCCCGAGGATCTGCTCACAAACAATGGATTAGAGAGAATGGGGCCTACCTCAATTGACAGGCCTTTTTTATTGGTCATGTGACTGGATTAGTAATCCAGGGAGGTTAATACTCAGGGGACACAGGTTCAAATCCAACTATGGCAGATGATCGAATTTCAAATCAGTTGAGAAATTCTGGGATATAAATCTGATTTAAATGATGCTGACTCAGATCAGACTATCATTGGTTGATGTAAAAAAATCAGATTCATTAATATCTTTTAGGGATGGAAATCTGCTGTCCTTACCCAGTCTGGCCTGCAGAAATATGGTTGCCTCTTAACCATTCTCAAGGGATGAGGATGCCCACCTTGTCAGGGATGTTTCATTGGAGAGAATGAAGAAAAGCCTTGCTCTTCCGCACTCTAAGGCATATAGTGGCCTGGCTAGTTGAGCCTTGAAGCTTTGAGGTTGATCGATGCTAATGACTGATTTTTGTCACCAGGCTGGGAATGTAAATGATAAATCACAACGATCAAGCTTTGACTCGTTCTTTATGATGGTACGATGCCCATCATTGAAACATTTTTTTAAATCTTTTGCAAAAAGACCAGCAGTTATTACCAGAATTATGGCAGACCTCAGGAGGCAACTGCCAATCAACCACCAATGCATGCCGAAATTAAATAGTTGCAGGCCCTCGAGAATCCATTTTTTCATACAGGATACCGCCTGGAGGCACGATTAAAGAATGGGAGTGGGAAAGGAGGCATGACACAATTACAATTGAAAATGAAATGAAAGCATATTGTCTATTTTCATAAGACCTTAAGACCATAAGACCATAAGACATACGAGCAGAAATTAGGCCATTCGGCTCATCGAGCATTCAATCATGGCTGATAAGTTTCTCAACCTCATTTTGCCGCCTTCTCCAAGTAATCTTTGATCACCTTACCAATCAATAATCTATCTATCTCAGTCTTAAATACACTCAATGATCTGGCCTCCATAGCCTTCTGCGGCAATGTATTCCATAGATTCAACACTCTCTGGCTAAAGAAGTTTCCCCTCATCTCTGTTCTAAAAGGTCTTCTCTTTACTCTGAGGATGTGCCATCTGTTCCTAGTCTCTCCAGCTAATGGAAACATATTCCCCACGTCCACTCTATCCAGGTTTGTGAGTATCCTGTACGTTCCAATCAGATCCCCCCTCCCCCCCCCCCCCTTATTCTTCTAAACTCCATTGAGTATAGACCCAGAGTCCTCATACGTTTTCACATCCCATCGTGGTGTAGCAGCAACACCCATTTGCAGCCATCGGACTATCAGGGACTCAAATTATTTCCCTAGCTTTCAGAACTGCGGGCAAGAGAAGGTGGAACTGCATCATCGTCAAATATTTTTTATAGCACCAGAACAATTGCAGACTCTGAAATATTTAGAAAAGAGAATCCTGGTTATAAGCCGCCTGGTGCATGCAGTCTTCACTAGTGATGTCCTTCTGAACTCAAGCTGCAGGGGCGCATCTTCTAAACCAGATGGGAGGAAGCCTTTACTCTTAAAGGCCATTGAGTCTGACAAGGGTGTGTGCATATATCAACCAGTAACCAGGCATTTATTAAGCAAGTGAATGCATTGCATGTAATTCCCAGGAGGTGTTGGTCGTGAACTAAGCTCTCTGCCTGAGACCAAATGTTTCAGTAAAAGAGTCACGCTTGTGATTTCAATGAGCGAATGCGTTACCTTCTTGGAGTTCATGAGACAGCACCATCGACAGGATTGGGAGCCAGTGACGGGAGAGATTCAGGAACTGTGGTTGTTTTCAGAGTCCCGGAATATTACTGTTCCTTGAGAGGAATGACCCTTCACATCAATAGTCAGCCCACGTCCCGTATGTGTCCCGGCACCCATGCTGGTTTTTAGTTTAAACTGGGCTGAATCGAAATTTCAATGAAATCAGTGAATTGGTAGCCTGAAACCAGGAAAGCTTGCTAAAATACCATATATTAAAACGTAGATGAACTGGCTACACTCGATTTATTAATGACTAATTTGGCAGAATTCATTAATAATTTGAGAGTAAATGCGCATCTTGTAAACAGTGACTGTAACATGACAGAATAACTTACATTATAAACTCTGCCACCATTTTGTTTTTTTATTCAGTGTATTTGTTCCCTTTATTTACTTTGCGTTCAGACAGCAGCTTTCTGGATCCTGCCTTTCATTTCCGGCCCCCTTATAACTATTATTTTCTAATCCCATTGCCTCTTCCCTCAGTGAACACGATGATTCTCCTAATTCCAGTTATATTTTCTGGTCTCTGCACTATCAGCAGCTCCTTGGCACAGAGGTTATTTTCTCTTTTGATGTTTCATTGAATAAAATTTGAAAGATGATGAATGCCATTCATATTCTTCTCTCTTCCTCCTCGCCAATCTTTCAGCTTTCTTCCTCTGTAACTCTCTTTGTCTCTTAAGCTCCTTCCTCATCCTCTTCATTCCCTGACACCAAGCCACAACTCAGTCCCGACACTTATCCAACTGATTTTCCCTTTCCCGAGGTCATTCCTGATGATTGAAGGAGGGATTAGTTACATTTATTGTAACTTTGAACAGGTAAGATCAGCCCAAAACTATTTCCGCTGACTGGGAATCTAGGAACCAGTGCCACCATCAAAGAGCTAAAGACAGAGTTTTTACCACGGGAATTAGAAAAAAAATTCTACGCACAAGGTGTGCTAGACAATCTGTGCACAGCAATTCATCTGCGTGAAGCGATCATAAGACAAATTACATGATTCCAACTAACAACCTTCTGATAACCTTGTACGACACATGGAAGTAAAAAGCCTTATTTAGTAGGCCACACGACCAAACAGCAACAATGCAACAAATATCATTGAGTTTTCCATATCGTTAAGGAACTTGAAACAGAAGGTCGACTTCGCACATTGCCACAATGTCCTCATCTACTTCTGCATCTGAGTTATGATATTTTCTATAAACCTTGTTTGTTATTGCGTTGTTTAAACAGGGAACCACAATGAACTCACCGGGATCCTGATACTGGAGTTACTGACAGCTGTCAGTTGTCTCAGGGTTAAAGGATGGTAATCAGGCAGAATTTGGGACATTCCCAGAGAGACCGATCCTCACTAAGCTGTTCGCCGTGTCGGCCAATTTTATATTGTTGAGTCTGACATCGGTGGTCAGTCAGTTGGCTGATACCCTGGTCCTACGTATCCAACAGGAATATACAGATCCTGCATATATTGCCAATGAGACTGGATATATGCTCACCCAGATGAAATCTTGTACAAACACGTGCATTTATGCAGTGACACAAAGAAAGTTCAGGGAAGAGCTCAGTAATGTTGTGAAATGTACTTGGAGATTTATTTTGTCATTGGGTAAAAATATGAAAATTCAAACCCAAATGAGCTGCCCAAGTTAAAGCAGAATTACAGACAGTGATTCCGTATAGAATGGCGACCTTCCATTTGGATCTAAGGGATATGTTGTCACTGAAAATGAACCGGCATCACAGAACATTTCCTGACCTCAGAGCCGTGTGTTTCATGTCCACTATTCCCCGAAACTGTGCAGCTCAATTTCCTGCTGAAACCTTTCACCTTTTTCCCTGCATTTGAAGGCAACAGTCATACTTGAGGTTCAGATATGGAGTCAAACACGTGGGAGTTGGCGCTTATTGAATTCCAATCCAGCTACAGGAATAATACTCCCTGTTATATTAATAGATAGATTGCTCTAGAAAAGAATCAACGAAGTGGGTGTTGAAATCGAGGTTGTTTATTTTTTTCCTGTAATATTGGTGTGTATGTTACAAACCCTGCACCCCTGTCAGGTTCCACTCTCCATTGTTTCCAGGAATAATAGAGGAGCGTCATGTCTCCTGATCAGTATCTAATTATAACGACAGCAAAAACTTGGCTCATTGTATTAACTTAAACTCTCAATTGGTCGTGAACATGTCGGTGTTTTATAAAAAGGAAACAGATCATTGCAGACAGCCAAGCCTTTTGGGCCTTTGCCCTCCAGCCATGAAAATGGTCCCAATAATGTTACCTGCCTTGTATGAAAATCACCTGATTATTTTTAGTCACCAGCTTATTTATTTTCCTCTTTATTTTGGAATAATTTCTGAATCTGTAAATTCAACCATCTCCCAGTTCTCCACGTAAAGAGGTTTCTTCACCATAATTTCTAAATCGTTCTGACATTTAATATTTTATATCTGGCGTTTAGTTCTTGACGGGCACTATCTGCATCTATTTATCTAGTCCTCCTGAATATAATCCAGATGGTCGCGACTCGAGAAATAAAATCAACCTGATATCAATAACCAAACTAGTGAGTGTTTGGGAAGTGGAGTTAAAAAAGTTCATTCATAGTTCTGTCTTGCAGTTGGTTGTGATATTAGATATACTGATTAATGTGAATATTAGCTTTCATAACTTGAACAGTAACCTAAGCATTTGGCCAATGAAGTGCAAGACTCCAAACAAATGGCTCGTGACAACCCCCAACCCCCCATACCCATCCTCACTCCCCTACCCCCACCCCCACACCCCAACTCCACCGCTATATTCTCCTAGACAGCCAGAAAGGAGAGAATTCTTTTGTATTGAAAAGTGATGTCCATAATCTTGAGACATTATGGACGTGCAAAAGGGAAACTATGATTACAAAACGCCAAGGATAATTGAAATCTTCCAAAGAGCAGTTCCAATGTAAGACCATAACTACTAAATAAACTGCTTAACTTGGTTCTGAAGAGCAGAATTCACTAAACAAGCGGATGGAGGGCGCAGACATAATATAGGTCGTAGTAAGTATATGATCTTGAGGAGATCTAATTTAGTGTTGATTTAGATACTTTAACCTCAATAACATGTACTTAAACAAAAGGTTGATCAGACTATCCCAGGTTTCCTTGATTTTTCAGCGATATTAACCTTAATCTTTTCTGGTTAAACGGGGAAGTAACAGTCTTTCAAAAGTACTTTTAGAATGACCTCAGCCTACACTGCAGCAATAGTCACTTCTAGGGTGAAATAATAAGGTAAGTAATTTGATCCACCCATTGCATATGATGTCACCATTTTAAGAGGACGGAATGAGATGACGATATTTTCACTAAAGTAGTATTCACAGACCTGGGGCAATGTTCTGGAGACCAGGGTTCGAAGTTCGCTAAGGCAAATAGTGAAAAATAAATTCCTCAAAATAATCTGTAAGCAAAAGTTTGATGATGACCATGAAACTATTGCCAATCGTCATAACAACCACCTGCTTCACTAATGTGCTTCAGGGAAGGAATCTTTCAGACATTACCTGGTGTGGCCTACGTGTGACTCCAGACCCACAGCATTGTGGTTGATACTTAAACGCTCCCTGAACCATAAGTGGGCAATAAATTCTGACCGAGACCCCCCACACCGCATGAATGAATAAAAAAGTCGCATTGGAGAACGCTCTTGTGTCGTTCTTTTGAGGAAACGCCTTAAAGGGCTCAGTTTTATTTAATATGATAGATACAAAAATAAGAACAGACTTTCTATTAAAATGTTTTATTCTTGGATATTTGACAAGAGTGAAATTATCAATAAATAAATATTTCAGCTAAATGCAATCAAACAATGCATGTTAAGGGCATTGTCTAGTACACGGAAACAAAGGTACACTGACTCAGAGCTTTACTGTCTATTCAGCTTCAGATACTGAACTCAGCGCTCTGATATGTTTGGGTCTCCCACCAACAGTAGCTTGGTGTCATTGTAATTTCAAATTCCCGCTTGTGTATTGTTGAAGCCTTAATAAACGTATAGCACATCACCTCAGTGTTCAAGAATGTTATTGTAAACCTTACATGTACAAAGGATTTTGAACTTCAATTGTGAAAGAGCTTCATTTGTTGAGTTTGGTGACATAACCCTTTACCCGTCACATTTTAATGTTCCACATAATCGTGAGGCTCTCTGAAAGACAAAGTCTAGACTGTTGCAGGATCACGTGGCGGCCAGGCTCTGGCAATCCCACTGGCAGTCAGCTTTGAGGAACTGTTGAAGTTCTTCTTTTCTTTCTGTGCAAGAACCACAGTTCCCTAAAAGTTAAAAGCAAAATACTGCGGATGCTGGAAATGTGAAGCAATTACAAAACTTGCTGGAAAAACTCAGCAGTCCTGACAGCATCTATGGAGAGAAAGACAGAGTTAACGTTTCGAGCCCGTATCACTCTTTTTTACAAACTCAGGTCTGGCAGCATCGGCGGAGAAGAAAAGTGTTGACGTTCCGAGTCCTCATGACCCTTCGACAGAAATTGATTGAATCCATGAAAGGGGTGAAATATAATCTGGTTTAAGGCGTGTGGGTGGAGGGGGGAGGGCGGGGTTTTTGGGTGGGGGGGAGAGAAATGGAGGGGTTTTGGTGTGTTTGTAGGGACAAACGGGCAGTATATTTCACCACTCTCCTTGTAAAGAAATAGAAGTGTCGCAGATAGATGGCAACACCATCACATGGAAGTTCCTATCCAAGTCACTCACCATCCTGACATAGGGTTAAAACACACATATATCAATCTGCAATGCAGCTCTCGTTTATCTACTCACCTTCACTGTTACATACCCTCTGCTAGACGTTCTCTCAAGTACACACACTCACCTTCACTGATCTGCACCTGCTAGATGCTCTCTTAATTACAAACACTCACCTTTACTGTCTCATAATATCTGCTGGATGTTCTCTGAATTACACACACTCACCTTTAATGTTACATACCCTCTGCTGGATGCGCTCTGAGTGACACACACTCACCTTCACTGTCTCATACCCTCTGCGGGATGTTCTCTGAATTAAACACACTAACCTTTACTGTCTCATACCCTCTGCTGGATTTTCTATGAATTATACGCTCTCACATTCACTGTTACATACCTCCTGCTGAATGTTCTCTGAATTACACATACTCACCTTCACTGTTACAGGCCCTCTGCTGGATGCTCTCTGAATTACACACACTCACCTTTACTGTCTCATACCCTCTGCTGGATGTTCTCTGAGTTACACACACTCACATTTCCTGATTTACCCTCTGCTGGATGCTCTCTGAATTACACAAACTCACCTTTACCGTCTCATTCCCTCTGCTGGATGTTCTCTGAGTTACACTCACTCACCTTTACTGATCTACCCTCTGCTGGATGCTCTCTCAATTACACACACTCACCTGCACTATTACATACCCTCTGCTGGATGTTTATTTTTTCACTCAAAGGGCCGTGCGTCTTGGAATTCTTACTCAAAAGGTAGTGGATGCAGTGTATTAGAATATCCTTTATCTTTCATACAGAGATAGGTAGGCTCTTGACAAGCAAGGTATTGAAACATGTATCGGGGGTAAGTGGGAATGTGGAGCTGAGGCTACAAATAGATCAACCATGGTCTCATTGAATTCTGAGGGGCCGAGTGGCCTACCCCTGCCCCTAAACCCTATGTTCAAAAGTCTCACTCTATCTCGGCCTCTCTATCTCTCCCCCGCCTCTCGCACTCCTCCAGTCTTCCACCCTCAATCTCTCCCCAAAGACGTTTTCCCCTAATCTCTGTCAACAATTTTAATCAGTGCAGTCTACTTAGAATAACAGCTACACAGTTGTGAGTTACATGCTGCAATCTGATCGAGGGGTTTAGGGGGTTTATATATAGAATAACAGATACCCAGGAGTGAGTTACAGTCTGGAATCTAATCGAGGGGTTCAGGGTGGTTTAGATATAGAATAACAGATACCCGGGAGTGAGTTACAGACCGAATCTAATCGAGGGGTTCAGTTGGGTTTATATATAGAATAACAGATACCTGGGAGTGAGTTACAGACTGGAATCTAATTGAGGGGTTCAGGGGGTTTCTATATAGAATAACAGATACCTGGGAGTGAGTTACAGTCTGGAATCTAATCGAGGGGTTCGGGGTGGTTTATATATAGCATAACAGATACCTGGGATTGAGTTACAATCAGTCAGGCAAGGAAGAATGCTGAATTCTCCACTCACTGTTAGATTGAATTTGAAAAGCATTTGATCAAACTAGGAGACGTGCAGCTTGGCGACCAGTTAGCTCCTACAAAGAGGCAAAATGCTGCAGATGCTGGAAGTCTGAAACAAAAACAAAACATGCTGGAAAGCAGAGTCTTCAGAGTCATACGGACTCGAAATTTTAACTGTGTCTTTCCCTCTACAGATGTTGTTGACCTGCTGAGTTTTTACAGCACTTTCTGTTTTTGATCAGTTAGCTCCAACGGGTAGAGGATGATGCTAATAGAATTGAAGCTCACGGGCTCGATCCCCATTGAACAACTAGACATGGGAGATGTATGGTAAGTCTGCCCCTATTTCAGTTCAGCTTTAGTCCTTATACTGTTACGTTGTTAGAGGTTCAGTTGTAATTCCTATCCTGTCACATCAGAATACATTTTTTGACTAGGACCATGTTCTCCTGCGGCATCGCAGGTTGCGTTTTTTTTTTCTTCCACACTTCCTGTCTTTGGAAAATTTCTGCCTCTTGTCCTGACAGTTCCGTCCTTCTTTTCACACTTCTCTGCAACAAATCTGTCAGCATCATGGCAACAAACATTTTCTCCTGTACAGCAAAACACTTGCAGACGAGCAGTGACATCGCCTGTGCCGTGCCTGCCGTTCGCTGCAATGATGCAGGCAAATTCACTTGAGCCAACTTGCAAGTGTCAGTGCAACCAATCATACCAGCCAACCATAAAGTGATTGCATTCCAGCTATCAACAGCTTTCTATACGACAACAATAACCCTCTTCACAACAATTTCACCTAAATACTGCATCTGTCAGCAAATATCCATTAACAACTTTCTCAACAGTCAGTCAGCCACTGGCGAGGCCAAAAATTCATTTGCTGCTTCGAGATGTCTTTTAAAAAAGCAGCACAATATATTCCTAATTTGTTGTTACTTATTCTCAAACATGCCCGGAACGTAGTAAAATACTGAACGGCTCTTCTACTTCATTGCTGAGCTACTTGTAAGCGACGGATAAGCCAGATCGCTGAGAAACTAATGTTTTCCCGTCTAACTTGTCGTAATTCCAATCTCAGATTCAGACAATTTAGCCACGAAGACACCCAGCAGAGGGTAAACCCAACGCCAAATGATTGTGAGCTTTCCCCATGGTTTAGTAGCTTTGCTGTATGACTGTTACTGGGATAGATTTATAAATCATCAAGGGCATTCGGCCTGTTATTTACTCTCTCATTTACTGGTTCTGCAATTTGCTCTAACCGCCTTAAGCCGCTGATTGAGAGCCAGGTGGAAATATATTTCAGCTTTCTGCACTTGCAACTTCCCCGACCTTTACTACCAAATTTCAAATTCAACAGGCACTCGGTCATTTCTCGCTAAAGAACCCGTCATAATTTGTGAAAACTGTGATCGTCTTACTGCTCTTTCGCAATTCAATTCCAATTCCAAGCTTCACTTGCATCAACATGAGCAAAGGGCAACATCTCAAAACGAATTTTACTTCAATATTTGCAGTGCTTTCACTTTGTAAATGTAGCAATCTTTCTCAAGGCAATTTCGCATGAGCAACTTATACTGGTCGTGGAGGCATATCCATATCCCCTGAAATAAATTGAAAAAGGGACATTGGATTAGATGTCAGCCTATTGATGGCGAGAAATTTTTCAGCTTGAAGTTTGCTTTGTGCAGAATATTTACAACATTCAGAAGGGGAGCGTTGTTGTTGCTGAGCAGCTTTGTGAAGATTGGAACAATGAGACAGCTCTGGGGAAAACTCATTCCCTTCCAGCTCTCTGGTAACCTGAAGCTATGAATTTACAAATACGATAGTTCCAAGTTTCGAGCTGGTGAGCGGTCAGTCAGCAAGGACTGAGTGTCGATGGTCCTTGGGTCGTTCTTCGGTACCATTCCAGACACAGAATCCGAGTGACCACCGCCCCCTCCCTCCCCCGACACAGACTCACACATACACCCTCACTGCTGCCTTGATATTGTCTCAAAGAAATTTACTGGAGCATATATTATTTTCATGTTTTGAAAAAGTGTCTGCGTGTATATAGGAAAGAATCAAGGTTCATAATTCTCAGTCGGAACAAATCTGAACATTCCCTCTTCATACTGTGATACCTATGTGGCTTTCGCTATTACTGACCTCGTTTCCCTCTTTCTGACGGAGAACCTACTGACAATCAAGATTCTTGCCAGAAGAAACTGTGGCCTTTCCAAATGTATCTCTGTCAATTTGGTGTCTGGCAAAAACACATCTACTGATCATGTTTTAAATACATTGCAATATCAAACTTTCAGCACAATCTTTACACATTCATTCCTCTCCAACTCGAAAATTGTTACGGCAGTACCTAACTTTAAATTGAGCAGGCACTCCGTCATTTCGTGCTGAAGCACCCGTCATAAGTTAGCACTGAAGTGGGCGCCTCACTTCTCATTTGCAATTTAACTCCATTTCCAATCTTCAATTGTCACTGTCACTTTCAGCGATATATGGCCAGAATTTTAAAGCAAACAATGTCACTGTGAATACTGCTATAGTGACCATAACAGCGGTCTCTGTCTTGATCTATTAGGAGAATATGCCAATACGGTTGCCTAGGAACACAAATATTCATTTTATCAGCAACTGAACAAACAGCAGAAACCGGTGATCAACAAACTGATCATTAACAATGTTCACTGGGGCTCCCGCCCTGGCATGGATTTTTTGTTCCCATTGTCTTCCGGGGTAGCCGAATTTTCGCAGGAATTTTATCTCCATTTCTCAATTTTCTTTTTATTTTATTAATTAATTGTTTGACAATCAGGCGCATTTTAACAGCTACCAGAGACCGCAGGGGACTCCTGGCACACAACAGCAAGAAACAGAATGACACAGAGGTGGGGAACCGAATAAAACACGTTATTTGCCTGTTCACTATATCAGGCAGTTTTATGATGCTGTGGTTGACAGCTGCTCTCTGTTATGTAACTATCAGCTTAGCCTTTATTTCCGACCGGATTTTACACACCTGGCATACATCGCCTCTCAAACTGTTTATGTGTTGAACTTTTGTGTTCCTGTCCAACAACTTGTGTTTATGCAGCTACACAAGCTGTTACCATCCTTTCATGCAGATAAACACCCTCCAAATGAATGAAAGCAAACCGCGTTAATGCTCATGAGCAGAAAATCCTGCTTTTCCTCCCAAATATTTCAGTTTCTTTGTTAAGGTACATTTCAACCAGTTTCCTGAACACCTGTTGTTGCAGTTTGTTCCGTTTCTAGCAAATCTACGTTAACTAATTGCTCTGCATAATTTATTTGTGTTTCCAAATTTCGGGTGAATGGGTTTAATTTAATGCATTTTCAAGTCAGGGAGCTGATGCGAGAAGATAATCATGTTAATCATGGAGGCTGCGAGCAGTGTTTGAACGTTCACTCCCAACCGCATTAATAACAGTCATGCACAACACCGTAAACATTCGGTCGCCACAGCTGGACAAATGCAGCCTTGTTACATGTCGCTACAAAATGCCAGGCACAATGTAATGTACAAAACATCAGACAATTGCCTGGAATCATTCGTTCATCACCTTCACCTCGTGAGCCCTTTTCTAATCCCCCAGCCCATGTCGAAATGAAGCTTGTGAATCCCGGAATCCTATCAGTCAGAAGGAAGCCTGTCGGCCCATCGAGGATGTCCATGCTCTTTGATAGATCTGTTAATATTGTTCCACAATCCAGCTATTTCCCATTACCCTGTAAATTAGTACTATTGCAATCCCGATTGAATATGATTTCACCATCCTTTCAGGTGGAAAAGCAAAGTAGCTTCAAAACTGGCAATATAAAAAAAAACAGAACTGCCAAAGAAAGAAATGCAACAAAAGTTTGTGAAGCCTCTTTGTGGACAGTGAAGGCGGCTGTGGGAAGCATGTTAAACGAAGGTCAGGTACGTCCGTCGGTAGAGCATCAGGCTTTTATCCTGAGGATCCAGGTTTCCATCGCTGTTTGGTCATTGTCTTTTTGGCTCAAGGTGTTCACTCCTAGCAAAACGGCAACAAAACGACTCATGGACGCTGAATACTTCAAGGAGAACTAAAGAAACGGAGAACCGTTTGATTTGCAGAAAAATACCCACAATCTCGTAATTGCGGCAGCTTCGATCGACTTTAGAATTGTTTTCAGGTTTCCATTTACTCTAAGCGTGAAAAGTGCTTCCTGATTTTTGCCTTGGCTGTCACGATCGCTATGGATCAGAGGCAAAAACATATCAAGTTTCAACGCCATTCTTACCGGCGGGAGAAACAGTTTTTCCGTGTTTAACCTAACAAATCACTTAAACAGGTTTGAAAACTTTATTCTTCTATCCTGAAGGAAATAGAAAAGTGTGGAAGCCCTGAAAAGGGTGGAAAGTGGGGGGCGGTGTTATGCAGGGAACAGGAAGAAGGCGAAGGATTGATAATGGGCGAAATTCTCCTTCTGAAAGCCAGCACACAGAGGATGGGCCAAATGGCGTTCTGTGCTGTGCCCGTTCTATGATTATATTTTAAATGTCAGTGTATAGGCAATGAGGTTGAGGTCAAACTGTGATTATTTCAGCTGAGACTTCGAAATGACCCCAGGTTAGGGTTGCTGTAGGTTTTGGAATACATCAACAGCTTTTACTATTTTTCGTTCTTGGTTGAGAGAATTGCTGGTAAAGCCAACATTTATTTGTGCATCCTTCTTCTCCACTGTACGTGCAAACTCTGCACAGCTTAAGTCTGATCCTTTGATTGTGGGGCCATATCAAAAGAAAATGTCTGTGAGGACAGGAGACAATAGGCACAAAAACCAAGTGTTGTAATGGGAAAGAGATGCACAGGATTTGTCGAAGGCACTAGTTGAGTCTCAGTTGTTATATCCCGTCTGGCACTGATTGCTGCTCTATAGGAACGATATGATGATTTGAAGGATGTTGGAAAAAGGGCAGAAAATATTCAAGAGAATACTCCTGGAATGAGGAACTTCAGTTATGATGGTAGACTGAAGATGTTAGGACTGTTTTCCTGGGAGAAAAGAAGGCTGAGAGGAGATTTGATAGAAGGATTAAAAATCACGTAGTGCCTGGTCAGAAGGGACAGGGAGAAAGTGTTCCCGTTCGCCAAATGTTCAAGACTGAGATGGTAGAGATTTAAAATAGTTCATTAAAAAAAAGCAAAAGTGACACGAGGATTCACTACTTTTCTTGCAAAAAGTGGTTAAGGCCTGGAATGCACGGCCTCAGAATGTGCTGGAGGCCGGTTCAAAGGAAGCATTAACAAGAGAGTTACACTGTTATCTGGCATTAAATCCTTGCCTGTGGCCCTGGTTCCCAGGTTCCAAGTCAGAGGAAATAACTTTCAAGAAGAATTACCAAATTCCTTCTGCAATCATGATTATGGGTTTCGGTAAAGAAGCTTTCAGTCGGAAAAATGTAGGGACTGAGCTGTGCTTTAGCGTCCGGATTTGAAGAGGGTCAGGAGGGAGTTCAAGAACCAAGCAAAAGTTCCAGAGGGAGAAAACTGAACGTTTGGCGATGAGGAAAAGCGAAGAATGTGAATGGCGTTCACCATCTTTCAAATTTTATTCAATGAAGGACCCAAAGGGAAAAAACATCTCTGTGCCAAGGAGCTGCTGATTAGTGCAGTGACCGGAAATAGAACTGAAATTAGCAGAAGTCTGGTGTTTACTGAGGGAGAGGAAACGGGGTAAGCAAGGAAACAAAAGACGGTGGATTCTGAATAGCTGCTGTCAAAAAGCAAAGGAAATGGCGGAAAAAAGTAAATTTTAAAAATGAACCAAATGCTGGCAGAGATTAAAATCTAACTTACTCTGTCATGTTACGGTGAGCGTTTACAAGATGCACGTTTATTGTCAGATTATTAATGAATACTACTTGTATACACGTTAACAAATCGAGCATAGCCCGGTTCCTCTCCGTTTTAAAGTACCTTTATCAGCAAAATGTCCTCGATTCAATCTGCCAAAGCACTAATTTCACAGAAATTACGATTCATCCCAATTGAGGTGAAAGAGCCAGTTTATGCATTAACGCACGCACGGAATTGTCGCCTGACTGTGTGAGTTAAGGGCCCTTCTTTTCAAGGGGCTCTCATATCCCGGGAATCTCTGAAAACAACCGCAGATTCTTGACTCTGTTGATAAACAATCTTTATCTGCATCTGTCTCCCACATAACAACCAATTTCAAGCTCTGTTTCTAATTTTGCGTGCTTTCCCTCGATAAATACCAGAGCACTCTCCTCGTCGGGGAATTGAACACCAGTCTCAGGCGTGACAAATGGAGATATTCACCACTATACTAACGTGTAAACTGAACTGCATGATGGGTACAGGTTTAGATCTTTCATGCCTCTGACATGCACAGACAAACTCCTTTACAGCACAGCAAAGCAATGATCATTGCACTGCTGCCGAGGAAATGCTTTCTGACTGACCTAAACGAGAATAATTATCGTCCTGTGTAAAAAGCAATCTATTATATATAAAGACACAAAGTGCAATGGTGAACGTATGTGTATGTGTGTGATGCGGAGGTAATGATAGAGAGGTGGAGAGAGACAGAGAATGAAAGAGCCAGTGATGCCAGAGGACTGAAGGATTGATTATGTTATATCCATGTTGAAGAAAGTGGCGGTTGGAAATATTCTGATTTGAATTTCTCCTGCGTGTCTTTTCGGAACAAATCTGACCGAAACGGATCAAAACAATCTCCGGGCTTGGTGTTTCTTATTTGAGAGCTTTAAAATTAACAATAATAAAAACAGAAAATACTCGAAATGCTCAGCAGGTCTGGCAGCTTTGTGTAGAGAGAATAACCAAGTTAACGTTTCGAGTCGGCATAACTTCCTCAAACTGAGATTGGTGGAAAAGGAACATGAATCAACTGCATGGAAGACAGATTATATTCCCCACTCAACACTAATGCCGATTACAGGCCCTTCAAAGGCGGGAAAAATGCCAATGCACTTACCAAGAGCGTTAACATTAAAAATAAAATGGACGTTTTCTATGCAGCGATTCACAATCTCATCTGGACACATCCTTTGTTTTTTTTGATCAGAACCATTACAATTGTGTTCAGCTTTTGTACGATGGCACAGTTTCTCTCCTCCATCCCAACAACACACCGCCCCACCAAAAACCCTCAATCACCTCTTTTGTTAAGCCTGCGCCCTCCTGCTCTCCACTGGTGAAACATTATATCCTTTTACAGTTCTTTTGTTCTGATGAAAATCCATCGACCTGAACAGGTCATTGTGTTTGTTTACATTGATGCTCTATGCTCTATGACCTGCTAAAGCATTTTGGGTCCTTTTTATGCTTATGTTGCTTTTTCATTTTTCCAGTGACTGCACTGCTTTCCTTTTCCATTTCAAAGGTTTGCGAAAAAGTTGCAAACAATATTTATATTCCTCGTTCTTCCTCCTTGCTAATCTTCCAGTTTTCTTCTTCCATAGGTCTGCTGTCTCGTGAGCTCCCTCCTAACGCTCCTCAATTCCAGACACTAAACCAAAGCTCAGTCCCTATGCTGAAGCCACTGATTGCCCCAGTAATGAAGTACCCTTTCCTGATTTCTGCAGTGATTTGACACAAGCTTTCCAAATGCTAAGGGAAACAGATCAATCAGTCGAAGAACCTATTTCTATTGGCTGGAAATCTCGGAGCGAAAACATTAAAACCAGAGATTCCAGCATGGAAATTAGGAAACTATTCTACACACAAAGCGAGCTAGAACTTCAGGGTCACATTCTGTGAACGAAATCTAATGTTTGATTGATTGTTATGTTTTCAATCTGAGATTGATCAAGTTTTGTTAGAGGAGGGTTTTAAGGAAAAAGAGGCAAAGGTGAACAGATGGAGTTAGTCATCAAATAGACACAACATCACTGAACATATTCTAGGGGCAAACTAGCCTCAGCAACAGCAAGCTTCGAGTGAAACAACTAACCTACAGCTTTCTGGAGTGAACATTGAGTTCAAGAAATGTACATCATAATATCTGCCTCCATGTTTGTTCTTGCACCTAATTTTATTTTCCTGGTTTGGTTTTGTCACGGTTCTTTCTTTCTACATCATGTTACAAATAGGCGGTTGCTATGCTGCCACTCAAACCTTCATCTGGACACATTTTCTATTCTTTTCTGTACCCACAGGAATACAGAAATGTTACAGTGCAGCAGAAGGTAATTCGGTCCATCCTGTCTGCAGCAGACCTCCGAATGAGACATTCCCTGGCTTCTTCCTCGAGCCCTACACATTTTCCCTTTGGAGATATCATGCTAATTCTGCCTGACGCAATCTCAGGCACTGCATCCCAGACCGGAACCACATACAGTGAAAACAAAAACATTCCCTCATGTCATTTTAGCTTCTTTTATCAAATAAATTCAACCTGTACCCTTTCAATCTCGATCCTTTCACGGGTGGGAACACGGACTCCCTATGTACACTGCCCAAACCCCTCCCTCGTGATTTTTAATACCTCTATCAAATCAGCTCCCAACCTTCAATTCCCCAAGGAAAACAGTGCTAACTTCTCCAATCCATCTGCATAACTGAAGTTCCGCATCCCAGAAACAATTCTTGTGGATATTCTCCCCACTATTTCCAATATCCTTCACATCTTCACATTCTTCCTCAAATGCAGCGCCCAGAACCAGACGGAATACACCAGCTGGTGCGGAGATTGAGCCTCAAAAAATCTTATTTGCCTTACACCCATTACAACACTCTTTGTGTCATGAAAAATGTTGTTTCCTGCCACACAGGCAATCACTTTCGAAACGACCGCACAACTGCTGAGTCAGGTCTAAGCTCTGCAATCCTGCCACATCGAGTCATGTATGGTGGTGGACAATTTAACATCTAACTGGAAGGGGAAGCTACGCGAATAAATGTTGGCCTGTTCACACATCATTCTAAATGTGTCTTCCTGACTTGGACATGCCTGGCTTAGTTTGAGTGCATCAACAGTCGGTATTGCACTTGGAACCTATAAGCATCATTGACCACCGAAGATCATTTCACACTTATGTCCAGCCTTGAATATCACTTTGATGATATTAATTGTTGGCCTGTTTTGTAAGTCTTGCTGCAATGTGTCTATGCGATTAACAAGTGAACAATTCTGCCAACTATTTCTGCACTTGAAAAATCATACGATGGACCCCTTTCACCATCTGCTGATGAAGTTGTCCATGGCTTCGATCTGTTGTGGAAATGACATGACCTGTCGATGATGAATTCTGAAGTTGAACGTGATTCTGAAATGGTCCTCGAATATAACCTATATCTTTGCGCATCCTTTAGCTCTTCTGTTGTTAATCCTGACATGTTCAGCCTGCGTAGACCTTCGTTCACAAATGTAGGCGAATTTTAATGGCTTGCTTGTCTGGCCCGGGCATAAGAGAAGCAAAGAACAATAGCTCAGTTTAAACTTTTTGAATTCGGCAGGTAGTTCAGCTACATCCGAATTCAAACTGGTGATTTTTTTGGACATTTTCACAAAGTCCCTTTGACCATCCATCTTCTGTGGTACTTGGACTGACGTTCACTGTGGCTGCTTTTGCTGTCTTTTCCTAAGTTGTGCCAATATAATTGTAGCCTTCTCTGGCCTGATTTTTATGCAGTTTTCTTTATTTTAATTTTCATTCTTTGACTCTCCCTCGCTCCCTGTCAATCCAATACATGCCCTGGTCAGTCGCCTTTCTTGACTGGGATAATCTGGTGCTGCTTCTCTACACACCCCCTCCTACTCACTGAACGGACAGGCCATGCATTGCCATCTAACCATGAGGGATCCGTCAGCTTCCCTGCGCTTCATTTGAACACTATCTGACTCTGCCTTAGACGCTTTTCTGGACAGTCAGCGCATTGTTTTCTCAATGCTCTCCGAGCTTCGACTCTTTTTAGGTCTGATAAAAACTCCAAGAGTCGCTTCATGCCATTTAGCACAAACTGATATTGTTCACCAATCGTATCTATAGTTAATCTTAATGCCAATCTGTCTGACCATTGCATAACACCATTTTCTGTTGTTATAATGATGGAGGCGCCAAACACCATTCAAAAAGAGGGTAACTGCTTTGATATTCATTGCCCCAATCAAGTACATATCGTTAAATATGGTGGGCTGGTGATGAGCATAGCTGCTTTTCAAGCAGTTGTTCTGCAACAATCGCAGTTTGTTCATTTTACATTTCTGAGTTCAGGAGCTCCAAGCAGTAGTGGATTCTGATGAGATGAGATTTTGTTCTGAAAACACATGCGGCTCTAATTCAGCAAAGTGATTTCCAAGGTCCACATTTATAAGGGAGGAACATAGTCATGGAGGGATTTGAAATTGAGAATGAGGATTTTATAATTGAGGCATTGGCGGGTCAGGAGCTAATTTGCTAGGTCAGTAAACGTGGCGGTGTTTGGTACGGTTTCATATATTTAGATGAGGGACACATAAATGTTTGTCGACAGGTAGAACGTTTGAAGGCATCACAGCGTTGCCTTGTTCTGCTCACAGGCAACAGTGGAACTAAGACTGGATTGCACGGCTCTTTTCCCTTCTAGTAATTCATGCTGCTATCCCTTAAAGGCAGATTACAAAACCGATGCAGATTTTACCCTAGAATATGCATATTTCAGTCAGATTTCTCAGGATATGCCCTACATCACTTCAGATAAACCATAAATATGCAAGGAACTGAGCACAGCCTTGAAACTTTCACAGGAAACATTGAGTTGGGAAAGAGGTGAAATATTTAACGAACTCATCTCAAAAAATGGGAAAATGCAGGAAAGATGAGAGAGAGCTGGAAAAGTGGAGGGGTTTAGGAAGGCAGTCCAGAATTTTAGACCACGTCAACTGAATAGACAGTTTTCTATGCTGCAGGGATTAAAACCCGGAATGCACAAGATGGCAGAACAGGACGAATCTGGAAGATTTGTTGGGCTGGAAGAGGTTGCAGAGAAATGAAAAGTCATGGAGAGATTTTAAAGTAAGGATGAGGGTTTTTAAATTGTGACTTTTCTGGGGCAGGAGCCAGTGTCGGTCAACAATCACGGGGGTGATTTGTGAACTGTACTTGGTTCAGGTGATGTTCCAGGTTGCAGAATTTTGGATGAGCACAGGTATGTGTGGGATGGAAGATGGGAGGCCCGCCAGGTGAACACAAGAATAGTCATGTCTAGAGTGAGCAAAGGCGTGGATGAGGGTTGCAGCAGCTGAATAGCTGAGGCAGGGTCGAAGTTGGCCGATGTTTAGCATGATCAAGTATTGAGTGTTCATCTGATAACAGCCTGTCAGTCTGCCTAATATCATGCAGTTTTATCAGAGACATTAGCGGTAAAATTGATACATCGTCAGCCATTATGGTTCAATATTAGGAGTGTTACTGTATCTGTATCTTTGGAACATTATGTCAGTGCGGGACGTTTCGTATTTCATTGCAATCAGAATCTGAACAAAATGTCCCAGACTGTGGCCAAGGAGTGAGAGCCTTTAAAGCTGAAATTTGCCCCTTAAGACGCCCATCTGGGATCATTCCCTGCAGGGTATTTGCTGTTCATGAACCATTAGTATCAATAATTCCTGACACTGGGTTCACGGAGAAGGATGAAGATTCAGTGAACAGTGCGGCGTTTCACAGTTGTTGTGTTCCTGACTCTCCCCCTCCCGGTAGTTTAGTGAGGACTCAGTCTCCCAGGGAATGTGTTGTCCCCAATTCCGCCCGATTCCCGTCTTTTAACACTGAGTGAACTGACAGCTGTCAGTAACTCCAGTATCGGGACACTAGTGAATTCATTGTGGCTCAGTGTTTAGACAACACAATAACGGACAAGGTTCATAGAAGATATGATAGCTCAGATTCGGGAGGGGATGAGAATCGTGGGCAATGTGCGCTGTCAACCTTCTGATTCAGGTTCCTGACCGTTACGGAAAATGAAATGATACTTCTTAGATTGTTGCTGTTATGGTCGTATGGCCTACTAGATAAGGCATTTTACTTCACTGTGCCGTGCAAGGTTATCAGAAGGTTGTCGGTTGGAGTGCTGTAATTTGTCCTATGATCATTTCACGCAGATAAATTTCCATGCACAGAAGTTCTCGAACACTTTGTGTGTAGAATTCTTTTTCTAATTCTCTCGGTAAAAACTCTGACTTTAACTCTTTGACGTTTGCACTGGGTCCTAGATTCCCAGTCAGCGGAAATAGTTTTGAGCTGGTCTTACTTGCTCAAGGTTACAAAGAATTGTATCGAATCCCTCCTATAATCACGAGGAAGGACTTCGGTAAATGGTCAGACAGTGCGGTAAATTTAGGGACTGACTTGTGGTTTGGTGTCGGGAATTGAAGAGGGTTACGACTGAGCATCAGAGGCAAACAGATTTATAGAGGAAGAAAACTGAATGATTGGCGAGGAGGGAGAGAGAGGGATATGAATGGCGTTCACCATCTTTCAAATTTTATTCAATGAAAGATCAAAAGAGAATATAACCTCTGTGCCAAGGAGCTGCTGATAGTGCAGAGAGCAGAAAATAGAGCTGGAATGAGGAAAATCGTCGTGTTCACTGAGGGAGAGGCAATGTGATAAGAAAAAAATGTTACGAGGAGGCGAGGATGAAAGGCAGGATCCAGAAATGCTGCCGTCAAAAAGCAATGGAAATAAAGAGAAAATACGTTTAATAAACTAATACAATGGTGGCAGAGTTTATAATGTAATTTACTCTGTCATGTTACAGTCATTGTTTACAAGATGCGCGTTTACTACCAGATTACTAATGAATTCTGCCTCGTTAGTCATTACTAAATCGAGTGTTGCCGGTTTCTTGGGTTTGAAAATGCCTTCTCTCAGCTAGCTGCACTGGTTTCAAAGTAGCAATTCACAAATTTCACTTAAATTCCGATTCAGACCAATTTAAGTAAAAGAGCAAGTTTTGGGTGTTCGGACACATAGGGAACGGTCGGCTGACTGTTGGTGTGAAATGCCTTTCCTCTCAAGGAACACTAATGTTCAGGGATCTCTAAAAGCAGGCTCGGTCTCTGAATCTCCCTGTCGCTGAGACGAAATCTTTATCTACATTCCATCAGGAATATCAACCGACGTCAAAGACATTTCCAATTTCTTGTGTTACTTTTCGTGAAGATAATACGACTACGCCTACGCCCACGCCCCGTCGGGGAATTGAAACCCGGTCTCACGCGTGACAGGCGGGGAAACTAACGAGGAATTACTGAACTTTGCTATAGAGTTGAGAAACCTGGGGTTAACTTCACTCAGTAACAAATGAAAATGCTGAAGTGGCACAATGTGGGATTGGAGGGTTGCGGGCTTCCTTCAGTTTTGTCAGAGAGTGGAAGGATGACCGGGTACCTTATCTGATTGACCTTGCTGTTCTTCAATTGCAATCAGGAAATTATGATGCATAATAACCCACAAATTGTTAGATTTGTTGAATGAATGAAATTGAAATGTCCTCCAATCAGCACATTCATATCGTGAATCATTCCTCTTTTGTGTAGTGTCTCGGTTTATCAATGGGAAAATCTGATCGCCATTGAGATCTGCGCATGTCATATTCACACCGAACTTCCAGGGAAGTTGCCAATCTCGGGAATTGTCAGTGAATACGCGGCACACGCCTATTCACAATCATGCGCACGACTGACGAAAAAATGTAAATCCTGCACCTGCAGGGAAAGTCTAGCAGAATTCGGAGACATTGAAAATGTCTTCAATTCGGGTTATCTGTTTTGTTGCAAATCCTGGCAAAATAGCACTTCTTCTGACCACAATTTGGGACATTTAATAATGAGAGGGATTTATTTTTACTCTTGAATCATTTGCCGAACAGGAACACAAGGAGGGAAAAATACCCAACTTTTGAAATGAAACGTGAATATATTTGTGTTCACCCTGCAGTGCAGGGGAGATCCCCACTCTTATGGTATCCAGCCTCCAGCTGGGCCGCAGTCTTGCAATTGTGCAGCAGCTGTTTATTATTCGGTTCAGCTCTGTCACTCCCGTCACTGGCTCTCCATCCTGTCGATGATGCTGTCTCATGAACTCCGACAAGGTAACGCATTTGCGTATTAAAATCACAACACAGAGACTGTTTGAGTGAAACATTTGGTCCCAGACGAAGTGTTTCGTTCACCAGCCAGCCGCCCCTGAGAATTACATGCAACATATTTAGTTGCTTTATAAATGCCTGGCTACTGGTTCATATATGCACTCACCCTTGACAGCCTCAATCGCCTTCAAGGGTAAAGGCCTCCTCCCGTCTGCTGTAGAAGCTTGACCCCTGCAGTTTGAGTTCGGTAGTGCATCACTAGTGAAGAGTTGATGTACCAGACGGCTTACAACCAGATTTCTCTGTTCCAAATTTTTCAGGTTCTTCAATTGTTCAGGCATGTTGCAGCTCGACCTTCTCTTGGCCACGGTTCTGAAAGTTAGGTAAATAGTTTGAGCTCCTGATAGTCTAAAGACTGCAAATGTGTGTTGCTACTAATGGGATGTGAAAACTGGACATTGTGCTATCATTTTCTGAAAGAATAGTACTTGTGTCATATCTCCGCTCCCATTCCCGTTCTTGAATCCTGCCTCCAGGAGGTATCCTTCGTTTGAAAAAGGTTTCTTTTTGACCCTGGAGTTATGCAATTTCGGCATGCATGAGTGGTTGATTGGCAGTTGCCCCTTGAGGTCTGCCATAATGCTGGGAATGACTGCTGGCCTTTTTGCGAAAGTGGAAAATAAATGTTTCAATGGCGGGGAGTAAATCATCATAAACAGCGAGTCAAAGCTTGATTGTTGAGATTTGTCATTTAAATTTCCAGTCTGCAGACAAGAATCACTCATTGGATACTTTAAACATCAAAGTTTTAGGCTGAGCTAAGCAGGCCACTATATGCCTTACAGAGTGGTGGAACAAAGGATTTTTACATTATCTGAAATGTGACATCCCTGACAAGGTCGGCATCCACATCCCTTGAGAGTGGTTAAGAGTCAACTACATTTCTGCCGGCCAGATAGGGTAAGGAGAACAGATTTCCACCCTGAAAGAGCAGTTGTAAACGTGATATATATTTTATAACAATCGATGACAGCTTAATCTGGGTCAACATTATTTAGATTAGATTTACATCCCAGAATTTCTCAACCAATTTTAAATTCGATCAGCTGCTAGAGTTGCATTTGAACCTTGAGCATTCACTCCTCTGGGTTACTAATCCAGTGCCATGACCAGAGCATATGGTAATGACTCGGATTCAAGTACTATAACCAAATTTTCAGATTACACCAAAAAAGGTGGGAAAGAATGTTGCAATGAATAAATAAGAAATTTAGAAAAAAAAATATGGACAGTTTAGGTGAACCGGCCAAAATTTGGCAGATGGAGTTTAACGTTGATAAGTGTGAGGCTGTCCATTTTGGCCGGAAGTTTGACAAGGCGACTTATTGAAATGGAGAGAACCTTCAGAATGCGCCAGTTCAGAGGGATCTAGGTGTCCAAATGCATGAAATGCTGAAAGGTACTTTGCAGGTACAGCAGATAATAAGCGAGGCAAAGGGAATTTTGGCATTTATTGATACAGGAGTAGAGAATTAAAATATGGAAGTATGGTTGCAACTGTGCAAGGCATTGGTTTGACCGCAACTGGAGTACTGTGCACAGTTTAGATCCCCTCATTTGAGGAACGATATAATTACATTGGAGGTGGTTCATAGCAGATTCACTAGATTGATTTCAGAGTTGTGGGACTTTTCTAATAAGGATAGATTGAGAAGTCTAGGCCCTTACCCACTAAAGGTTAGAAGAATGATAGAAGATCTAATTGAGATATAAAAGATGCTAAAGGGGATAGACAAAGTAGACGTGGAGCTATCCAGATCGAGAGGCCATAGTTTAAGGCTAAGGGGTGGTAGATTTAAATCAGATATGTGGAGGAATTACCTTTCTCAAAGGATAGTGGAAGTCACTCCCTCAGAGTGGACAAGGTGCACATTAATTTAATACCTCTATTCAATCCCCCTGATCTAAGTAGGACAAGTCCAGCTTCTCCAGTCTCTCCATGGAACTGAATTATCTTTATCTCTGTCACCATTCCAGTGAATCTCCTCTGAAATTCTCCTAGACCCTGACATACTTTCTAATATGTAGTGAGTAGATTTAGGCACATTTCCTGAGCTTATGAATATTCAGTGATGTATGAAACTTAAACATAGCTTCTTGCTTTTGTGCTCTCTGCCTTTAAATATAAACTAATGCACCCTCAGTGCATTCTTAACAATCCTATCAACTTGTTCTCACAGTGATAAAGAAAAGTGCACGTGTTCTTTCTATTCCTGCACATTGTTTAAAATTGTAGATTTTAGATAAAAACGTCTCTCCTCATTCCTCCTCCCAAATGTATCCTTCACACGCTCCTGAATTAAATTTCCATTCCACGTGTCTCTCCATTTCGCCAATCTCAGTATACGTCCTGAAGTTTATGACTATGCACCTGAATGCTTACATTTCCGGATCACTGTAACTTGCAATTATGGACATGCAAAATACTAGGCCATTAGGCTCCTCGAGCCTGTTCCACTATTCAAGAAGATCATGGCTTGTCTGCTTGTTTTTGGAATTCTACATTCTCATCCAACTGCGAAAAAAATCTGAATCACTTGCCTAACAAAATCTGCCTCAAAGTGATTCAGTATCACTGTCTCCATTGCTGTTGGCCTTCTGAGGCAAAGATCCAAAGTCACCGAACACTGAGAGAAACTAGGTCCTCCTTATCAATGTCAGAAAATGGAGCCAATTAATTTTAGAACAGTGCCCCCTCGTTCTTGAATTGATGTCTTTCACAAAGAATCCGACAATATTTAGGTCTTCCATAAAGAGCAGTGGTTATCTTACCGAGCCCTAAGACACTACTGTACATTCCTCTCCAGTCTGCTTAACTTTTCCCGCTGATAATGCTCTCTATGCTAATTGTGTATCCAATCTGTTACTGTCCCTTTAACCTATGAAATACAGTTTTCATAGCAACTCCCTTAAATGGCACTTGGTCACATTTTGTTCATATAGATATAATTATGTTAACTTCACTGATCAACCCTCTTGTTATTGTGGGAAAAAAAATCTATTATGTTTGTCAGCTACGACTTATGATTCACATGCTCGTGTTGTTGGTCATTTATGAACCTGTTTATCTGAAAAAGAAACAAATATTTCTGCCAGGATTATGGTCTGCTGAAATTACCCCACTGATGCCATTAGTATGACAGCTCTGTTGTATCAGTGTTAATCCCTATTTCCTTTAATATACAGCAGGGGACGTTTTCACCCATCAGGGCCTCTGGCACCAATCCCAGAATTGAAATTTTATGGCTAGTGCCTCCGCTGTTTCCATCATTCCTTCCGTCAGCCGCCCTCATACATCCCAGCCAGACCGGGTAAATTTTCTACTTTATTGTTGTATGGAAACGTGCTGGATTGAAACGAGTTAACTCAACCTGTTTGTTCAGTGATTGTGAGTAATAGAAGTCTACGTGGGTGTTAACTGTCACTGGGGTGTTTCCCACTCTATTAATAAGGGACATATTTAAATGCATTATCCCATAGCGTCAGCGGGAGAATCACCTCCGACACCAACAGTGATCAGCGTCACCAGTGAGAGGGAGAGGGGAGATCAGAATCTGAGAAGAACAGGTTTGAATGTTCCAACAATGGATCAGAATCTAACAGCAACAGATTGGACTGTTACAAGAGTGTACAGAAGTTTATCCTGGGCGCTTTACTCGCTTTCTACATATCATGATCGTTTGTCATTAGCAAATCGCACCTATTACTTCTTTTGGGATGTTCAAGGAGGTTATTATCACATCCTGGCTCTTGTTGGTGTATCTAGTAAGTGTCTCTGCCAAGTTATTTATTCTATAAACCACATTTAACTTGATTGCTGTACCTGTATTGTGAATTTTGGAACTATGGGGTAATTGTCTTCAATTTCAGTCAAAAACTTCGCTCCCTATACTCTGAATCTGAGACTGAACCAACCTGTCCAGAACATGTCTGAACCCTTTGACCCTGAGATGATTGGTTGCCGCATATTCTCTCCACTCTCAATCCTTCACACTACCTTCTCCATAATATAATCCCTCACCATCTCTGCTTCAGCACAACTGCTGAATAAACCCTCACCTGTGTCTGAAGCCAGAATCGACTATCCCTGTGTTATCCTCCCACTTACAGCCCTTCATATGACCAAACAAAACCAAACTACCTTTTGCATATCCTAACTCACACCAAATCCGTTTCACCCAGCACTTCTGTTCTCACTGACCTACTTTGCTTCCTGGTCTCGTATCACCTCACTAATAATATTTAAATTCTCATGATATGATCACTCCATGCCTAACTCCTGTGACTAAATAAATCCCTCTGTTAGTTTTGCATATTCTTGCAAATTGCTCAGCTGAAGTTAGAGTCAATATAATTTCAACATGATTATAATTCACGCAATATCTCCCCATGGCCATGATTCTGGTCTTTGTAGATGGTCACAGTCACTGGTGCCAGATTTCTGAAGCTCAAACAATTAAATGCTGCGGGATGCGCTGTGATTGACTTCCCAGCATCTCCCAACTGGTACTCCATGTTGGACAGACGGTTTCAGCAGCTTTGATACATGGATCTCGGATTGTACCTGGCCACTGAATGTCTGCGTTATTCACTCTCAGCTGAACATTATTCCTGCAACACAGCGAACCACCACTAGTGCTACCTTAAAGGACGAGGCACAAAACCTACAGCTGTGGGGAGTTTGACCGAATTTTTTAATTAAAAATATCATGGAAGTGTTATTGATGGTTTTCTCTTGCTCACTCTGTAGTGAGCTGCTGCGTACGTCATGGAAGAACAATGTGTTTGCCAACTGAACTTTGGAAGAGCTAAGGGGATAGTAGTTAAAGGGCACCTGAGACTGTAACATGACCAACAAATGGAGAGGGGAAATGCTATAAAAAATGGAGGAGGGGGCGGTTGTGCCCATCTAACCCCAGTTCTTCAAGAACACTTTACCAACCTCCACCTAACACAGAAGAGAGTGAGGGAAACCTGACTCAACAAGGAGGTGTTCAAGGAGCTTTTCCATCCACTTAAATACAAGTGCAAACCTCATACCAGGGTGAGGAAGGTGCTGTGAAATGCCATTAACGTCACAGCTTCATTGAACTTCGATGGATTGGGACATTTCCTGCAAGTGATCTCAATCGATCTGTCCAGCAGGTGATGAAGACCATCCATGCGGGGTGAGATGAATACGTTGTTTTTTTCCCTCAACAGGGAGATGCAGAATTATAATTTCCATGGTTTTCCCAGCATAGCGGGATCCCGATGCTGAATATTGCTCTGCAGAGTCCCCTTGCCAAATTGGAGACATACAGGAACAGCAAAAACACTTACCCCATTAACGTACAATTCCTGTGTTCCCATGCAGAGTACATGTTGGTGAATGTTCGCTAACGCAACAATAGCCACAAAACCCCCATTCTGAACCATTCAGTCATTCCCTCCATCTTCTGATCTTTTTCATAACTGAATCGTAGCTTCTCGGAGATGAATTCTGCCGCCTCAGAATGTAATTCAAAACACCTACAGCCTCATCAATCCCCATTGCCAAAGCAACAATCTGAAAATAACACATGTCTAGAGATAACAACTATCAGTGTGATGAATCAATGCTTCTGATTCCTGAACCACCGAGTTTCACCACCAACCCCCCCCCCCCCCCCCCCCCCCCCCCCTCCACCCACTGCCCACTCCAGTGCACGCTGGAGCAGATATTGAAGTTCATGGAATTCGGCTGCACTCTTCATATCATCTCCATTATGAGGACAAAGGTGGGGGTTCAAAAGCCTCACGACCCCCTGCGAGAAAAAAAATGGCCTCATCTCTATTATAAATATGCAACACCTTATTTTTAAACATTGAAACCAAGTTCTAGTTTCTCACACAAGAGCAAACATCCCCTCCAATTTCATTGTGTAGACTTCCCTCAGGATTATATATATTTCAATCAAGTCGTGTCATACTCTTCTAAACTCAAGCGGATACATTCCCAAATTGTATTTATACGATAACCTGCCCATTTCAGGTCTTACTCTGGGAAAAATTCTCCGAATTGCGTCCAACACATTTACATCCCCGCTTAACTAAGGTGACCAAAATTGTACACAATACTCCAGATGTTTTTCAGTTGTGTTCTGCGCAGCTGAAAAATAGCCTATCAACTTTTTTATTCTATCAACGTCGCAATATATAACAACATTCTAGTAGCTTTCTTAATTAATTGCTGAAGCTGCATACTAGCATCTTGTGATTCATGCACTAAGACCGGCCAATCCTTTTGCATCTCAGAGCTCTGAAAAATCTCACAATTTCGATAAAATGTCTCATCTCTATTCTTCCTGCCAAAATGGGGAATTTCAAAGTTTACCACGTTATACTCCATTTTCCAGATCTTTGCCTTTTTCCAGATTTTTTTTCCCGATCTCAGATTCACTTGCAAAAACTATGCTTTTTTTTGGTAAATTCTTCATGTTCTCTCTACAAATTACTTTCATCCATATCTTTGTGCCAACAGAAAACTAACCAAGCTTATATCCATAATGGGGGTATGGTGCACCTCAGATGCATCACCCTGAAGGTGTAGCCCCATTTAAGACTTTCCCTCGCCTCTCAAACCTGTATCCCTCCCTTAGGTCAGCTTGCTATATCTGACAGCTAGGCCATTTGAACTCCCTGCACAAAACATCAGTTCGGCTTCCCTTAGCTCCTCCTTTTTCTGGACTGTTTTTTGTCAATGACCCACTGGTTGGGAGAGGTGGTGGTGTAATGCAAATGTCGCTGCTTTCTTAATTGAAGTCTAATGCTCTGGTTACACAGGTTCAAATCCAGTGAAGCAATTGCTAATTGTCATAAAATCCATCTCGTTCATCAATGTCCTTTACGGAATGAAATATACCCCGCCCGTTATTTGGTCTGGCCTACATGGGACTCCAGACTCAGAGCAACGTGATTTAATCTTGAATACTTTCTGAAATTACACTAATGGGCAAATTGTGAATGTGCATTAATGCCTGGCCAGTGCCACCCACATGCCATGAAAGCAGGAATAAATGCTTTTCCAGGGCAAGTACAACACCCTTCAATGTGGAAAATTGCCCAGCTATGTTCTGTACAAAAATAAACAGGAGGAATACAAGCCGGAAATTACTGGTTCATCAAAAATCAATCAAGCGGCACAGGCTTAGTTAGAGACAGCTCAATGACGCTTAGTTTGGTTTCAGCCAGGGCCACTCGTTTGACCTCATTTCAGTCTTGGTTGAACCATGGACAAAAAATCTTCACTGCCGACATGAGGTAAGGCTGACGACTCTTGACAGCAAAGCCACATTTGACAGAGTCTGGCATCAAGAAGCCCTAGCAAAGCTGGAGTCAATGGAGGTGGGTTGGCGTGGGGGTGCATAGACGCTGGTGGGTGTCATACCTAGCACAAGTAAAATGGTTTTGGTTGTTGGAGGTCAGTCATCTCAACTCCAAGTCATAACTGCAGTTCTTCCTCAGTAAATTGACCTCGGCACAACCATCTTCAACTTATCAATGAAAAGTCTTCCTTCCGTCACATGGTCGGAAGTAGGAATGTTCATTGTTGATTTCACAATGTTCAGCAGGATTCGCGTCTCCATGGATACTGAAGCAGTCCATTTCGAACTGCAAAAAGAGCTGGACAATATCCAGGCTCGGGCTGAAAAGGGCAAGTAACATCCATTGCATACAAGCAAATGGCAATGAACATCACCCTCAAATGTGAACTTAAAAATCGCTTGTTGATTTTAATAGCATTGTTTGCACTCAATGCAACATTATGAATCTCTTGGGTCCCATTGACTTGAAACTGAAATGGACCAGTGACATAAATAATTTGTCTGCAAGAGCAGGTCAGAGGCTGGAAATCCTGTGGTGAGTAACTCATTTCCTGACTCCCCAAAGTCTGTCCACCGTTTACAAAGTGCAAGTCAGGAGTGTGATTGAATACTCCCCACTTGCCTGGATGAGTCCAGTTCCCACAATACTCAAGAAGCTTGACACAATGCAGGACAAAGAAGACTAGTTGATTGGCACCACACACAAAAGCATTCGCTCCCTCCACCAGCGACGCACCATAGCAGCAGTTGTATCATTTCCAAGATAGAAACCAAGCATTCACCAATGCTATTTCGACAGCATCTTCTAACCCCACGATGAGTGCAATCGGGAAAGTGAAGGAGAGCAGATAGTTACGAACACCACCAACTGGATGTTCTCCTCCAAGTCACTCAGTACCCTGACTTCAAAATATATCGCTGTTCCACAATGTCACTGGGTCAGAGTCCTGGAACTCCCTTCCTAACAGCACTCTAGGTGCACCTACACCACATGGAACTCAGCAGTTCAAGATGGCAGCTCACTACCACCTTTTCAATGGGAACTAGGTATGGGCAATGAATACTAGGCCAGCCAGCAAAGCCCGCATCCCATGAATAAAGAACAGGAAATATTTTCACTAGGCAGCGTTACCAGAAGAAAATATGTGTTCTCTTTAATAACCTGTTGATGGGTGAATGGTGAAAATACAGAAGTGATCACTCAAGAGATTCAGTCAAAAATGCAGAATGTTTAGTTTGTAAGATAAATTGAATAACATCTATTGAATATATTTGGAATTTACCCCAATACTTAATATCTTTATTGTGTCGAGAATGATGAACTTTTTTAGCTTCGAACTTAGAAATTGAATCATGTCTAATTTGGACATTGCGCTCAACACAGGTCTACATGGCTAATTTTAGGTACGTCCTCCTTATTTCTTTTCGTTTTTTGGAAATGTGCTTCAATTAAGTTTCACCAATGAATGCCCAGGATCCACCTGTTAGTGTTAAAGCATAAACAAATAACCTATTGAACCCGACATTGGTTCAAAATGTAGTTCAGATACTTCAACCTCTCAGGGAGGTCTCTACAACCCATAGCTTCCAGGGTATGGCATATGATTGTACATTGTGGCATGCTCCGCAACTTGGCATTATGAAGGAGCCTGCCGCTGGAGCTGGAGGAGGGCGCGAAAAGGATCCTTGCCTCGAATGAGGATGAGGAGGTAAATTTGAAGGAACATGAGGAGGATAATGAAGAGGTTGGTATTATGGCAGAAAGGCCACGGGAGAGTCCCTGGTGATAAGGGGCATGGCGTGACCAGTGATGGACACAGGATCCCATGAAGGACTTCATCATGGCCAGAGCATGTTTAATCCAGCTTCGCTTCATATGATGGCTGCCATGGAAGAGGATGAACAAAGGCATGGAAGAGATGGGAGGATTTTCAAAACATCAAAGACAGGGCATTGTATCCATCATGTCACACGGGAGGGAATTAATCTGGATACAACACACAAGCTGTTGGAGGGAAAATGGTAACCCCTTAACACATCTTGTCTGCAACATCTTGTTTGAATATTTTGAATTATTCATGCATAATATTTTTTATTATTCATGGGATATGAGTGTGTCACTTGCAAGGCCAGTATTCGTTGACAATCTGTCATCATCCTTGAATGGTTTCCTTGCTGTGCCATTTCAGGAGGCAATTAAAAGTCTACCACATTGCTGCAGTCCTACAGTCAGTCTGGCGAAGGATGTCAAATTTTCTTCCCTAAATGACATGGGGGAAACAGATTGTTTTTAAATAAAACGATCGATGATGGTCTCACGGCCACCATCACTGACACCATACTTATATTGCACATTTAATAATAGCGTTTAAATTCCGCCAGCTACCATGGACGAATTAGAACCCATGGCCAAGAGCATCGAAGTGGACGCCTGGATTACTTGTTCAGTGACAATATCCCCAAGGTTTCACCAGATAGATGTTACATGTATTTCTGAAAATCCATAGTTTACCTAAACACTACTGTGACCAAAGTAGTTCTCTAAATACCGCTGTTTCCAGCACTAATGGTATTTCTAATGTTTTATTCAACTTTTTCCCTCGGAGGAGGTGCAAACAGGCTGCTCCCCTCTGTAGCTATATGATTGTGAGGATCATGGTGGTCTGCCTCGTCATTCAAGAAACCGTTGGGAATCTCCGTGTGATTGCACTACCTGCATCTCTGCAGGAACAGCTCACGAACTTGGATCCGGGTATCAGATTTTGCTTCTATCTGAGGGATAAAGGAATCAGAAGGAACTGAGATTCCCTCAAATTTCATCTGCCCCTCAGACACTTTTTCCGATTGCACAGCCTTGGAGATGGTGCCCCGTTGGTTGGATTGTGTGGGCATCTGGTGCACTGCTGGGATTCCCTCGAGGTACTGATCTTCCACCAATGAGGTAGTCCTGTTCAAGGCCCGGAGATAAACTACCACTACTGCACTAGAGCTGGTGCCACAGTGCAGGATATCTCTTACCTGCTGCATTGACTCAACACGAGGTTGGCCAATCTCTCATGGTTTCTCGTCATGGGCTCCCCATACGAGAGTCAAGATCTAAGTCATGATCATCATGAGCTCCACAATTCAAAGCCAATGAGGCCTCCATGCTTCAGGCAACTGTGTCCGATGGCATCATATCTACTCTTCTGTTTACAAATAATGAATCCAAACTGAGACTCCGGAAGCTTTCTCTCACTGTCCTGTGGGGCACCCCAGGATCAGCTCTACCTGCTCCGGTGGGGACAATGATCAGAAATCTCTGAAAATGATACCTCCTCCTATGGCTGATGCAGTGCTCATCACCCTGTCGTCCCCACCTTATGTCTTCAGTTGCACCCAGCGCCACATGAATCTCTGGGCTGTTGCCTGTTAAATGCAATGGCGGTGATGGTGATTTCTTGGGCAAAACTACCTCCTCCTAGTGGAGAGGAGGAATGGGGGAGTGTGCGGTGGGTCTGGAGCTCCGGGATTTCTGAGAGACACACAAGGCAGCAATGAGTTGAGGTCATGCAGATTATGCTCTTTCTAAGTGACTTCCTTCCACATCTCTTTCGGCTTTTGTTTTTTGCCAATCACTGTCTTCTTGGCTAAAGTAAATCATAACTTGTTACATATTACCAATCCAGCCCGAGCTTCCATTCCAAAAGCGTGTTCCTTCAATAACCACACCCACCCCCAGCCCCACCACTTCTCAAACCCGGAGGGAACTTGGGCCCTTCAGGGAACAGTATGTGCCTGTGTCAGTCTACCCCTGTCGGCAGGATGTCCAGGCCTTACTCCAAGAATCAGAGTGCAGCTGCCTCCTGGGACTCTGAAGGGAGACTGGACCATTCAGGGAACAGGATCTCCTGCTATGTTTCGACCTCTGTCAGCTGGATATCCAGGCCATGCTCCGTGAAGCAGGTTGCTGTTTCTCCCTGGAACTACTGGCATCTTCATCCGTCTGCCATCCAGGTATAAGGGTGTAGTCTGTAAAGGGTCAAGATGTGTGGTATTAATGCTGTCCCTATCATCAATCTCGTGAGATGTATTGTAGATGAGAAGGGTGGTCCTTCATTGTATGCCGTATGAGAAAATGTTTGGTTATACACAGGCCAGGGGCCTCGGTATTAGCCTCAGAAATGACAGGGTGACAGTTCATGCCCCATGCCACCAATCAGATAACTCATGGAATTATTTTCTTCATAATTTTCTATTTTTTTTTATCCAAAATTAGGTTTCCGGAGTTGCTGCATTTTCTGTCTCTGTGTTCAAATTAATTACACTTTGTAGTCAAGCAGACATGCAATTTGAAGTTATAAACACTTGTATGGTGTAGACGTGTTTCTAACATGCTAAGGAGTAAACGTGTTTGGGGGCATAGCACATAAGGGGTAAAGTAAATTTGCAGTGATATATAGCTGCTGTTGGAAATTAGTTTCCAAAGGGATCTCTGTCTGTATACAAAGAGCCAGACAAGATAGCCAAGGTGTCTGTTTATTTGTCTCAAGGGTTATTGACAAAATATAGAGGCAACTTGAAAATATATTCAATAGGGGCATTAGGAGAAAGTAAACTTACAAAGACACATGGACGCAATGGAGTTTACAAATTAGAATGGGAGGTCAAAGGCGAAAGGAGAATGAAGCTCTGCGTCAGAAAAAATACATTGTAGGACCGAACAGAAGTGTGAGAACCCCCAGCATTTGGACATAATCCTGCTGTCTAGGGAAACGGAAGCTGGAAAGAGACATTTTGAATTCCACTGTCTGGGATATTAGGTTAACTTGTTGGAGAGACTTAAGAGTTAAAATGGATTATTTTTACTATTCCCTTAAATGGAATGTAATTGGGAGCAAGGTTAATTAGCGATTCAAGAGTTATTCGAGTGATAATGTGTAGTTTTGCTTATGAGTTTCAATCCACCCTTTTGTCAATAAATATTCAAAGAACAGGCAGTGTCTTTTATGGGTGAGCAGCAAAAGATTGTTGCATCATGGTACAGAGGTTAGAGCAGATTGACTGCATTGGAGCTGAATAGGGGAAACAGCCACGGCTAGTGAGTAAACCAAGGCAAATCTTATTTAAGGGGGCAGCTGACACAGAACAACAATGTTTCAGTAATTAGTGAGATGAACAGTAATACCTGCATTGCAAAGATCAGAAACCTCAACCCAGGTAGGCTGAACCCAGAAGCCCAGGCTCATGCCCTGGGGACATGAGCTGAAATCCCACTACAACAGCCGCAGGAATTTAAATTAAATTAATAGAAACTGAAATTGGAAACTAGTCTCAGTATGCTATTTTATACTTTCATGCGATGTGGGCGTCGATGGGTAGGCCAGCATTTACTGCCCATCCCTAATTTTTCTCGTTCAGATGGCATTGAAGATTCTTTCAGAGATAAGGCAGGAGTAAAAGTCTTGAACTCGTGGAAGGCAATTTTTGCAGAGATGAGAAGGGACTTGGCTCAGGTGGACTGGACAACATGGCTGGAGGATACAACAGTGGGAAACCAGTGGAAAGCAAAAAAAAGCACGATCCTAATTATACAAAAAGACATGTACCCTACAAAAATAAGAGTGGTGCTGTCAAATCTGGAGCCCCCTGATTGTCCAGAGGAATACAAGGGAAGATTAAACAGAAAAAGAAACCCCAGGATTGGCACAAAGAACTAAGCACTCCAGATAGCCTAGACGAATATAGGAATTACAGGGATGAAGTAAAAAAGGAAATACGAAAATCAAAGGGAAGACATGAAGAAAGATTAACAAGTAAAGTTCAAGATTACCCAAAGATAATATACCAATAAGTTAAAGATAAATGTTATTTAAGGAGATATTGGGATCTTTCAGACATTAAGATGTAAACTTGTGAGTAGATGCAGAGGCTGTGGGAAGTGTTTTGAATGAATATTTTGTCTCCGTGTTTACAAAGGTAAGGGAGGATTTAGATAAATTAGTCCAGGAGGAATACTGCGAGATATTGAACTGGATAGTCATAAAGATGAGGAAGTACTAGAAGGGTTGAAATCATTGAAATATGATAAGCCAACAGGGCCAGATGGATTGTTTCCAAGGCACTAAAGGAGGTCAGGGAGGAGATAGCAGACGCTCTGAGGATGATTTTCCAATCTGCAAAATATACAGGGGAGGTATCGGAGGAGTGGAGAATTACAAATGGAGTTCCATTGTTTGAAAAGCTATCAAAGGAACGTCCAAACAATTATGGGCCGTTAGTCATACATCAGTGGTGAGCAAATTTTTGGAATCAATCCTGAGGTTTATTTGTCATTTGGAAGGACATGGACTAGTCAGGGCTGGTCAGCATAGATTTGATAAAGGGAGGTCTTGCCTCACAAATTCGAGTGAATTCTTCGAGGAAGTGCCAAGAAGGGTTGGTGATGGTCGTGCAGTGGATGCTGTGTACGTGGATGTTGTGTACATGGATTTTAGCAAGGCATTTGACAAGATCCCACATAGCAGATTGAGCAGCAAAATAAAGGCCCATGGGATTCAGGGTAATGTGTCAAACTGGATAAAAGGTTGTCTTTTGTAACAGGAAACAAAGGGTAATGGCTGATGGATGCCCCAGTGAAGGCAAAGTTGTATCAAGTGGTGTTCCTACAGGGCTCGGTGTTTGCACCATTGCTGTTTGTGTGATATATTAACGATTTGGACGAGAATGTGGGAGGCACGATTGGGAAATTTGCATTTTACTCAAAGATTGGCGGAGTAATGGATGGTGTGAAGGATAGCCATATTGTCAAAAACGATATAGGTCAGGGATGGAGTGGGCGGTAACGTGGGGATGATGTATTTAAGCATATAGAATTGTGATGTCATATATTTAGTGAGTTACAGAGATTACACAATAAATGGGGATATACACAGAGGGATGAATGAGGTGACCGATCTTTTCGTATGAGTACACAGGTCTCTGTAAGCAGCAGTTCAAGTAGACCAGGTTGTAAAGAAGGCATATGGATTGCTTTCCTTCATTGGCAGAGGTATAGAATATAAAAGGAACAACATAATGTTGGAATTGGATAAAACACTGGTGAGGACACAAATTATGTATTGTGTGCATTTTTGGTCACCACGTTACAGGAAAGACGTAAGAGCTCTGGAGAGATTGCGGAGGATGTTTACAAGAATATTGCCAGGGTTAGAAAAGTGCAGCTATGAGGAGATGTTGGATTGGTTGGGATTATTTTCCTTAGAACAAACAAGTCTGAGAGATGACTTTATTGAGGTGTACACAAGCATGAGGGGAATAGAAAAATTTGACAGAATAAAATGTTGGAGACTTCTAGAAGCAGCGGACATAGATGCAAGATAAGTGGCAGAAGGTGCAGGGGCGACATGAAGAAGAACGTTTTTACGCAGAGGGTAATGGGTGTCTGAACTCACTGCCCAATTTGTTGGTCGAGGCGGAAACTCTAAACTTTTTTTTTAAATGGTATGGACCTGCGCCAGACATAATGTAAGCTGCAGGGTTATGGGCCGGGTGCAGGAATGTGTGATTAGAAAGGGCACCTTGGTGTCCTCTGGCTGGCATGAACAACGTGGGTCGAATGGCCTCCTTCTGTGCTGTAACTTTTCTATGGTTCTATGGGTATATTGCTGTGGTGCTGGCGCCACATGTAGAACAGACTGTGTAAGGACAGTAGATTCCATTCCCTTAACAATATTGGTGAACCAGATGAGTTTTTATAACTACCGACAGTTTTTCATAGTCATCATGAGGCTTCTGATTCCAGATTCTTACTGAATTAAAATTCCACTATCTGCAATGGCGCCATCGACACCAGTCGCCAAAGCTTTTACCTGGGTCTCTGCGTTTATCTAAACACCCTACTGGTTAAAGAATTACCTTGAGGGAAGGAAAGCTGCAGTCCTTACATGGTCAGGCTTACACATGACTCCAGACCAAAGCAATATGTTTGACTCCAGACTGCACACTGAAATGGCTGAGCAAACGACGCAGTTGAAGGGGGGAAATTGACGGGCAACAGACAATGGATTTTCTAGCGATACCCCTATGCTGTTAACCAAATTAAACCACAATGGCATCAGAGATCTCCGGGAACCAACCCTGAGCTCATACACAAAAGGGAGTAAGAAATCACATCCATATCGCTCGAAGTCTCCCCAAGATGGAAACGTGTCAGGAATTGGATGAGGAGGTGGATGGAGGTTTATGATGTTGGGAATTGGCCAGGGTCATTTTTTTCAAGCCCCAAAAATAGAAGTCCACCCCACACCCAGGTCTCTCTGACCCTGAGTTAAAAACGGCCTCTTTAGGTCATATTGTTTTTCATCCTCTTTCCTACCAAACTCTATCACTTCACAATTTCTGTTTTAAACTGCATCTTTCAGGTTTCTGTCCTTTTGACGAGTGACAACATGCACTTCTGCGGTCTCTATCTGCCCTTCACGATCTGTTTTAACATTGCTGATTTTCCTTCTTTTGAAACTTTTATAATTCCCTCTGTGTGCACAAACCCACGGCACTAACATACGTTACCAATGTAGCGTGACCAACATTGGCCCTGGAAATCCCCTGGACACTTCATTGTCACATGAAAGGCATCCATTTTCCACTGCTCTCTGCTTTATGTCACGAAGACAATTTCCAAGCCAGGCTGCCATCCTGCTTTAATGCCATGTGTTTCAAATTTGGACCAACTCTGTGATGTGGCAATTTATCAAAAACCTTTTAAAGGGGTAGAAAATTGGGGAGGGCAGGGCAGGAGGGAACATAGAATCATCACCTAGGAGAAAATCTAATAATTGCGCTTGGCCCATCGAAATTTACCTCCCACTGATGTTCGGCTAACCATTTTCCACTAGCTTTACAACCACTGCCTATTTTTTTGAAATAGCAGGGTTAACTTTGCCACGCTCCAAGCAGCCAGGGCTGTTCCAGAATCAACGAAAGTTTTGAAGATGTCAACCAACCCATTCAGTATTTCTATAGCTTACTCATTTAGTGCAATTTGATGTCGATTATCGGGCCCTCGGAATTTATCAGCTTTCAGTCTCATTGATTTCTCCGACACAATTGTTTTAGTAATACTATTTTCGGTCATTTCTTCCTCCTCACTGGATTCTTTGTTCTCCAGTATCCTGGGAACTTATCGGTGCCTTCTTCCGTAAAGACAGAACTAAAGTAGACATGTAATTGTTTTGTCATTTTGTTGTCCTCTATTTAACATTCTAGCGCTTTAGATTGGACGGGATATATATTTGCCTTCAAGAAACTTTTATTCTTTTTACGTACTCTTCAAGGTTTTGCGATCCTTTTTATGTTCCTTGCAAAATTAATCTCATGACCTATTTTCCCCCTCTTAATAAATCCCTTTGCTGTATTCTAAACCAGTCCAAATCCTTAGGATTGCTCATTTCTACCAACTTCACATGAGTCCACTTTGGATCTAATGCCATATTTATTTATTTTTTCACATGGTAGGGGACTTTTGCAATATTGTTTTTGCGCAAGCAAGTAATGCATAACTTTCGCAATGCTTACATTCATTCCTTAAATGCACACTACTGTCTATCCACCGCCATGCCTTTTAATGAATCTCCCCAATCTGCCTCAAGGCAACTGACTACTCACTGGACTGGACGGCTGAGGCATGTAAGGCCCCGGCCTGCTTTCAGGTCCTCCTCTGTGGCAGTGCCATGCTCCACGGCCTGTGTATCTAGAGCTGCATTGGTTACAGGAAGAGGAGGTTCGGATGGGCTGTACAATTCCGTGGTCACCTGGGTGGATGGCTCAATGATGTGAATTTCCTGATCCTCTGCTCTCGGGCTGAGTGAGGGGCCCTGGCTGACTCATGGATGAACAGTGGAAGCTGGCCTCAAATAGAGCTGCAGTGCAGCCCTCTCACTTTTAAACTGCTTGGTGCCAACTTGGGAGTCAGCGATTTGAGCCTGTGCAGCAATGCAGCAGTTTCTGTCAGTGTGTGTGTTTCTGTGTGTGCATTGAATGAGCATGTTTGTATGTGAATAATTGAATGTGCGTATGTTTGAGCACATATGTGCCTTCCCGTGTGTATATTTGCCTTTGAGTGTTTTGTGTTAGACTGTGTGGATGTGTGTGTGTTTGTGGGTATTTTTCAATTCCATTTTTACGATTTGCGGATTTCTCTGGCATTTTAGCTTTTAATTTCCATCCTTAATTGATGAATAATGCCTATCATGTTTGTGTGCGTGTGTATTTTTGTGCGTGAGTATTTGTATATGTGCATATTTGTGCATATGTGTGCCTTCATGTGTGCTTGCTCGCATTTGAGGGTGTGTGTTTGACTCTGCGTGTGTTTGTCTGAGTGTTTGCATGTGTAGTGCGTGTGTTTGTATGAATCTGTGTATGAGACTGTGTGGGTGTTCATGTCTGTCCATCTGTTTGTATGTTTGTGTGCGTCTGTGTGTCATTGTGTGTGATCGTCAGAGTGTGTGTGGGATTGTGTGTGTTTGCACTTGTGACTATTTTTGAAATTAATTTCTCTGGTTTGATGGCATCACCGGCTAGGTGAGCTTTTAATTACCATCCCTAATTGGCCTTGTGAATGATACCTATCGTGTGTGTGTGTGTGTGTGTGTGTGTGTGTGTGTGTGTGTGAGAGAGAGAGAGAGAGAGAGTGAGTCTGAATGTGCATATCCTCTAACGTCTGTTACTGAGAGTTTATATCTGTGTGTGTGTTTGTGTGTGTGTGTTTCTGCACATCTGTGCATTTCCGTGTGTGTGGTTTCATGTGAGAGTGTGTTTTTGTCTGTGTGTGTTCCTGAATCTCTCTCTCTCTCTCTCTCTGTGTGTGTGTGTGTGTGTGTGTGTGTGTGTGTGTGTGTGTGTGTGTGTGTGTGTGTGTGTGTGTGTGTGTGTGTGTGTGTTTGTGTATGTGTGCTTTTGTGTGCATTTTTGTAATTTATGTTTACGATTTATGGGTTAGCCTGGAACACCAGGTTATTAAATTCCATCCCTAATTCATTCTCTGAAGTATGTCTATATTCCGTGTGTGTGTGCATGTGTGTGCGTCTGTGACTGTGTGTCTGTGCCCATTTTTTTGTGTGTAAGTCTGAACGTGCATTTCATCTGAAGTCTGCTATTGTGAGTTTATATCTGTGTGTGTGTGGGTATTTGAATATGTGTAAGCTTGTGCCCACCTGTGAATTCCTGTGTATGTGCTTGCATGCGAGAGTGTGTTTGAATGTGTAAATGTGTATGCGTGTGTGTGTGTGTGTGTGAGAGAGAGAGCGAGAGAGAGAGAGAATGTGTCAAACGTTGAAGCATAGAAAATATGAGCAGGAGTAGGCGATTTGGTCCATCATGCCTACTCCACCATTAATTCTGAACATGGCAGATCATTCAACTCAATAGCCTATTCCCGCTTCCTCCCCATACCCTTTGAAGCTTTCGGACCAAGAGCGAGATCTAACTCCTTCTCGGAAACAATCAAAAATTTGGCCTCAACTACTTTATCTGGTTCCGAATTCCACAGGCTCACCACTCTCTGGGTGAAGCAATTTCTCCATATCTCAGTCCTAAATGGTCCTCCCCGTATCTTCAGGCTGTGACAACTGGTCCTGGAATCCCTCACGATTGGCAACTTCCTTCCCGCAACTACCCTGTCCAATCATTTTAGAATTTTATAGTTCCATTGCGATCGGCTCTCATTCTTCTGAGCCGCAGCAAATTTAATCATAAACGACTCAATTTCTCCTCATAGTCAGCCATGCCATCCCAGGAGTCTGTCTGTAAACCTTCGCTGCCCTCCCTCTATTGCAAGAACATCGTTCCATAGATAAAAAGCCATAACTGCATACAATACTCAAGGTGAGGTCACCAAGGCCCTGTATAATTACAGCAAGAATTCCCTGCTCCTGTACTCGAATCCTCTTGCTATGAAGGCCACCCCTTTTTCCTACCATAGTGGAATACCTCACATTTATCCACATTATACGGCATCTGCCATTCAATTGCCCACTCACTCAGCCTGTCAAAATCACACTGAAGCATCTCTGCATCCTCCTCACATCTCACTGCCACACCACCCCCACCCCCACCCGCCCCCAGTGTGCTTCGTGTTATCTGCAAATTTGGAGATAATACTTTTGTTCCCTCATCCAAATAATTAACATATATTGCGATTAGCTCGGGTTCCTGCACCAACACCTATGGTCCCCGAATAGCCACTGCCTTCCATTCAGATTAAGAACCTTTGATTCCTCTTCTTTTTTACTGTCAACCAGTTTCCGATCGATCTCAATACACTACCCAAAATCTCATGCGCTTTAATTGTGCACGCTAATCTCTTATGTGAGACTTTGTAGAAAACCTTCTGAAAGTCCAAATAAATCACATCCACTGGCTCCCTTTCAGCTCCAATAGATACAGCCTCGAAACATTCCGGTAGATTTGTGAAGCATGATTTCCCTTTTGTAATGGATGCCGACTCTGTCCGATTCTGCCAATTTTCTTCCGCCTGCTCAGCTATCAAATCCTTAAGAATGGAGTCTAGAATTGTCCCCACTATGGACATCAGGCAGACTGGCCTTTAATACCCTTTTTTTCACTCCAACTCATTTTTTCACTCGTGGAGTGACTACCGTGCAATCTCTAGGAACTGTTCCAAAGTCTCTAGAATCTCGGAAGACAACCACCAAAGTATTCACTATATCTAAGGAAATTTCCTTAAATTCGCTGGGCTGAAGATTATCATTCCCAAGCGGTTTATTGTCTTTCAATCACATCATGTTCCTCAACAACTTTTCCCTACTAATATTGATTCATATCAATTCCATCCACTCACTAAAGCGTGTGTTCTCCAACATTTCTGGAAAGTTGTTTGTGTCCTCCTTTGTGAAGGCAGAAGCAAAGTATGCATTTAGGTCCAAAAACAGAATTACCTGAAAAAACTCAGCAGGTCTGGAGGAATCGGTGGAGAAGAAAAGAGTGGACGATTCGACTCCTCATGACCCTTCAACAGAACTAGGTGAATCCAAAGAAGGTGTGAAATATAAGCTGTTCTAAGTTGTGTGTTTGTGTTGGGAGGGTGGGGGGGTTGTGGTTTGGGTGGGGGGAGAGAAGTGGAGGGGGCTGGTGTGGATGTAGGGACAAACAAGCAGTGACAGAAGCAGATCATCAAAATATCTGTCACACAACAGAACAAAAGGACACATAGGTGTTGAAGTTGGTGATATTATCTAAACGGATGTGCTAATTAGGAATGGATGGTAGGGCACACAAGGTATAGCTCTAGTGGGAATGGGGGGAACATAAAAGATTTAAAAATGTTTAAAAATAATGGAAATAGGTGGGAAAAGAAAAATCTATATAATTTATTGGAAAAAAAAACAAAAGGAAGGGGGAAGAAACAGAAAGGGTGTGGGGATGGAGGAGGGAGGTCAAGACCTAAAGTTGTTGAATTCAAAATTCATTCCAGAAGGCTGCAAAGTGCCTAGTCGGAAGATGAGGTGCTGTTCCTCCAGTTGGCGTTGGGCTTTACTGGAACAATGCAGCAAGCCAAGGACAGACACGTGGACAAGAGAGCAGGGTGGAGTGTTAAAATGGCAAGCGACAGGGAGGTTTGGGTCATTCTTGCGGACAGACCGCAGGTGTTCTGCAAAGCCATCGCCCAGTTTGCGTTTGGTCTCTCCAATGTAGAGGAGACCACGTTGGGAGCACCGAATACAGTAGACTAACTTGGGGAAATGCAAGTGAAATGCTGCTTCACTTGAAAGGAGCGTTTGGGCCCTTGGATGATGAGGAGAGAGGAAGTGAAGGGGCAGGTGTTACATCTTTTGCGTGGGCAGGGGTTGGTGCCATTGGAGGGGGTTGAGTAGTAAGGGTTGATGGAGGAGTGGACCAGGGTGTCCCGCAGGGAACGGTCCCTGCGGAATTCTGACAGGGGAGGTAAAGGGAAGATGTGTTTGTTGGTGGCATCATGCTGGAGTTGGCAGAAATGGCGGAGGATGATCCTTTGAATGCGCAGGCTGGTGGGGTGATAAGTGAGGACAAGGGGGACCCTATCATGTTTCTGGGAGGCAGGAGAAGGCATGAGGGTGGATACGCGGGAGATGGGCCGGACACCATTGAGGGTCCTGTCAATGACCGTGGGTGGAAAACCACGGTTAAGGAAGAAGGAGGACATGTCATAGGAACTGTTTTTCAAGATAGCATCATCGGAACAGATGTGATTGAGGCAAAGGAACTAAGAGAATGGGATGGAGTCCTTACATGAAGTGGGGTGTGAGGACCTGTAGTCGAGGTAGCTGTTGGAGTCTGTAGGTTTGTGTTGGATATTGGTGGAGAGTCTATCACCAGAGATTGAGACAGAGATGTCAAGGAAGGGAAGGGAAGTGTCAGAGATGGACCTCATGAAAATGATGGAGGGGGGGATGATTGGAAGCAAAATTAATATTTTTTTCCAAGTCCTGATGAGAGCATGAAGCAGCATCGAAGTAATCATCGATGTACCAGAGAAAGATTGGTGGAAGGAGCTCAGAGTAGGACTGGAAAAAGGTATGTTCCACATACCCCATAAAGAGACAGGCATAACTGGGGCCCATGCGGGTACTCATAGCCACACCTTTTATTTGGAGGAAGTGAGAGGAGCTGAAGGAGAAATTGTTCAGCGTGAGAACAAGTTCAGCCAGACGGAGGGGAATAGTTGTGGATGGGGTTTGTTCGGGCCTCTGTTCAAGGAAGAAGGTAAGGGCCCTCAGACCATCCTGGTGGGGGATGGAGGTGTAGAGGGATTGAACGTCCATGGTGAAGAGGAAGAGGTTGGGGCCAGGGACCTGGAAATTGTTGATGTGATGTAAGGTGACAGAGGAATCACAGATGTAGTGAGAAGGGACTGAACAAGGGGAGAGAGAAGGGAGTCAAGATAACGAGAAATGAGTTCTGTGGGGCAGGATCAAGTTGACGCGAGCAGTCTACCAGGACTTTTCTGTTTGTGGATTTTGGTTAGGAGGTAGAAGCCGTCCAAGGCTGGGCGAATATCAGGTTGGAACCTGTGGCAAGAAGATCCCCAGCGGATCGGTGACAATCCTGGAAACAATGGCTTGATGTTCATGGTGGAGTCATTTTCCAATGAGATGTAGGAGGAAGTGTCTGTGAGTTGATGCTCAGCCTCCACGAGGTAGAGGTCAATGCGCCAGACAACAATAGCACCACCCTTGTCAGCGGGTTTGATGACAATGTCTTGGTTGGACTTCTGAGAATGGAGTGCAGTATGTTCAGAGAGAGAGAGATTAGAATGGGTGAAAGGCGCAGAGAAATTGTGACGACTAATGTCGCACTGACAGTTCACAATGAAAAGATCAAGAGAAGGTAAGAATCCAGAGAGAATCGTCCAAATGGAGGGAGAATATTGGAGGTGAGTGAAAGGATTCGTTGAATGGGAGAGGACTCCTGCCCAAAGAAGTGAGCCCGGAGATGAAGACGGCGGAAGAAGAGTTCAACATCGTGCCGAGCCCGAAATTCATTGAGGTGAGGGCGTAAGGGTATGAAACTAAGTCCTTTGATGAGCACTGAACGTTCAGCATCGGAGAGGGGAAGGTCAGGGAGTATAGTGAATACATGGCTGGGGCTGGGATTGGAAGATGGGGTGGGGATGGAGGGACAGGCAGGGGTGGAGGGTCCTAGATGGGTGTTGGTGTTGATGAGTTGTTAGATCTTGCCATACTTAGCACTTGAGAGAAAGAGAAAAAGTTTCTTGTTGAGGCGTCGGATGAGACCCCAGCCCCAGCCATGTATTCACTATACCCCCTGACATTCCCCTCTACAATGCTGAACATCTTCTGGTCATCTGCTTCTATCACTGTTTGTTTGTCCCTAGAAGCACACCATCCCCTCCACATCTCTCCCCCCACCCAAACCGCACACCCCCCCCCCCCCGCCAACCACACACACACATACACTAAACCAGTTTATATTTCAGCCCTTCCTTGAATTCACCTAATCTGTTGAAGGGTCATGAGGACTCGAAACTTCAACTCATTTCTTCTCCGCCGATGCTGCCAGACCTGCTGAGTTTTTCCAAAAATTCTGTTTTTGTTTAGGGCTTCCAGCATCTGCAGTTTCTTTTTATTTTTATCTATGTATTTAGTAGGTCAGCCATTTTTTGGGGGTCCACATTACACATTCCCCTGTTTCTGACTGAAAGAGACCTACATTTGTCTTCGCCAGCCTTTTTCTCTTGGCATACTTATGGAAAGTGTTACAGTCAATTGTTAGATTCCCCACAAGCTTACTATTGTTATCTATTTTGCCCTTTATTGAATAAATTGTTTCTCCTTCTCCAACCTTTCCTGTTTTACTACTGCACCAGACAGGAATAAACATTTGTTGCAGTTCACCCATATGCACTTTGAATGTTTGGCATTGCCAATCCACCACCGTCCTTTTAAGTAACGTTTCCCAATCGATCATAGCCACCAAGCACCTGATACCCCATAAATTCCATTATTAAGATCCAGGGCCGAGCCTCAGAATCAACTAGGTAACTCTCCATCTCGATGAAGTATTTTATATAATTGTGGTGGATCATCGCCAAGGGGCCTCGCACATATAGATTATCAATTATCCCTCCCTCATTACACAATACCCCGTCTAGTATGGGCTGCTCTCTAATTGGTTCCTCAACGCATTGGTCCAGAAAACCATCCCGTCTACACTCCAGGAATTCCTCATCTCCGGAATTGTTAATAATTTCATTTGTGCAATCTCTCTGCAGATTAAAGTCACCCATAATTTCATATGTTCCTTTAGTGCATGCATCTCTAACTTCCTGCTTAATGTCATTGCCAAAATCACCGCTGCAGTTTGGCGATCTATATACATCCACTGCAACGTTTTTTTCTCCTCAGTGTTTCTGAGCTCTACCCATAAACACTCCACATCGTCGGAGCTAATATCTTTCCTCATTATTGTGTCAAAATCCTCTAATCAGCAATGCAATTGTACCGTTTTTCTTTTACTCTGTCCATCCTAAACACTGAATATCTCTCATGTTCAATCCCCATCCCTGGTCAGTCTGCAACCATGTCTCTGGAATCGTGACTACATCATACATTTATTTGCGTGGGTATTTTGTCAGCCTTATTTGGAATGGTCCTCACGTTAATGCTCACAAACCTCAGGCTTGTCTTTTTATCATTACTTGTCCCATTCCCATTATTTTTCACTTAAGTTCTGGTGATTACTTGCCCTGATGTCTCTGCCTATCACTTATCTTACTCCATTTCTGTCTTTTTTTCTTATCCTTGCTTCCCCCTCTTCTGACTCCTTTCCATCCCCATGTCATTTCAATTTAAAACATCCCCAATGACTATTTTACCTGTCCAGATAAAACCGTCCAGTTTCAAACCGGTCCCACGTCCCCAAGAACCTGTCCCAAGGTCCCAGGAATCTGACGCCATCCCCCTCACACCATCTCTTCAGCTGCATATTGATCCGATATATCCTCCTATTTCCACTCTTAAGAACACATGGCACTGGTAGTAATCACGAGATCAATGCCTTTGATGTCCTGCTTTTCAACTTGCTTCCTAACTCCCTATTCTCTACTTTCAGGACCTTATCCTTTTTTTTCCTATGCCGTTTGTACCAATGTGTATCACGACCACTGGCAGCTCACCCTGGCCCTTCATGGGGCGTCCTGAACCGCTCTGAGGTATCCTTGACCCTAGCACCAGGGAAGCAACATACGATCTTGGTGTCTCCTTTGCGGCCACAAAAACGCCTATGTTTTCCCCTTACAATTAAATCTGCTAAAACTTCTGCATTCCCACACTTTGTACCCGTCCCCTGTGCAGCAGAGCTAAACATGGTGCAACGAATTTGGCTGTTGCACCTTTCCCCTGAGAGGCCATTCTATTCAACTGTTTGCAAAGCGGCAGAACAGTTTTGCAAGGGAATAGCAAAGGTAGATACCTGTTGGTCATAGCTGGTCCTCTTGGTCTGCCTGATGGTCACCCATCCCCTTCGTTCCTGTGGACACTTAGCCTGCCCTATGACCAACTCTCTGTACTGTCTGCTGCTGGGTGCCCCACAGTGTCTCCAGCTGCCGATCCAGTTCCAAAACCTGGGCTTCCAGGAGCTGCAGCTGGAGACTCTTCCTGCGCACTTTCTGGTCCTGGGAACTGGAAATGTTCCCGGTTTGCCACATCGAGCAGGAGAATCAACCGCCGCTTTGAGTTCTCTTATCAGGATTTTCCCCTTAAAATTTACTTGAACCTTTTGGAAGATACTCAATATCAAATAATATCACTTACTCTCGGGTCCTTCTTCCCTCATCCACGTTGTTACAGAATATAGCACTTACTAACGATGGGCCACAAAATAAGACCTAAAATACCAAAAGCGGTAAAAGTAGTAAATACTTACCCGACCGTACTCACAGTGCTCAAGAGTTACCTGCTTCGCACCTCAGCACCCTATCTCAATCACAAACTCCAAATTGACCATTCTACTGCAGCCTAGAGCAGCTCTCCAATGCAGACAATGTAAGCATTGTATGGTAACCTATTTATATACTATCCGAATCTTGTCTCTGAAAACCTGTTTATATCAGTTATCTAGTTAATTAGTTTTGGATGCAAGCAGAGGCCATATAAGCCTTGTTTTAAAGCTGCCATAAAACTGGCCATCTTCCAACCCGCACAGCAGTTTTTAAATTAAAGAAAAGTTATACTTTAGACAAAAATTAACACTTAAAAACTTCGGTCAACAAACTCCAACTTAAGTGACGTACTGCATCCCAAAGCAGCACTTCAGTGCAGACTATTATTGTGAGGGATTGTGTGTGTGCCTGTGTGTGTATGTATGACATTTTGCTTGTGTGTTTGTGTGTTTGCATGTGTGTATGCTAGGGTTTGTGTGTGTATGTGTATGTATATATTTATCTTCGTATTTATGAGTATGTTTCTTTTTCTGTGTGCGTCTGTGTTTTTCTGTGAATATGTCTGTATATTTGTCTGTCTGTGTGTCCGTGATTTTCCCTCAGTTTGTATATCCCTGTGTGTATTTATTTTGTGTTATGCTCGAGGTTTCCGATCTTCATGGTTTTTTTTTTGTTTGTGTGTTTGTGTTGGTGTATTTATGTTTCTTTTTGTGTGAGTGTGTGCGTGTCTTTGTATGCCTGTGTGTATTTACACCTGTCTTTCTGTGCATGTGTGTGTGTTTCTGTGTGTGTGTGTGTGTGTGTGTGTGTGCGTGTGTGTGCCTGTGGATATGTGTGACTGTATGTCCTTTTGCACGTGTGTGTGACTGTTCGTAAAAATTACAGCATTGTATTGGTTAAACACACCTTGTCAGAAATACTCCTTGTTGCAGTCCACAGTGAAGTGGAGAAAACGGGAATTATCCCAATGCCTCTCCTGTCCTTAATACACCCTTCATCTCTGTCTCCTCCCAGTTACCATTGGTTCCCCCTTACCTATGACTTGTCCCATCACCCCTGGGTCCTCTGGTTATCTCCTCGCTTCCAATTCACCTTTGGGTCCCCAACGTACATCTGGCTTCCTCGTCGCTGATGCCTCAACACCCTCTTTTCTTCGGTTTTTATTTTGTTCTTTCATCTCCGCTTGCTTCAAATCTATCAAATAACTTAACATGGGTTCTTTCAAATCCATTTGATTCAGCGCAACACAGGATAGGTTCACATGTTTGAAAGCATCAATAACTCTTCAATGAAGCTGTCCGCTCCTTTCCCAGCCTGATTTATAATTTCATTGTTGTTTTTCCCCATTCCTTACAGTGAACTTAATCGCAATTGTGATCCTGAAGTGTAAACACTGCGGCCTGGCCAAATGTGTCACTTGTTACCTGGTGGCCATGGCAGTGGCGGATCTGCTGGTCGTTATATTAGACGTGATATGGAGACAGATTCTGATAGTTTTTAGGGAAACGTTTGATTTCCTGCACTTCATCCATGTGTGCAATATACATGCCGTGCTACTTTATGCAGCCACTGACTGCTCTGTCTGGTTCACCGTCACATTCACCTTTGATCGATTTGTGGCCATTTCTTGCCTGAAGCTGAAAAGCAAATTGTGCAGCAAGATCACGGCAGCTGTGGTTCTGGGAACAGTGACTGTGCTGAGCTGTTTAAAGAATGTTTTCTGGTATTTTATGTTAAGAGGTCAGTATTGGCTGATGAACCTCCCCTGGTTTTGTTGGGTCACAGCCGACGTTCGGTTTTCTCTGTTCTGGACAATAATCGAGTTCCTCCACCACATGCTAACCCCCTGTGTCCCATTTGTCCTGATCCTGATGCTCAATGTTCTCACCATCAGACACATTTTAGTGAGCAGCAGAGCCCTCAGGAGACTCCAGACTCACAGTACTGTGGTGAGTCCCAGAGATCCAAAGATGGAGAGTCGAAGGAAATCCATCATTTTATTGTTTGTTATATCGGCCAATTTCATCCTGTTATGGTCAACAATAATGCTGTATTCTTTATGGAGGCGAATGAGGGATTTGGTGTTTAAGTTGCTCTGGTTAGATAGCTTTGTTCAGGAATTGGGCATGATGCTGCAGCTCCTGAGCTGCTGCACCAACACTGTGATTTACGCCGTGACACAGACTCCATTCAGACAGCAATTGAAGAATGTGCTGAAATATCCCTTTACTCTAATTCTTCAATTATTTTAATGATGAAATTAACTCATTCACCGAAAGCTTCCACTGCCTGGGCTGCCTGTGTACCATGGACATGCGTGATTGATTGGGATCTCCCCTTTTCCATTGGCCAGGATGCCTGTCCATCATGGATAACTTTCACTTATTGGACGAAGAAAAAACGCCTCCGAACATCTCTGCATAACCTCTCCCCCTCCCCCGACAACCCGCACCCCAATCTCCACCCAGCCTCCTCCCAGCCATTGGCCGGGCTCCTCCATCAGCATGGGTACCTCTCACGTATTGGGCAGAGCAACCCACGACCATGCTGAATACATGCCCTCCTATTGGCATAGCTGTCAATCAATCATTGAACCGGCCCCCTGACTGGACGAAAAAAAAATCCCATTCGCAGAGGGGCCTGTTCATCGTGGCTTTACTTACTGATTGCAGAGGGAAAAGGAAAAATGCTTTCTAACATCACGGCTCTCATGCCCACATGTCCATCGTTGTCCTGCTAAAGTGCTAATTTGAAGCCCAGTGCAACTGGAGGAAAAACACCTCTTCTTCCAAATGGGCACTTCACAGCCCTCCGCCTTTAAAATTGAGTTCAACAGCTGAAGAGCATGAAATGGCTCCTGTACATTCACTCCCCGTTTCGAATTCCGTTTTCTAGCATGTGTTTTTATTTTTTCTCCATTTATTTTTATTTTTATTTTCAATCATGCATTCATTGTGTTCACCCCTTTTATTCCCTTTACCTGTCTCTTTTGTCATCCTTTAGCCCCAAAAACTGCCCGCACTCCTCACCCCATCAACATAAATGCCACCTGTCACTTGCTCTATGTTGTTCTTTCACAGAGAGCTTACCCTTGTCATGTTAATCACACATTCTGCTTTATGTCATTATGGGCATCTTATTTAGCCCTTACCATTACCTTTAACACCCCATTTGTCTTTTGTCCACGACATCTTTGTCAATGTTTCCTTTGTCTCGACAAATTGTTAACCTTCAATCCAGCTTCACCTGCTCCACGCCCTTAAACAGTATAAATTCCATGACATTTCTACATCTCTTTAGCTCCGAAGGAGAGTCACATGGACTCAAAAAGGTAAGTATGTTACTTTCTCTATATACACTGTCAGGCATGCTGATCGTTTCCACATTTACCTGTTTTAATCTGTAACACTTCATTTGTCTGGGCTGCTTGTCCATCATGGCTACTTGTCTCTGGTTGATTAAAAGCACATACCTTTAAAAATACCTACCCTCTTCCCTCTTTGTGGCCTACTTGTCAACAAACGCTATTGTTCACCACTGGGTTAGGAATTATTCTGTTGGAAACAATCCACGCAGGGAAAGCAGTGTGTGGGGGCGAGGTGGGGAGGGGGGTGGTGGGGTGCGGGTGGGGGGGGGGGGGGGTTGTTCAGGCTAAGTGATGTCATGAAAAGCTTTGAGGTAAGAAAAAGTTTTAAGGAAGTGGGATCACCATTGGGGTTTAAAGGAGAATTGGAAAGACAGAAGAAAGAGAGAGAGATATTGAAAATGAAACAGATAGAAAGAGGTAGAGTGAGAGCCACAGTTAGAGACAAAGTGCGAGACAGAGAAAGAAAATGAGAGAGAGAGAAAGAGAGAGAGAGAGACAGAGAAAGAGACCAACAGAGAGAAAGGCAGCGTGAGTTTTAGGGAAAAGGAGAGAGACATAGAAAGGGCAGTTGGGGGGGGTGGTGGTGGTGGGGGTGGTTGGGGGGGGTGGATAGAGAATACAGTACAGAGTGATTGGGAGTAACAGAATGATAGATGCGGAGCGAGTGTTAGACAGTGCTAATACTCATCAGTTGGTAAAGGCTGAGTTGTTTAAATTCTAAAATTCCAGTGGGAAACTTGAACAACGAACATAACCTATATTTTCAGTTCTTATGTTGCGACGTAGCTCTGAATTCAGAAATAACAACAACAAGCCTCCGGACTTTTTAGTTATCAAACTAATTTAAAGAAGTACTAATTTAACAACAAGTATAACATGTTCACATGTCTACAAATCTAAACCATAGGCACGTTTAAATAAAACCCAAATATATCACTTCCAGGTAAATCTTCACCAAGGCAACAATATTCAGAAGGCATTAAGCAAACACCAGCCAAAGCAGATTTGACAATGCAAATTCAAAATGAGATTGCATTCAATTTGTTTCCTTCGCAAACACAGGCCTAGGATTACAGCACAGTTAGCTCTTAAATGCCTTGACACACGTGACACGCCCAACTGATCTCGATTTTTCCTCAGATTTCCCTTTGGATGTGAATTTTCGATTGCATTGGAAGGTTTTCAATATTACTTCTCCAAACAATAATCCTTCCATTAAACCACTGTAATTAGTGCTTAAGCACATTTCTTGATGTCTCCTAGCTACTTGCAGGATTTTAGGTATTATTATGTCTGGTTCATTCAGAAAATGCAGCTGTACTATTTGCCTTAGATCTTTAAGTTTAACTAATTAGCATCACAAACTATCATACATGAAAGCATCCAAACTGGTTAAATTTAATCCAATTTACTCAAAAGGGACGCACACGGGCACACACTTTAATGCCGATCATGGTACAATTCCAATTTTAAAATAATTTCCAGTAACTTTATACACACAATATCCACTCATAACATCCCCACCCCTGTCGAAAAATGAAACGTCATAATTATAAAAGGCAGCATCATTTTTTGATAACCCATCTCACTCCATCACTGTACTTATTATGGTATTCTGCTACATGCATGTATTAACATAACAGTATATGCAAGTCGTTAGTATCAAAATAAATCATTCCGGTATAGTGTCCATGTTTTAAAATTTCCTACTGTCCTTTCTATGTTTGAAACTCATGATAATGGATCTTTGAGCAGATTTTCTATACCGGCAAAATGTGCAATCCTAATGTAATTGGGCGTAATAATAGCCTTCACTGAAAAGACTTGCAATATTATTTCGAAGCTTCGCCAAAATATTCAATGGTTGCTGGCCTATGAACATAGTAGCTTCTGATGAATCGTTTGCAGCATAACTTTCAAAAGACTGCAACGTGAACACGAAACCTAATGTCTCCTTTTTCATCGTTGAATATCTTCGGATGGTATATTCAGCTTCTGTTAAAAAAAATCCCTTTCAGTTTTTCAATTCCAGTCTCATCTTGTAACAGTAAGTCCCCAATGACTATACTGCTTGGGTCGACGGCTGCCTTAAATTACTTAGCATAATTAGGCACTGCCAAATCTTTTGTAGTTGTTAATGCAGTATACAAACTATCAAATGCCTTCTTTCACTCGTTGAAATGCCTTCCTAACTTTATGTTCTGAAGGGTTATGAAAGTTATGAAGAGAGGTTTGATTGACTTGTGTTGTTTTCGTTGGAGGAGAGAAGACTGGGGGCCGACCTGATTGAGGTGTAGAAGATTATGAGGGCCATGGACAGGGTGGATAGGGAACAGCTGTTCCCCTTAGTTGAAGGGCCAGTTGCGAGTGAACATAAGTTCAAGTTGAGGGCCGGGAGATTTAGGGGAGATGTGACGAAAAACCTGTTCACCCAAAGAGTGATGATGGTCTGGAAGGTTTGCCTCACATCCTTTATAAAGCACCTGGATGAGCACTTGACACGTCATAACATTCAAGGCTATGGGCCAAGTGCTGGTAAATGGTATTAGTTTGGTAGGTCAGGTGTTTCTCACGGTTTCGTGCAGACCCGATGGGCCGAAGGGCCTCTTCTGCACTGAGATTTTGCGATCCTGTGATTATGTGAAAAAAACTAATTGCTGGGACTTATGGTTGTTAGATTTTTGTAATTAGTTTAACGTATTTTAATTGGAAATAGTGATTATTGACCTGAATGATTCGTTATTTAGGCTCAAGGTGAAAATAAATATGCATTTTCATTATTCAACTGAACAACAGTTATATCCTTGCTCTGCTTATTAAGCATTATGTTCATATTCGTTGTGTCTATTGACAAATCAGTCATAATATGAATAACTTTCATTGGATTGAAGAATGATTTAATATTTCCTGGGCTTAACGAACCACACACTAATTAGCAGTTACTGATATTATTGGACTCTGATAATTTGATTCTCATTAGCCACTTATTTGCTGAGACAATTGACCTAAGCTCGTTAGAGAAGAAGTTGAGTATTGCTGCTAAAAAAAAATGTCCAAGCTGTTCATCTTGCACTCATCACGACACCTGCAAGACTGCAAGGTGAACGCCACAAAATTGATTATATGCGAAGAGATTGTTGACTGATTTGCAGATAGGGTTGTCATGGCGAATGTATCACTGATGGAAACTGACAGTTAATTGCCAGGCATTGTCTGAAATTGGGTCAAGGCAGCTTGACCCTGATTGGCCAACGCATTGCCCTGACCACGGGATAAGCGAATGGCTGTGACTTATTTTATTTGCTGAAACAGGCAGTGCATTTTCATGTTCTTCCCGTCTGCAAAGGAAAGGGTTCTGTGTATTCATACACATAGCTTCCAATGCACAACCTTGCGCCACATCCCGACCCTAACTGGCAATCTCAATTTGTTTCTTTCAGGGTAATCGTTGGCACATTTCGGGTTATTGTCAAAATGTTGTTGAATTGCAGAACCATATCTGATATTTGACACTTTGTCTTTAGCTACACAAGACGGACTGATCAGGGATGATCTGATGCGATCCGCCAGTCCTTGGGACCTACTGTCTACATAGCTAGCACCACACAGTCACTGAAATTGATGTACCACCTTACTCGTTTGCGTGATTAGTGGAATGTATTTTTTGGCTTGTTAGCAGCTTCCTGTTATTTGCAGGCAGGAATAACTTGGACATGCACAGCGTTTGTTTGAAATAAAGAAAGCAAACGACATTCTTTGACTCGTTGTTCAGGGGCAAGGCTTTGACCAATCATGGTTAAATGCCTTGTTTAAACTTCAAACAAATTTTGGCTGTTAACCATCAGTCACCATCCGTGGTGCATTCGCCCTGCAGAGATGTTTGAAAACTAAAAAGCGCTCTCTTCTTATACAGTATTAATTGTAATTTCACCCCATTTTATTGGTATTCTTGCGTGTGTCCAGATCAATGGCAGACAAAAGGCTTGTCTCTTTTCCGAGCTATAATTGCATCCATCATTGAGAAAAAAGCTTGGTGTCTATTACAAATGACATCATAGCAGAGCTTCTATAAATGCTTAATATAATTAACCTGAGTCAGCATCAATTCATGAAGTGAAAATCACACCTGCCAAATTTATTCCAGTTCATTGAGAGGGTAAAAAGCAGGGTAGACAATGGGGAACCAGTGGATGCAATGTATTTGGATTTCCACAAGGCATTTGATAGGGTGCTACACCTAAGGCTACTTAATAGTATAAGACTTTTGAAATGGGCAAGGAGGAAAGGACGGTGCTAATACCGACATGGTGTTGGGGGTATTATAGTAGCGTGGATAAAGGGTTGGCTAAATAATTGAAGACAGAACGTTGGTGTAAGGGGGAAATTCCAGGACGGCAACCTTTAAATTGTGGAGTGCCAGAGGGATCAGTGCTGGGGACGCTGTAATTTACATTAAGCATTAACGACTTAGATGAGGAAAGTGAATGCACTATCATCAGGTTCATGAAAGACACACAAATAGCTTGGAAGACAAGTGATGAGGGTGACACAAAGGGTTAAAGGCAGTTTTGTGTTTAAACAAACATTCCCTGGTCATTGATTTTGCTTGTGCTCGGTAAGTGAAGAAGTTCCATGTGGATCGGGGAGTGAACGGGACCGAGAATGCGAGATGTTGGAGCCTCAGTCCTCAGCCGGGAGAGGCCACAACGAGAGAGGCGAGGGTGAAGGGTGAGGCCGGAACCATGTGGATCCTGAGAGAGTGAGGAGTGCAAATGCAAACAATTATTGTGATATTGAGGAAGGGTAGGGGGTAGTCAGGCTAGCATGGTGACGGGGAAGGGGGAGTTAAGACAACATGGTGATAGAGGGTGGGAGGAGGGAAGCAAACCATCCTGGAGTTGTTTTTAGTGGGGGAGGCGGGTGAGAGGGGGGAAGAAATGGCTTGAAACATCGACCCATATTTTTCGCTAAAAAATGATACTCATGTTTTTATATCAACTGTGGCAACCTCTTCATCTGCTGTTCGTGTTTTATTCAAGCATCATTTGTTTGCAGGATTTCTTGGTCACATAACCGGATATAGAGAGATGTTTTATTCAACTAAGTTTAAAGACGACAGCGTGTTTCCACCCGCTTGAAGTTTAATCATTACACACAGTTCAAAATGGCCCAGAAACACCCGCATGTCAATGGGATCACACAAAATGGTATAGTCACACCAATCCCAGTCATAAATCCCAGATCTTTTTGTTTCCCGCCACTAATTTTCAGTCTTTTCTGACCATTGCTGCCATTCTGACCACTGACCATCTCACTCCCTCAGCAGGTTCTAATCAGACTTTGTCCACTATTATTACCATCCCTTTCGGCCATGTGGAATTCAGTGACCTTATTGCTGCCGAGCACTCGGCGTCCCCGGCAGATGCAGCTGCAGTGACTCAAAAGTTATGCCTAGTTTTCTGGATCGCGGACCTCCTGACCAGGATTGAGCTGCTGTCTGCCGTGAGCGACAAGAAGGATCGAGAGGAAGGGGGATTGGACCATGTCAAATGGGAGGGGCAAGGGCAGTTCTTGGGGAAACTTTTGAGACTAAGTTGGAAGATTTGTTCTTTATTTTAACCAACTGTAACATAGGGAAGGCCGCAGTGAACTTGAAAAGTGATGTTATTCAATAGGCCTGGGGTCATGCCAAGCATTGTCGAATGTGTAACTGGCCAGAAAGCTCTTTAAAAAAAATCACTCTGCACAATCTTTTCTTCGACTTGTCCTTTTAGACGTGCATTTATAGGTCAAACTCGACAATTTTCTTTTTTTTAAGATAAAATGTTTTATTTTACAAATTGGGCCAAGTGTTCGAAGAAATGTTTGCAAAATGTTTATCTACTTCCACAATAAGACCTGATCATACTCAATACTAACAAAGATATAAAATAAAGGCACAGCCTCCACAAGAAGCCAAGATTACAGTCAAATAATGCTTTAGAAATTGTTTAAATGTCACTTCAAAATCGTCCCGAGAAAATATAATGAATCATGCTCCCCCCGGATCCGTCGTTCCAGCTGGGTGTCTTTGGGCATAACATTCACTCTTTTGGCATGGATGACACACAGACTGGTGCCCTCAAACAGGCCAACCAAGCAGGCCGAGTGGGTTCCTGCAAAGCTTCAATTGCCACACTCTGAAACCGCAGGTCAGTTTCTTAGCCCTGGGCAATTTCCCTCACCAGGCACTGGAAGGGCAGTTTACGGATAAGGAACTCTATACAGAATTCTGGCATCGGCGGATTTCTCGGAGCGCGACTGTACCTGGCCTGTAGTGGTGAGGTCTCTTCACTTCGCCAGTGGAGGGGGTGCATTTTCAGGCTGTCTAGGTGGCCAGCTGCTTCCTGGGTGCTTTGCAGCCGTTGGATTTATGGGTGATCTGTTTGGTACAAGCCATCTCCGCTCAAAGGATGGACTTGTCCGCCTGCAATTGTGAACTTGGATGCATGATTTATGTTCTTGTCTGCAGAGCGCAGCACAAGCATTGAACATTGCACTGTTACAGAGGCAGATAATAAAAGCTGTGATAAGTGATGAACAAAGAATTCTTCTAGTTCATCCTATTCATCGTGAAATGGCTGATTTCTGAGACATTCCATTATTACCTTTACAGAGTTATGGAAGGAGCTAAAGATCGCCCAGCACACTGTTGATGTGCAACTGAGGGAACACACAGAAGATTAATGAATTGAATTCCAAGGACAGTGTGCACCGTCCTGCCGCTTGACTACATGGCAATGGATGTGGCTCACCACAGAAAAAAAAAAGTCAAGTACTGTCACTGGCCCGGGCCTACTTTGGAGACTAGCTGGCTGCTGTGTGCAGAGATAGTGGACAAGCTGGAGGAGGAGGAGGAGGAGCTGGAACAACCTTCCATCAGGATTGTATCAACCTCAAGCAGTGGCACCGAACAGTGCTCAGTATTGGTGAAGATGGACACTCCGCACATTGACAGCTGAAAGGAGCCAGGTGAGCATTCCAGAGAGTTAGTGGCAAGTGAACATGAGGCTTAATGTTGCGCCGTCAGTCAGAATGAAAACAGTCACACATGAGGCCAATGGGACACAGAGCCCCTCAGCAGCTGCGTTCATAGCCACATCAGGCTGAGTTTTATTTGGCAGCAGCTGAACCTACATGGGTGGGAAATGGACATGGACGGACCAGCGATAAAAACAAAAAAAAACTGCGGATGCTGGAAATCCAAAACAAAACAGAATTACCTGGAAAAACTCAACAGGTCTGGCAGCATCAGCGGAGAAGAAAAGAGTTGACGTTTCGAGTCCTCATCACCCTTCGACAGAACTTGATTTCGAGTCCAAGAAAGAGTTGAAATATAAGCTGGTTTAAGGTGTGTGTGTGGGGGGGGCGGAGAGAATAAGAGAGAGAGAGGTGGTTGTGTAGACAAACAAGCAGTGATAGAAGCAGATCATCAAAAGATGTCAGCGACAATGGTACAAAAGAAAACATAGGTGTTAAAGTTAAAGTTGGGGATATTATCTAAACGAATGTGCTAATTAAGAATGGATGGTAGGGCACTCAAGGTACAGCTCTAGTGGGGATGGGGGGAGCATAAAAGATTTTAAAATATTTAAAAATAATGGAAATAGGTTTGAAAAGAAAAATCTATATAATTTATCCGGAAAAAAAAGGAAAAAGGGGGAAACATAATGGGGGTGGGGATGGGGGAGGGAGCTCACGACCTAAAGTTGTTGAACTCAGTATTCAGACCGGAAGGCTGTAAGGTGCCTAGTCGGAAGATGAGGTGTTGTTCCTCCAGTTTGCGTTGGGCTTCACTGGAACAATGCAGCAAGCCAAGGACAGACATGTGGGCAAGAGAGCAGGGTGGAGTGTTAAAATGGCAAGCGACAGGGAGGTTTGGGTCATTCTTGCGGACAGACCGCAGGTGTTCTGCAAAGCGGTCGCCCAGTTTACGTTTGGTCTCTCCAATGTAGAGGAGACCACATTGGGAGCAACGAATGCAGTAGACTAAGTTGGGGGAAATGCAAGTGAAATGCTGCTTCACTTGAAAGGAATGTTTGGGCCCTTGGACGGTGAGGAGAGAGGAAGTGAAGGGGCAGGTGTTACATCTTTTGCGTGGGCATGGGGTGGTGCCATAGGAGGGGGTTGAGGAGTAGGGGGTGATGGAGGAGTGGACCAGGGTGTCCTGGAGGGAGCGATCCCTACGGAATGACGATAAGGGGGGTGAAGGGAAGATGTGTTTGGTGGTGGCATCATGCTGGAGTTGGCGGAAATGGTGAAGGATGATCCTTTGAATGCGGAGGCTGGTGGGGTGATAAGTGAGGACAAGGGGGACCCTATCATGTTTCTGGGAGGGAGGAGAAGGCGCGAGGGTGGATGCGCGGGAGATGGGCTGGACACGGTTGAGGGCCCTGTCAACGACCCTGGGTGGAAAACCTCGGTTAAGGAAGAAGGAGGACATGTCAGATGAACCGTTTTTGAAGGTAGCATCATCGGAACAGATGCGACGAAGGCGAAGGAACTGGGAGAATGGGATGGAGTCCTTACAGGAAGCGGGGTGTGAGGAGCTGTTGTCGAGGTAGCTGTGGGAGTCGGTGGGTTTGTAATGGATATTGGTGGACAATCTATCACCAGAGATTGAGACAGAGAGGTCAAGGAAGGGAAGGGAAGTGTCAGAGATGGACCACGTGAAAATGATGGAGGGGTGGAGATTGGAAGCCAAATTAATAAATTTTTCCAAGTCCCGACGAGAGCCTGAAGCGGCACCGAAGTAATCATCGATGTACCGGAGAAAAAGTTGTGGAAGGGGGCCGGAGTAGGACTGGAACAAGGAATGTTCCACATACCCCATAAAGAGACAGGCATAGCTGGGGCCCATGCGGGTACCCATAGCCACACCTTTTATTTGGAGAAAGTGAGAGGAGTTGAAGTTCAACTCCTCTCACTTTCTCCAAATAAAAGGTGTGGCTATGGGTACCCGCATGGGCCCCAGCTATGCCTGTCTCTTTATGGGGTATGTGGAACGTTCCTTGTTGCAGTCCTACTCCGGCCCCCTTCCACAACTTTTTCTCCGGTACATCGATGATTACTTTGGTGCCGCTTCATGCTCTCGTCGGGACTTGGAAAAATTTATTAACTTTGCTTCCAATCACCACCCCTCCATCATTTTCACGTGGTCCATCTCTGACACTTCCCTTCCCTTCCTTGACCTCTCTGTCTCAATCTCTGGTGATAGACTGTCCACCAATATCCATTACAAACCCACCGACTCCCACAGCTACCTCGACTACAGCTCCTCACACCTTGCTTCCTGTAAGGACTCCATCCCATTCTCCCAGTTCCTTCGCCTTCGTCGCATCTGTTCCGATGATGGTACCTGCAAAAACGGTTTCTCTGACATGTTGTCCTTCTTCCTTAACCGAGGTTTTCCACCCACGGTCGTTGACAGGGCCCTCAACCGTGTCCGGCCCATCTCCCATGCATCCGCCCTCACACCTTCTCCTCCCTCCCAGAAACATGATAGGGTCCCCCTTGTCCTCACTTATCACCCCACCAGCCTCCGCATTCAAAGGATCATCCCTCGCCATTTCCGCCAACTCCAGCATGATGCCACCACCAAACACATCTTCCCTTCACCCCCCTTATCGGCATTCTGTAGGGATCGCTCCCTCCGGGACACCCTGGTCCACTCCTCCATCACCTCCTACTCCTCAACCCCCTCCTATGGCACCAGCCCATGCCCACGCAAAAGATGTAACACCTGCCCCTTCACTTCCTCTCTCCTCACCTTCCAAGTGCCCAAACATTCCTTTCAAGTGAAGCAGCATTTCACTTGCATTTCCCCCAACTTAGTCTACTGCATTCGTTGCTCCCAATGTGGTCTCCTCTACATTGGAGAGACCAAACGTAAACTGGGCGACCGCTTTGCAGAACACCTGCGGTCTGTCCGCAAGAATGACCCAAACCTCCCTGTCGCTTGCCATTTTAACACTCCACCCTGCTCTCTTGCCCACATGTCTGTCCTTGGCTTGCTGCATTGTTCCAGTGAAGCCCAACGCAAACTGGAGGAACAACACCTCATCTTCCGACTAGGCACCTTACAGCCTTCCGGTCTGAATATTGAGTTCAACAACTTTAGGTCGTGAGCTCCCTCCCCCATCCCCACCCCCTTTCTGTTTCCCCCTTTTTCCTTTTTTTCCCTATAAATTATATAGATTTTTCTTTTCCCACCTATTTGCATTATTTTTAAATATTTTAAAATCTTTTATGCTCCCCCCACCCCCACTAGAGCTGTACCTTGACTCCCCTACCATCCATTCTTAATTAGCACATTCGTTTAGATAATATCACCAACTTTAACTTTAACACCTATGTGTTCTTTTGTACCATTGTCGCTGACATCTTTTGATGATCTGCTTCTATCTCTGCTTGTTTGTCTACACAACCACCTCTCTCTCTCTCTTTCTCTCCACCCCCCACACACACACCTTAAACCAACTGATATTTCAACTCTTTCTTGGACTCGAAATCAAGTTCTGTCGAAGGGTCATGAGGACTCGAAGCGTCAACTCTTTTCTTCTCCACCGATGCTGCCAGACCTGCTGAGTTTTTCCAGGTAATTCTGTTTTTGTTATGGACGGACCAGCATCGCAGATCCAACACCAATTTAGCCATCTCCATAAATACCAGGGGTGAGGCACCCAGGTGTATTTCGGTGGACCAGCACACTCTGGCCTACGAAAGAGTCTCGGTGAAATGGAAGCCCTGAGGCAGGAGAATGGTGTTCTGCGTACAGAGAAAGAGAGATTGTGGCTCCAATTTAACATTTGGACCAGGACATGACACTACCGTGTGTGGTTGTTTCTTTCCCTGTACATTATGATGTGTTGTTTGAGACACCTGAACTGGTGTTGTGTGAATTTGTAATTGGCCACCCCTAAATCTGCTGCAGGTTCAGGAACTGGAAGCCATGCAATGTATGTGGATCATCCACGCCACCTCCCCATCCACCGCCCATCTTATGCCCGCTGCATCCATAGCCTTTGGATTTCTCTGGGTAGCCAGAGAAATTAACCTGTGACATCCCTCTCCCCACTGAAGCTGTGATTCACGGAAAGCTGCAGTTCAGGCGGAGCATTGTTGCTCTCTTTGAGGGCAATGGTGGCACTGATAGCAGGCTTGAAGATGAAAAGTTGGTGAGTACTTGTGGATCCCTCTCTCCATTATGTGAACTCAGGTCTCACTGAGAGGTCACATCATGCCCTCGCCCTTGACTTTCCCGTGACCATGCTCACAATCAGTGGATCATAGAGAACAGGTCTTATACCAATTGGAGAGAGTCTCTCTTTCTCTCTCTTGCAATACTAATGGATTACTAATCTAATCAATCATTTGTAATCTAGTCATCTAATCAATTCTAGCCAGACTAAAATTCCAGCAAGCAGTTTCTAACACAAACAATGGACTGGAGCTCACCAACAGCCACCCTAGAATTGTGATTTGTACCCTCGTGCCTATTATATCGGCCTCAGAATGAATCACATTTGGAATACTGTAAGCAATATTCATCAACGTAATTATAATAAATAAGTAATTGATCGTATTCATGTTGTAGAGTGTGTTCTCATAAATCTGACTCACCCAAAATAGATTAATTATCGTTTTGTGTAAAAACAATCACGTATATATAAAACCGCATACTGCAATTGTGAAAATGTTTGACAGAAGGGGAAGAAGCGATAGCGATGTGGTGTGTGTGAGAGAGAGAGGGAGAGAGCGAAAGTCATCCACTGGTGCCAGAAGACAGGAGGACTGGAAATGTTCCATCCATATTCAAAGAAGGGGAGAAAATCAAATTGCCTATTGCAGACTAGTCAGTGGCGGGCAAGCTTTGACAAACAAACACGCTGATACTGTCAGAACTACTGAGTTTTTCCAGCATGTTTTGTATTTGTTTCATAAAACCCAGATGGGAATTGAGACACTGTGAGTTCACTTAGATAAATTATCCTGCCATCATTCTCTCTGGGATCACTGAAGGAAGCCGGCACCACCTGCAGCCCCAAACTAGACCACCTCTTCAATTTAATTTGTTAATGTGTGAAGCTCACCCTAGGTTCCTTTACTTCGAGTAATTTCTTTGTGTTGCTCATTGGTATAGTGGTCAGTATCCGCCTATCACGCAGGAACCCGGGATTCAATTCCCCGAAGGGGAGACATTTTATTACAAATGAAGCACAGGAAATTGGTTTCGACTTTAGAATTGGAAATTGGCTGATATAAAGTAGACATTTCGTGCAAATGAAGGAACAGCAGTTGTTTTCAGAGGTGTGTGAGAGTGTGAGAAAATGTGTGTCAATAGTTCGACGACATCCCTGTCTGTGTTTTAGCATAAAAACTGTTTTTTCACCTAAACTGTCTTTAATCAGAATATCCGGAAAATTGGTGAATCGGTAGCTTCAATCCAAAACATTTTGCTGTAACAAGACACTTTGAAACCGAGAGGAACCGGCCATGCTAAACTTAGTAATGAGTAACGAGCCAGAAATCATTAATAATCTGATGGCAAAAGTGCATCTTGAAAAGCGTGACAATAACATGACAAGTGACTTACATTGTAAAGTCTGCCACCATTTTAAGCGGATTTTAAAATTTACTTTCCCCCTTGTATTTTTCTTTCTGGAGGCAGCTGTTTAGTATCCTGCCAATCATCCTCCATCTTTTATTTCTTTGCTTGTCCCATTACATCTCCCTCAGTGAAAACCATGATTCTGCAAATTTCAATTCTATGTTATGGTCACTGAATGGAACAGCAGCTCCTTGGCTCAGAGATTAATTTCTCTTTCGGTCTTTCACTGAGCAACATTTGAAAGATGTTGAACGTCATTCATATCCCTCGCTCTTCTTCCTCGCCAATCTTTCAGTTTTCTTCCTTTGTAACAGTTTCTTGAACCCCCTCCTAACCCTCTTCAATTCCCGAAACTAAGCAACAGCTCAGTCCCTACATTTAATATATTGACTGTCCCTTTACCAAACTCCTTCCTCATGATTGCAGGGGGATTTGATACACTTTTTTTGTGGTGTTGAACGAATAAGATCGGCCCATAAACATCTGCCGCTGACTGGGCATCAAGGACCCAGGTCACAATCAAAGTATTAAAACCAGAGATTTTAATAGGGAAATTAGAAAATAATTCCACACACAAATGACTCTCGAGCTTCTGATTACGGTAGTTAATGTTTAACCCATTGCTTTATTGCAAATCTGAGATTCAAAGAGTTTTATTAAAAGAGGTTTTAAAGGAATATGAGAGAAAAATGAACATTTAGAGATAGTCACCAAACACCCAGGATCTCAGAATAACAGAACATGTTCCAGTGGATAAAGGATATAAACAAGAGCAAAGCTCGAGGAACAGCCCCTGGTCACTCAACTGGGTGGGATAGACCATTCTGGACTCAACACTGAGTTCAACAATTTTAGATCAGAACATCTGCTTCAACATTGTTTGGTCACGTACCTTTATTTATTCCTTCATGTTACATTCGAACCGTTACTAAGTGGCGATTCACAGCCTCACTGGGGCACATCTTTTTACTTTCTTTCCTACAGCCATTACATATTTTTTTTATAACCATGAAACCTTTCCCCCTGCCCTCTATCCCCATTGACATTCGCTTATGTACATCCCACCTAATCCCGCACTCCACTGATTTAAACCCTATTATATTCGGGGATCTTTTCGCCATTTTGATAAAAAGTTATCGACCTGAACAGTTCACATTTTGTCTCCTGACATGATCTATGAACTGCTGAATGTTTCCAGAATGTTCTGTTTATTTTTCTTTCAGTTTTTCAGTGTCGGTACTGCATTCCTTTTCTATCTGGAGGCATTTTGTAAAAAAAAAAATCCCGAACGGTATTCATATTCCTCACTCTCGCTCGTCGCCAATCTTTCAACTTCCTTGCTCTGCAACACCGTTTGCTTTTTGAACTCCCTCCTCATGCTCCTCAATTCCGGACGGTAAATCACAGCTCAGCCCCTGGAACACACTGACTGTCCCTGGAACGAATTCTCCCTCGTGATCCCTGCACTGATTTGATCCAGGAATTCCGGATGCCAAGGGAAACATAACATCCATGCCAGAACCTACTTCCGTTTCCTGGGAATCTCGGGCTAAGGGCCACAGTCAAAAGAACTAAAGCCAGAATGGAAATGGAGAAACAACTCTACACCAAAAGAAGGCTGCAACAACCCGGCTCCCACTGTACACGGAAACTAATGCTTGATCGATTGTTGTATTTTCAGTCCGAGATTCGTTGATTTTTTTAAAGGGTATGAGGGAATATGAGGCAACGTCGAGCATATGCGGCTCTTCTCCAATCAGGCACAACGTCACTGAATGTGTTCTCGGGACTAAATAACATCAACAACAGCAAACTTCCAAGGAGAACACCTCATCTTCCAACTGCAGCCTTCTGGACTCAACTCTGAGTTGAGCGAATTTAGACCTTAGCATCTGCCTCCATGTTGGTTCCAGCGGGTATTTTGTTCTTCCTGCCGGTTTGGTTTGTGACGTTTCTAACTTTATTCTCCATGTTACATTTGGGCGTTTGCTGTGCTGCCAATTCACAACCTCACCTGGGCATATCTTTTCTTTCCTTATTTCATTCACAGAAACACAGAAAGTCAGAAATGTTACAGCGCAGCAGAAGGTCATTCGACCCATTTTGTCTGCACCATCTCTCCGAATGAGTAATTCACTTTATGCCATTCCCCGCCTTCTGCCCACATGAACGTTCTCCCTTTCCAGATAACTGTCTAACTCCCGTTTGAAAGTTTCCCTTGAACCTGCCTCCGCCACACTCTCAGGTGCTGCATTCCAGACCGTAACCATTTTCAGCGAGAAAGAATCGTTTTGTTTATTTTTTCTCGTGTCACTTTTGCATTTAAAAAAAAAACTACTTTAAAGCTGCACCAACCCGAACTTGATCCTTTCAGGTGCGGGAACATTTTCTTCACCTCCAATCTGTCCAGTTCCCTCGTGATTTTCAATCCCTCCATCAAGTCCCATCTCAGTTTTTATTTCTCTCAGGAAAATAGTCCTAAGTTTCCAATCTACCTTCATAAGTGAAGTTCCTAATCTCAGGAAACTTTCTCGTGAATCTTTTCTGCCCTCTTTCCAACACCCTTTACATCTTCCCATCCTTCCTCAACAGCAGCTCCCAGAACCAGACGGGATGCACCAGCTGAGGCTGAACTAGTGCCTTCTACAAATCTAGTTTATCTTATCCCAATGACAGCACCCTTTGGTTTTTGTGCAATGAAACATCTGTCTCCTGTCCTCAGAGACAATCGCTTTCGAATTAACCCCATAACCAATGGGTCAGGTTTAATCTCTGTAATCCTGTCACATCCAGTCCCCAATGGTAGTGGTCAATTTAACACTGACTGGAGAAAGAGGCTCCAGAAATAAATGACGGCCTTACCAGCGATTCTCACATCCACAAAGCAATAAAAGAAAATGCTGTCAATGTCTCCCAAGCGTTGCAACAATCCTACCCTGGGGTCCTGTGTCAGTCCCAGTTGAGAGTCCCGTAATGGCCCAAACCGCATCACCTACACGTTGACAGATACCACACGGTCACCCTCTGTTTCAGTGAGATTCATGTTAAGAACAGTTTCCAGGTGGAATGAAAGCGGAGAACAAAATTCATTGAAATGCATTGTGGTTGATCGAGATATCTTTAAAGCCTTGTTTTTTTTTGCCAGAATTACTTCTCAAATCCCTCGACGTTTTCAAAGCTTGATCCTAATGATTCTCTTTGTGAAAGTGTGTGTGGCGGATCCAAATCAAAGACGAAGAGAAAATCCTGGAAAACTTCTGCTCTAACGCCAAAGCGGTTTTCATTCGCGTAACCCGCCAAGCCAACTGGTTCATTTGGTTGAACTGAAGAGGGAGCGATACTCAAGGACAATGGTGCACGTTCACTTCAAAGGAACTTTCGATCCTGTTGTGCTCCTTCATATTCACACGTCATTCTAAACGCTTTGCACTGACTCGAAAATGCTCAGCGCTTTGCCTGATGAAGTAAAAATAAATAAAAGCGCCTTTGAGATTCGATCTCAGGATCGCCTCCATTACTAGATCTAATATATCACCCACTAAACCACGGCCAAAAATTCCACACAACACCCGGCAGCGATGTTTTGAAGCGTATTCCGCTATTTTGCTGCTAACTCATTGGAAATTGTTCACCTGCTACGGGGCTGTAAGACAGTGTGAACTGAGAATTTTCAGTAATGGGGAATTGAGGCGGATATTCAATCAGGAATTTCTTGAACGTTTGACAATCCTGGAAATCCATGACAGACCTGCCCCTGTTGTTATGTTCTTACAGACACCACACACAGGAAACACCAGGAATATATTGACCTTGGAATAGAAGTGGCGTTGATTCACCAGTTGAATTCCGGAGTTCAGTAGTTCATATTTTGTGGTCAAGTTTCATAATCCTAGATTCGAAGAATCATACAATGGTACAGCAGAAGCGGAGGCCATTTGCCCCATCCGTTCTGTGCTGGCCCACGATTAATCCCCCGGCTTCTCCCCACTCATTGCACGTTGTTTTTTTTTTCAGAGATTTACTGTTTTCTATTCTTTTGATTATTAAAGAATGAAATGTGAACTGATCCAGCTTTTGTTGTTTTTGAGTCAGATTTCCCGCATCCGCGGTGTTTTGCCTTTATCTTTGTGATCTGATCGAGGTTTCTAACCTGTAAAGATGAATTGTTATTTTAAAACCGGAGAAGCTGTTTTGCCCGGCAGCTGGAACCGGGCTGAATTTAAACATTTATTCCTACCGCAGGTCCACAGCGATAGGGCCAAACAAGATGAAAGTCAAGGAGCACTTTCCAAACTTGGAGTACCTGGAACTCCAGGAACAATGCTCCAGGCTGACACAATTTCGAACGGATTTTTCTTTTCTTGGACATCAAGGAAACCTTTCCGTTTCTTCAGCTTTCCTTTAAAAATGCAGCGGCCATTGTTAGTTTATTGCCGTTTCACGGGGAGCGAGCACCTTTTGCGAATCGGCAGAGCCCAGACAGGGACTTGAAGACTGGACGCTCAGTTGCTTTACCGACTGAGTTGCCCAGGTTTCACTCCGCCTTTCCCGATATCCATCTTCATTGTTTAACAAGAGTCAGGTCAATCTTCTTATATATTTCCTTATTTGTTGTTTCTCCCGATGCAGAGCATTTCCCTCGCAGACTGACTGGCAGCCTCCCTTTGTCTTACTTTCCCAAATCTTCTTACTTGGACCAACTACTCTCTCCTTATCAGTGGCGGGTGATGTAACAGCTGTTTGTACCCAGGAATCTGCACTGGGCCTTTAAACGTTTTGAATATTGCATTGATTCGTGGAAGGCATAATTGTTGCTGGAAGCTAAAAAGACACGGGGATTTATTTCGCAAGTGGATAAACAATTTCATACGGTGTTTGTTGTGGGAACGTGTGATTCCATCGCACGGAAAACATCAAAGCACATTCGGAGTAACGTTCTACATGGAGAGAATCAAAAAGTGATGGGGCAGAGATAGATCTGTCAGCCCAAGGTTTTCATCGAGGAAACCCGAACACTCAAGCCTCCCCGTACTTTCTTGCCTAATGCACAGTTGCATAAACCATTCAATCCTCGCTCACCGTTATTGCCGGCAATATTTCGAAATGATCCTTCTGCATGAACCTCCAGAGGAAACTATGGTCCTATTTAGCTTCATTATATAGGCAGCTAATTCTTTTTGCTGTTCCTGAATGTCATTGTTTTAATTTAAAGCCACGCATCGACAAAACGGATAAATGAACCTTTAAGATTTGAACGCAGAAACTTATGTGTATTCAAATAGTTTTTTAACCAACAAAGTCACAACGCCTACTCTAACCCGAGCTTTGCAATGCAAAGTTCTGAATTGTATCCCACTGCTTTGCTGCAAACATTATTGTGCATTTGTTACGGGCTGTATGAGAGTGTGAAATGAGAACGTTGATCTGCACTGGCCTTTCAAAGCTTTGAAGACTGCATTTATTTTGGTGAGATATTACGTTGCTGAAATTCCAATGAGAGGTACAAAAGGACAGAGATTGATTTTGTGAATTGGGAAACGATTTCTTATTCTGTTTGTCGTGGGAAAGTGCGGTTCTGGCAAGTACGCTAGATGCTGCTTCTGAATTCTAGGTTAGATATCAGACTCACACTCCATTAATTAAAGATCTGCCGCATTACCGAAATCAAACACAGTCATTGGTTACAAATCTGTTATCCAGACCATGGATTCGTCAAGATATGACTCCAGATACAGAGCTCTTAACTGTCCCTCTGAAATAGGCCAGTAAAGCACTAGGTGTTACCAAAATCACACTGTTGTAAAGAACATTTAGCGTGTGGGGAAATGCTGCTTTCAGACATGACAGTTCACGGCTGTTCCCTTTGTCCATTTGGTAGCTCCGAAAAGAGCCATTATTACACTTGGTGCTGAAGCCGTGTTTTAGACTCGCTCCCCGCGGAAACGCCGAGCCAGATGGATAGTCTTTGGGCAGGATGGTGACTCGCTTGGCGTGGATGGTGCACGGGTTGTTCCCGGCTTTTAAAAAAAATCCTATCTTTCCAGTAAAAACTTGGAAATTACATATAATACCGCTGACCTCTGATGCGGTTCCGACCGTTCGCTATCTCCAGATGAAACCAGGGAACTAAATGAAGCCACCCATCTACTGTTCCTGAAGCCGCGAGGGAAACCTTTAAAATGACTTCACATGGCACAGTCCCAATTGTGTGGTGGTTTTGCTGCTGAATACTGCAATGAAATATATCTGTGGATTTAGATAAGTGACTCCATTACTTTATTAACTGCCGAAAATGTTCAATTTGTACATCAATCCAATGTTTCTTAAAAGGACTTTTGCATATAAAACTATTCCGTCACTGCGAGCTACTCCGTGTCGCCTCAATTGCACAGTTACTGTGCGAGCAGAGGTTAAACCTCATGTCAGGAGCGATGGCAATAGAACTTAAGCCAGGAGCATGATGGATGCATGCTTTGGTGGTTCTGGAGAGTAACGTATGTACATATGTGGGAGAGCCGGAATGCTGTACCATTTTACTCAGCCTCTCATCAAAGGACAGTTCCCTCAACCAGGGAACCAATTAGTGAACATTTGCTGTGCGACCTCCAATCAAATTCTATCCTTCCTTAAATATGGAGAAAACAACTGCATACAATGTTAAAGTTATGGTGTCACCAAAGCCCAGTGCTATTTTAGCAAGACTTATTCATTCTTGTACTCCAATCCCCTTATAGTGCATGGTAAAATGCAATTTGTGTAAGTGAGGTTATGAATGGCTGCATAACAGCTGCCCAAAAGAAACATGAAGGGAATGATTACATAAACGGGACCAAAATAAGCCTGCAAATATCATATAAACATACATAATTCGAAACAGATGTAACACAGACATGAGAAAACAACAACTGTGTTAAAAGAGCTATAAAGATGTCAGTTTTTCTTTGTAGAAATGCGTAGAGAAGCCATTTACATATGCCAAAAATTTCCTTCTTCCTTGTGTAATTTTAATTTGAGAGGTTAAAAATTTAAAAGAGGCTACAGGATTTGATTGGGTTGAATCGAGATAAATTCCCTTCTCGAATTATATACAGTACACAGGGGGCGAAAGGGGAGAATAGGGATCAGCAGAAGCAGAGCCAGTCAATAAGAATGTGGGAGTTGCGCAAAGAGCAGATATTGCAGGCACCGGGTGACAAACTGCCGACATATTTTCTCAGTGGTGGGAAACAATGTTCCAGGGAGCAGGGAATCAAAGACAAATTTGTCTCCAGGTACACAACTCACTATGTACTTGCCGAAATGTACTAAAAATAATTTTAAAATCTCAAATTCGAGGCGGTCAAATCCAGGCAAGATCCATTGCTGATATTAAGAACTTAAACAACTTCCTCGAATTTTGTGCAACAATCAAGTCCGACTGCCTCATTTGCTGCTCCATTACACAGACCCAGTACCGGCTATGTTCAAAAAAAAAATCACCACAATGATATTGCTCATTTTATGTCCATGGCCATGGTGATTTTTGTTTTCATTGGCTGTGGAAGTCGCCGGGTAGACCAGCATTTATTGCCCAACCCGAACTGCACTAGAGAACTTGGTGATGTGCTGCCTTCTTGAGCCGCTACAGTCCTGGTGGTGTATGTAAACAATTACCTGACTAGAGAATGCCTAAAAAGCTTGCCCCTTTTTGTCAGTGGTGGCAGCTATCAGTAAGTAATGAGCCAATCTCGGCTAGCTCAGTCGGTAGAGCATCTTCCTTTTAATTTATGGGTCCAGGGTTCAAGTCCCTGTCTGGACGTTCATTTGTTGCTCAATGTTGTCACTTCTGGTGAAATGAAGAGCAAACAAACAGCAATGGACGCTGAATTCTTCAAGGAGAGCTGAAGAAACGCAAGTGTTTCTTTTATTTCCAAGAAAAGATCCACTCTCTCGAAATTGTGGTAGGTTCGATCAATTTAAGAATTGTTTCTGGATGTTCAGATACTCCATGTGTGAAGAGTGCTTCCTAACTTTCCTGTTGGTTGACACTATCACTGTGAACCGGTGGCACATAGAAGTCAATATTCAAATCCGCTCTTGCTGCCAGGGAAATCCTAACAATGCACTCCAACAGGTTAGAAATCTGGATCAGATCATTCTTCTATAACCAAGAGAATAGAAAAAAAATATCTCCCTTAAAAAAAAGTAATAATAAATTGTGCATGGATCGGCGTGAAGGCCGGGGGCTTGATAATGGACGAATTACTCCATCAACCAGCCAGCACAGATATGATGGGCCAAATGGCCTCTTTATATACCGTACGCATTCTATGTTTATACGAAGCTAGAATGATGAAACTTTAACTCCAAATCTAATCTACTGCACTCTGGAATCTCACTGATGAATCAGCACCACTTCCATTCGAAGAACAGTGCAATCCTGGTGTTTCCTCTGAGCTGTGCCTGTAACGAAATGAGGAATACGAGCAGGTGTATCATGGATTTCACGGCTTCTCAAACTGTCAAAAACTTCCTGGTGGAATATCCGCCTCAATTGCTCCTTCCTGAAAATTCTCAATTCGCATTGCCAGACAGCCCCATTGCAGGTGGAGAATTCCCAATGAACTTGCAGCAACATAGTGAAATGTCCTACACTGTTCGAAACTTTGCACATTGGCTGAGCGGGTCATTTCTTACACCTAGTAAAACAGACGATACTGCGTTCAGGTTTCAATGGTGCCCTTAATTATTTTGAATTAATCAGGCAAAGAGCTGAAGATTTTCAAGTCGGGAAGAACCATATAGAATGAATGTGAACATATTGAAGCACAATGGTATTGAAAATCACTTTGAAACAAACGTGCACCGTTGTGGTTCAGTATCGCAATGAACCAATGAGTTTGACAGATTATGCGAATTATAACCACTTTGGGGCTCGTGCAGGAGATACCATTTTATTTTCCTATTTGATCTGCATCCGCTGAACACACTTTCAGAAAGAAGGATATTACGGATCAATCGACGAAATCCTCAAGGGATTTGAGAAGTAACCCTGAAGACAAACAAAGACTTCAAAGACACCTGCATCAACCACAATATATTTCAATGGATTTTGTTATCCTCTTTCAATCCACCTGCAAAGTGTTCTTGACATGAATCTCACTGAAATAGAGGGTAACCGTGTGGTATCTGTCAACATGCAGGCTATGCGGTTTGGGCCATTACCGCACTCTCAAATGAAACTGGGCCAGGACCCCAGGGTACGATTGCTGCGACGTTTGCAATATATTAATAACTGTTCCCTTCATTGCTTTGTGGAAATGAGAATCGCTGGTAAGGCCATAATTTACCTGTGGAGCCTCCTTCTCCCGTCAGTGTGTAATTGTCCATCACCATTGACGACTGGCTGTGGCAGGACTACAGAGCTTAAATGTGATCCGTTGGTTGTGGGGTGTCTTCGAAAGCAATTGTCTGTGAGGACAGGAGACAACATTTTTAATGGCGTAAAAGCCAAAGAATGTTGTAATGGGAATATGTTAAATAAGATTTGCAGAAGGCACAAGTTCAGCCTCAGCTGGTGTATCCCAGCTGGTTCTGGGCGCTGGTCTTTAGGAAGGAGGTAAATATGCAAATGATTTTGGGAAGAGGGAAGAACAAGTTCACGAGCATGGCTCCAGGGATGAGGAACTTCAGTTACGAAGATAGATTGGAGAAGTTAGGGCTGTTTCACTGAGAGATCATAAGATAGAGGTATTCAAAATTAAAAGGGGACTATGCAGATTGGATCGGAAGAAAGTGCTCCTGTTCTTGAGAGGTTCATGTTCGACCTGTTACAGATTTAAAGTATTAGTAAAAAAAAAATCAGAAGTAACATGGTGGAAAAAAAAGATCTTTCTTCTTTTTCTAAGGAAGTGATTAAGGTAAGGAATGCATCGCCTGAGGGTGTGTTGGAGGCACGTTCAAGAGAAGCATTAAACAGGAGATTATACTGCTATCTGGAAAGGATAAACGTTTATAAATGGAGAAGGCGAGACATTGCAATAAAAAATTGCTCATTCGGATGAATGGTGCTGACACGATGGGTCGATTGACCTTCTCCTGCTTTGTGACGCTTCTGATATTCTGTGGGCACAACAAGGAAGCAAAAATATGCCCAGATGCGTTTGTGAGTGCCAGCACAGCAACTTCCCGAAAGTAACATGGTGGTTAAAGGAAGAAACGTGACAAACCAAGGCAGCATATACACGCTAGAAAGAAAATGGGAATAGATGTCAGGATCTAAATTTGTTGAACTCAATGTTGAGTCCAGGAGGCTGTAGATTACCAAGTTCGAAGATGAGGTGTTGCTCCTCGAAGTTTGCTGTTGTGAACGTAATTAAGTCCCTAGACGATGCAGAATGAAGTTGTGCCTGATTAGTGACGGTCTCCATATGGTCGCGTTTGCCTCTTATTCCTTAATACCCCCTGACAACACTCTGTTAATCTCAGATTTAAAGTACAAGAAACGATCAAGCATTAGTTTCCGTGTACAAAAGGGAGACTTGAAGTTCCAGCATCCTTTGTGTGTATAATTGTTTCTAATTCCCATTTTGGGATCTCTGGCTTTTCTTTTTTGACGGTGGCCCTTTGTCTGAGATTCCCTGGAAACTGAAATTGGATCTTGGATTGATTTTATTTAACCCCTACAAAACAAAGCCGTGGATTAAGTAAGTGTCAAAATCACGAAGGAGGATTTGTTACAGGGGCAGACAGTGGCTTCAACATAGGGATGCGCTGTGCTTTAGTGTTCGGAATTGAGGAGCGTTAGGAGGGAGTTCAAGATGCAAATAGAGTTGCAGAGCAAGAAGACTGAAAGATTGGTGAGGAAGGAGACCGAGGAACATCAGCGGTGTTCAGGAATCTTTCCAAAATGTTTCCAGGTAGAAAAGGAAAGTAGTGCAGCCACTGGAAAACTGGAAGATGAACTAACAGAAAACTCTGGAAGCATTCAGCAGGTGACAGAACATCTAAGGAGACAAAAGGCAAGTCGATGACTTCTTATCAAAGTGGAAGAAAGATGTAAAAATAGCAAGTTTTAAACCAGTGGATTGCGGGAGAGGGTGTGATACACAAAATAGAATGTCAATGATACTGTGGTTTGGGGGAGGGGCAGGGTGGGGGCTGGGGTTGGGGGGTGTGGGCAGCGGGGAATTTTTCATGGTTACAAAAAATTGTATTGGCTATAGGAAAGATATAAAAAAAAAAGATTTGTCCATATGACGTTCTGAATTGTCGATTAGCAACGCTCCAAATGTAACATGAAGGAATAAATAAAGAAACATGACCTAACAATATTGAAGCAGATGATTTTATCAAAAATTGTTGAACTCAGTGTTGAGTCCAGAAGGCTCTATCATATCCAGTTTGAAGACCAGGCGAGGTTCTTCGAGCTTTGATCTTGTTGAGAAGCTTTATTCGCTGTATCATGTTCTGCTATACTGAGGTCCTGGTTGTTTGGTGACTACCTCCATATGTTCATTTATCCCTAATATTCGTCAACAACCTCGTTTAAGGTAACTCTTTGAATCTCAGTTTTCAAATAAAGCCATTGGTTAAACATGAATTGTCGTGTTCAGAAGTGATTGCTCCCTTTGTGTGTAGAATTGCTTTTTAATTCCGGCCGAGAAATCTGGAAGTTTAATTCTGTGACTGTGACCCTGAGTCCTAGATTCCCAGCCAGCATTAATAGTTTATGGTCTCAACTTATCCTTTCAACGTTACAAAAAAATATATATTAAATCCTTCCAGCAGTCACGAGGCTGGCCAATGGGTGAAATTTAGGGCCTGAGCTGTGGTTTATGCCGGAAACCGAAGATGGTTAGGAGGCAGATCAAAAAGCAAGCAGAGTTACCGAGGAATAAAACTCTAAGTTTGGCGAGGAGGAGCAGTGAGGAATGTGAATGGTGTTCATCATCTTTCAAATTTTACTTAAAGAAAGACCAGAAATAAGTTAATCCCTGAGCCAATGAGCTGCTGATTCGTGCAGTGACTGGAAAATAGAACTGGAAGTCGCAGGATCATGGTGTTTACTGAGGAATAGTTGATGAGGTAAGTTAAGAAAGAGAAAAACAGAGGTTGATCGGCAGGATCCTGAACAGCTGCCCTCCGGAAACAAAGAAATAAGGCAGAACATAAATTGTAGAAACACGAACAAAATGGTGGCAAATTACTACGTAAGTTAATCTGTCATGATACAGACACTGTTCACAGGGTGTACTTTTACATTGTGATAATTAATGAATTCTTTCTCGTTACTCATTACAAAATCGAGTATGGCCTGTTTCTCTCCGTTTTAAAGCGTCTTGCTTCAGCAAACTGCCCTGGATTGAAGCTGCCGATTCACTGATTTTTTAGGCACTCCGATTCAGACCAGTTTAGGAGAAAAATCCACTTCTTGTGCTAAAATACAGAAATAAATTCGACTACTATTGGCTTGAATGGCCCTTCCGCTCGGGTGACTCTCATCTCCGGGGATCTCTGAAAATAATCGATGTTCCTTTATCTGCCCTCACTTCCCCTTTATATCTAACAATTTGCAATTCGAAAATCTGTTTCCACATGCGTGTGCTTTATTTGTTAAATTTAAATAAGAAGACCCCTCGCCGGGGAATGGAACCCTGATCTCCCGCGTGATATGCGGGAATACTGACCACTATGTTAATGAAGGCAGCTTACAAATAAAATCAAAGGCAGTAATCCTGGGTTTAGCTGCACGCACCAACAAATGAAACTGAAAAGTTGGTCCAATATGGGACTGCAGCGGGAGCCGGCCTCCTTCATTTATCTCACAGATCAGGATGACAGAATATCTTCTCTAAAGGAGCTCACTGTGTCTCAATTCCAATCTGGACATTATGATGCTTAATAACTCAAAAACCGTCAGAATTGTTAAATAATATAAATGAAATTGTCCCAAGGTCAGTACAGTTATATCGTGAAGCATTCCTTGTGAGCTTAGTGGTTCCATTTCTCAATGATAGTATAAGGCCGACAGTGAGATTTGCGCATATAATACATCAAAATTCCAGGAAATTTGCCAATTTCGGCGATCGCCTGACTTCCGAATAATTTCAATTTATATAATTCAGGATTATTGCTGGTCAAAGCTTCCTGCCACTGACGTTAAACTCACTGGTCTATAATAGGTAGGTAGATCTTTCCCTCCTTTTTTTTGAATTTGACTGTAACATTTTCAATCCTCCAGTCCTCTGACACCACAGGGTGACACTCCTTCACTCTCACCAAAACTATAGACTCCATACACTCTTTCCACCAAACACGAGCAGTGGAGGCAAGGCACAAGATTAGAGAGAAATTTAAAAACAGTACCAGAGCATGCACATCTCATTATTAGATACAGGATAATGCTTTTTGGACACATCCCGTTCAAGCACTCCCAGAGCACATACACTTTGGGGTTAGAGAGACCCGTAAGCATTCTGTACAATATCCAAATCAAACACTCCCTGCCCAGTTACAGGATGTGGTTAGACAGAACAAATCCCCCTCCTCACAGTCCTACTCAAACACTTACATGGCACGTACAAATTGGAACCATTCACAGTGATTCGCCCTCTACAGTGTCCCCATTAGGCGCACCTCGGGCAAGTGCAGCCCTGTTTAAGATGTCGTGCAAAGGGTACTCTTCATTGTCCACAGCAGGTTGAATCAGGTCGGAATATGAAACAGAGTAATGGAATATACAATTTATGCGAAGAAGTGAGGGACTTTGGACTGAATGTCCCCAGACTGCTGAAGGTAGGAGGAGAGCTGGATAAGGCGTTGAAGAAGGCATATGGAATCCTTTGCTTCATTAGCCTAGGTATGGAATATTACCGCCGGGAGGTTATGCTGGGAATATATAATACGATAGTTAAGCAAAAACTTTGGTTCTTCGTGCAGCCCTGCTCACCTCATTTCAAGCAGCATGTAATTGCACTAGGGAGTGCACAGAGGAAATTTACGAGGATGGTGCCAGGGCTGGAAAATTGCAACAATGGGGAAAGCGTGGATAGTCTGGGCTTGTTTTGCTTGGAACAGTGGAGGCTGAGGGAACATTTCATAGACATGAAAATAATTCTGAAGGGCCTGGATAGTGTGGTTGTGAAAGGCTTATGTAAATTAGCAAAAGTTCAGTGACGAGCGTCCACCTGTTTAAATTATTTGTTAGGCACATTAGAGGGAGGTAAGAACATATTTCTTCCACCCAGTGGGCGTTTTGGGTCTGGAGCTCAATGCCTGAATTTGTAAGAAATGTAAAAACTCTCAACTCAGGTAAAACGTCTCAGGACGTGCATCTCAAGTGCCATAGCTTGCAGAACTACGCGCCAGTCATATTAAGTGGGATTAGGCTTGTTTGCTTGCTTATCGGCCAGCACAGACAGGAAGGGCCAAGTGGTCTCCTTCTGTGCCAGAAGCTTTCTAAGATTATATATCTGGAACTATAACATACAGCTTGTGTTTAGAGAGAGAGAAAGTGAAATTCAATCTACACTATCACGTTAAACAATGCCACGATAGGATCAACATTGATTAGATAGAGTAAATCTCCATCTAAGCAGTCCCAATGAAACTCTCCCAGGGCAGGTACAGCACAAAGATTGAAACAGTAAATATCCAAAGAAACTGACCCGATGAAACACTTCCAGGGTAGTTTCAGCTCAGGGTTCCGTGCAAAGTACATATCTCTTCACGAAGCACTTGCTTAGTAATAAACCACTCGCTGGTGCCCAGTTCATGTTCCGCTAGGGCCACCCAGCTCGTGACCTTACTGAAGATTTGGTTCAAACAAGGACAAAGGAGCTGAGCTCCAGAGGTGAAGTGAGAGTGATTGCCCTTGACAACAAGTCCTCACTTGTCCGAGCGTGGCACCACATTTCCCTAGCAAAACTAGAGCAAATGAGTATCAGGGATAAATCTCTGTACGGATTGTAGCCATACCTACCACAAATGAAGATAGTTGTGGATATTGGAGTTCAAACATCTCAGCTCCAGGACATCACTGCAGGAGTTTCTCAGCTTATTGCGTTCGGCCCAGCCTTCTACAGCTGCGTCATCAATGACCTTCCTTCCATAATTGAAGGCAGTGTAGAGACGGATGTCAATCTTTACAAAGAATGCATTTGCCTTTCTAAGGTAAATTGATAATTCGTGCATTTTGCATAGAAATCGAATAGAAATGCGGGGAAGCTTTTGTGCAGCTTTGCAAACCCTGCTAAATACGGAAGCACTGGAGTTTTTTTACTAAGTTTGTATGTACTTATGAAGATATGTGCATAATCATTGCAGAATAAGTTCAGAGAAGGTTGAGTTGACTCATTCCTGAAATGAAGGGCTCATCTTTTGGAGAAGGATTGAACAGGTTACACCTATACTCATTGGTCTTTAGGAGGACTAGGGTGATCTTATGCAAGTAAAAAAATCCCTGAGGGGGCTTGAAAGTGTGGACGCACAGAGGATGTTCCCTCTTCTGAGCTAGTCTGCAACTAGTGCGCATTTGAAAAAATAAGAGATTCCCCTTGTTAGACTGATATGAAGATAATTTATTTTTAATAGCCCCAGAATTGTGGTTGATGTGCGGAATCTTGTTTCCCAGAAAGCACTAGAAGCTTGGTCAATACATTTCTTCAACGCATACTGAAACAGATTTTGATTATGTAAGCATTTCTAGGTCGATGAGGACAGACAGGAAGTGATGCTAAGGTACAGCCAGACCAACCATGACCTTATGCGACTACTGCTTCTCCTAAGTCACTTTCTATCTACCCTATGTTATAACTGTCCTGTGACTGTTTGATAAGATTGTGTGATTGGGCCTTTACTCTATAACAGACCAAAAGTTGTAACTGGCGTATCACTGTTTGATTAGGCTGTGCAAAATGAGCTCTACTATGTAACTAACTTCAAGTTGTAACAGAAACACACATTTTGATGGGTAAGTGTAGAGCGAAATATGCTCTTTCTATGCCCATTTCTAATGCTTTTGGGCTCCTACGGTGCAGTTCAGAGCGAACTTGGCTCTGCATCTAACCACGTGGCTTTGCCTGCCCGGGATCAGTGGACGGTAAAATTGTTGAGCGAACTTCACGCAAAATATAACCGTGGGCTGTTCCTGCCCAGGGAGTGTTTGAAGGGGACATTGTAGCAGGATATATAATATATATCTAACACCAGTTCTGTGCCTGTGCTGGAAATGTTTGATGGATAATTGTTAGGGGGAGATATTGTTTGGACATAACCCTGTGCTGTAACTGTCCAGCATAGATAAAGTAGATGTGGCTTCCCCCGATAGGGATGGTGGACGGAGGGTGGAGGATTGCCCCATTTTCATCCATTTTGAGAGCCAACCTGCCCTGAAATTTTCTGGTCCAAATCCTGAAGGTGTATTTGAATTCAGTGCAGCTCCCAACCTTGCCAACAAATGTGCCAAGGAAGGTGAACACATGGGTGCCGCATGGCCCCATTGTGATGGCAGAGTAAAGAGCGGCTCCAAGATGAGGATTCTCATCTGTGGCTGCTCTCTTTTCCCCTTGGACACTTGCAGGAACTTGAAGCAGCTTGCCATATTCTTGGGTGTCATTTCGAGGAATCTAGCACTTGGGATCCCTGCACATGGTCCATCTCCACAGCAGTAAATACACAAGTCTCCAAAAGGATCCTCTGAATGAAGAAGTCACTTTTTATAGCTGCACACACCCTTTGCTGTCCTTAAGTGCCACCCTCACGGTGTTAGAATCCTCCTGGTTTGGGGCTTGCCTTGTTGAAGCCATAGTTCCCGATGGTTGGCACTGAAACCTGCAAATGCAGAATCAACTCAAAGAAAAGATACTACACTTTATCTTTGCCAAACATGGTCGAAAACCATATACATCATCAATGTGTGTCAGCTCAGTGGTTTTCCCTGGTATATCCTGCACAGATTGACTGTAAAAAGGGTAATGTTAAGATGCCGGGATTGTGACTTTACTTCCCGTTAATTCTGCATGGGCTGAGACCATTTCCGATATATTAGGTGGAAAGTATCGAGGGTAGAGAGAGGAAAAACCATGTAGAATATCACGATACCTTACCGCACAGTGAATTTGTTGAAATTATATAATAAGACCCCGTTTAGGGTGTTGCAACAGTCGGAGGAGTAAAATGGTGTGCACCTGTAGAATGGAAGAACTGAGTCATTTGACCTGTGGGTTTAATATCACAAAAAGGACTTGTACCATGGAGCTCGTGAAAACACTGCTGAAGTTTGCTTCAGCAGCCTTTGGAGGGTACGGGATGGACTAAATTGTCATATCAAAAACAGGAAATGCTATCAGCATCGGTTGGATTTGAAATGCCCAGTATTTACAACAACATTCTGTTTTACTCATGAGCGACCCGCATGGGTTGGGAAAAGGGAACTGGTGTGTATTTACAGTCACAATATCACTGAAATTGAATTCCAGGGGAGTAATACAGAAAGCTGCAGGAATATGTGAAATGACGTTGTTAAGATATTCCCGCAATAACAGAACATATAGCCAGGCTGCAAGAAGTGAGTGATAAATCCCAGTAAAAATATTAACACATTCACGAGATAGGTCATGTCATCCTGCAGCAAGTACAAATCATTAAACAGCGGCCCTAGTGGGATATGCTTTGGGACTGGTGAAGTAATATGGATGTCCACGCTTAGGTTTTGAGTCACCTCTAGTGTGTTAGTTGTTTTGCACTTGAGTATTGTCATATATTTATTGTTTAATTTATGTCACCGACACAGGGAGCTGGAGCAATGGGCGAAAAGCCTACGTGCAACAAGACAAAATGATGAAAATGCAGTTATATTCCCAAGGAATCAAAATTATTCACTGAAAATGCGGGTGCTGCTGACAGCACATCATTTTTATTGCCTGAATAGATTTTAATGATGTAACTGTGTTTTTTTCTTATTTCATGTTAATAAATGTAAGCTGTTTTGGGTGGAATGTTGTGGCCAGCTGTGGCCTGATAGTGATAAGAAGATGGAGCTATGGAAAAGAGTTTCTGCCTGAAGGCATCACTGAGGTACAAATTGAACATTTTAACATGGAGATAGATTCAACCAAATAAAAAGACAGACAGCTAGACAGACAAGCACACACAGGCGCAAAGACAGGTACACCAGCCCACACACACCGTAGGTACACATACACACACACACACACTAACAAACACGTACAAACGTTTCAGGGCAAGACCCTGAGTTATGGATTGTCACAGACTCTTGTTCTGCAGAAACCGAATGTGGCTATGATCATTTCGAAACTGTGAATGTCCTTCTCCCATCCCCAATGTTGGCATGCAGCTGAATACAACGCTGAGCAGAGTATTACGATTTAGAGGTGCTCATGGATGGTCATGGTGAGGTTAATAACCCAATAGGACTGCCTCGTTTAAGCTATTACCTTCTAAAGCAAGGGTCAGAGTCAGGAGTGTAGATAGAGAAGCAAACCTAAATGACCTTGTAATTGAAGTCAGTGGAGTGGATAGGGCAGCCATTGCCTGGTTGAGCAGGGAGACGTGCTCAGGGAGCTAACTCCCGACTCGGACCCTAGCTCACGAGATTTGTAAGAACCCTGTGTCATTTTGAGTATCACGATTGCTTGGAGGATTATTAACGGTGTGTTGCATTTAGTGAAAGAATATCCAAATTGCCACCGACATCAAGAGTGGAGATCAAAACCTTTAGACCAGAGAGAAGGGGTTCTCAAATCTGCACAATGAAAAGCACAGACGACATTTTAATTTAGATTTCCGAAGAGATCTAGATAAAGGTTAAATGTGAAGGTGCTGTAGCCATTTCAGTGATTTCTGTCTCTCTGTTATGTGTCACTAGGTTCTAAGGTGAGGGAGGTTGAAAGAAACAGCCAGAAAAAAGGGGATATAGTGTGAGAGCGAGACAGAGAATGAGGGGAAAACGGAGTGATACAGGGAAAGGGACAGCGAAAAAGAGAAAGGGAGAGACAAAGGGGGATGGAGAAGACGAGAGGGAGGGACAGAATACGAGAAAGATAGACTGAGGGAAAAGCCCAGAGGGACAGAGTCAGAAAAGAAGAGAGACAGACAGAGAGAGGACGAAAGAGAGAGAGGTGCAGAGTGAGAAAGCGACAGAGAAATAGAGAGAGGGAGAGGAGGACAAAGAGGAAGGTAATCGGAAAATACACAATTAGATATTCAGAAAACTGAATATTGAAAGTGTAAAAACTTCTCATTGCGAACAAGTTTCTGGTAGAATCAGTAAACGTTACTAACAGAGAGCTTTGGAGATGTGACATGCTTGAACCATGACTTGAGATCAGAAGCTATATCTACGAATAGGCCGTGATAATGGCTCACTGGTCGGAGGCTTCAATATTTCATGTGATAGTAGAGAAGCAGCAGGAAGCGCCATAATTTACAATCACTGAATAAAGTTTTCCAACTGTTGGGATCCTGGTGCGTATGGATTATTTGCACCATTCATTAGGCAGATTTATGGTTTTGAGGAGTAAATGAAACGCAGAGGGCACAGTTGAACACAGTTTGCTGTGGTTCAGATTGCGGATCTGTGTTTGTATCACTGTCTGTCCCTCCAACTTCTGGTAAAGGAGAGCGAAATGAGAGAACGAAGAGAAAACAGAGAGAGAGAGTGGAAAAGTGGGAGACTGAGGGGAAAACAGAGAGACAGAGGGAAAGGGGGAAAGTGAGGGGAAAAGTGGAATTGAGAGAGTAAAGCAAGAGGTGAGTGGGAAACAGGAATAGAGGGAGAAAGGGGAGACCGTCAGGGGAGAACAGGGAAAGAGCGAGATAAAAAGGAGAGAATCAGAGCGACATAGAGAAGGAGAGAGAAAGGGAGCGGGTGTGGAGTGGAGGGTGGCGTTTGATGAGAGACAGCACCATTGGTGTCTCCAATATGTAGTCACTGCCCAGTTCCAGTTATATCTTTCCAGAAATAGTGATCTGACAAAAAACATCCCGGTTTGTGCTAATAAAAGGTATATATATATATATATATATATATATATGTATAGAAATGCCAAATGGATCAATTTGTTCTTCCCGGTTTGAAGACGGAGTTTAAATCTTTGTGGGGACAGGCGGGCCGGGGGAAGGATGTGTGACACTAAGTGCGCAACACACACCCATTGGGGGAAAAGAGTTGTCAGTGGGTGGGTGGCGCAATGAACAGCCTTTCCGTGTCCTGCCTAAATGGGAACACATTGCTACTTGTGGGATCTTCAGATGCTTACACTTTTCATGACTCCATGTTACCTGGTTTCCCTCTCTACCCCCTCTCTGTCTCTCTGCTCAGCTATTTGTTTCAATTTAACACCTTAACAAATGTAAATAGTATGCACCAATGTAATTTGTTACTATTTTTATAGGGGGAAGATGGGATGGGAGGGGTTGGGATCGGGTGTGGATGGAGTGTGTCCCACTACAACTTACCCTGTCCAGTCCTGCCTGTGCGGGGTTGGAGGTGATCTGTGGATGGAGGGAATTCTTCTGTTTGACTGGTCCCTATTCTTGACCCCGAGGTTTTGGTTCAGGTTCTGTGACTGGGGATTAAAGTGTTAGATCGATTTCAGCTGCAGATCTTTTGCCTCCTTTCGTTCAGAACAATGTTTCAACCTTCAATCGACATCACTGAGATATGTTTATCTGGAGATTAATATCTTGCTGCTGTGGGATCTTCCGTTTTGCACAATATTGCTGCCGCCCTCCCTGCAGAAATGGGAACTTGAGGGAGAACATCAAGATAGATCAAAACGGAGGGGGCAGTGTGCAGGCGATGGGGAGGCTCATGAATCTGGGGGTCTCCCCGTGTGTAGACACTGTCCATCTCCCAGTCTCAGGAGAAACTCGCCTCACATGTATTCTTCCAGAAGGAGTCACAGTTATATGAATAACGCTGTGACACTGCGATGGTTAATCCGGGTCCCTTGTTGTGCTATTTTGCTTAGAAGTAATTTTCCCACCCTGTCTTTTCATCAGCTCCTCCCTTAAACACTTTAATCTGAAAGTTCTCACAGTGAGGTGTGTGGGATCTCAGTGCGCAAATAGCCACATAATTTCCTTAATTCCATTAGTGACCACAGTTTAATAACGCTAATTCATCGACTGTTAAGCAGCCGGGAGGGCTTGCATTAAAGTAACAAACGTGAAGATGTTTTAATTTCCAAATAATGCTGGCTTATTAGACAGTGTGATTGACTGAGGGTTGAATGAAATTTCAAATCACTTCATTTAGGTCCGGACTTTCTTTCTCTCTGTGTATCTCTCTTTCTGCATCTGTATCCATTGGCATTTGGGAGGGATAATGCGAAAGATGTGTGGCTGGCTTAGCATGGGTGGTGGTGAGGGTTGTGCGAGGGATAGAGGGAGGGAGATAGAATAACAGAAAGACAGAGAGAATAAGCTGATGGAAACTGCGAAAGGGAGAGGGATAGAGGGAGAACGCAAAGCTTGAAGGAAAGGGATATAAGATAGGTGGAGCGAGAGAGAGAGAGGGAGGGCGAAAAACAACAGGAGAGTTTGAGAGAGGGACAGGGAGAGTGACGGATAGGATTTAGAAAACATAGGGAAGGAGATATGGAGAGAAAAATTGAAGTAACATTGAGTGAGAAAGAGGGTGAGTGATAGCGAGAGAAAGAGAGAGGGTGAGAGACGGAGACATATATAAAAGGGAGAGAGGAAAGATTGATGGAAGCAGTGAGAGAGGAGGACAGAGGGAGGAACAAATGGAGCAGAGGGGCTGAATGGACTCACCAGTATCTGGTGGGGATGGAGGTAGGGACAAGTTCTCCGAAGTCCCTAAGTCCATGATGGCACCAGCTGTGGGATCTTGCTTTCTACAATCCTCTGCAGCCCTTTCTGCACCACAACTTTAAAAACATTTTAATCGACTATGGAAAGTTTGCGAGGGCCTAGAATTAAATTTAGAAATGTGACCTGATTCTGTAAAGGCCTGTTTTCATCCATGAATGCTACCTGTGTTATAGGTCCAATGACACTTTTGGCAGATGAAATGTCTTGATGTGGCGGGGGATATGGGAGTTGCTTTTGAAGCCATCAGCAGTTCCATTCACCAACCCAGTTTTGAAGATGGATTTCAGAATTTTTTGAGGGTTGGGGTGTGTTTGGAGAAGGACACCTGGCTAATGAATCGTTGCTTCTTGCGTGGTTTCGCTGTGCGCACCTTACTTACAGCTTACCCTTAACTGTCACTCTGGTTTCCCTACTCCAAAGGAATTTTACTGAAGACTTGACGGTGGATTGTTTCAATTTCCTCACGCAATTTTCCTCCACCCCCACACTTCTGCTTAAATCATTGGCAAATACAAGATATGGCCACAGCGTCATGTGTCATTACATGAAACTGAGATGGAAAAATCTTCAGATTGCATTTCAGCCAAGATTCGCCTTGATATATGGTAAAAAAAAAGGCACAGAGACATCAACTGGACTGAGCTGGTATGGGTTGTAGTGCATTGAATGGAAGGGGGCAATCCTGCACTGACTGAGATTGATGAGTGGGCGGAAAAGTCACAAAGTGAATTTAATCCGCTGATATCTGCGGTAATGCATTTCAACAGGGCAAACAAATCAATGGAATAGTCAGTGAACTCGGAGGGCTTTGAGATGGTCAAAGGAATTGAGAGTCATTAGATTGGATGTCAACAGGCCCCTGAAAGGGGCAGTCCAGGTCGACGAGTTCGCAAAGAAAGCAGATGGAAAGTTTTTTTCTTAATTCGATAAGGTTTTAATACAATCACAGGAACGTAATGCTGCAACTTTAACAGCTGGTTCTGCCACAGCTGGACCTGCTTCCCAGAGTTCTGGCCACCAAATTACAGCAGGACATAAATGCTTTTGAGAGAGTAGAGAGGAGTTTTTCAAAAATGTTGCCGGGGTTGGAAAATTGCAGATATGAGGAAAGATTGGATATACTGGTATGGCTTTCCTTGGAACTGAGTAGGCTGAGAAGTGATCTAATTGTGGTGTGCAAAATCACATGGAGTCTAGAAAATGTGGTCAAGAAATGCCTGATCTTCCTAGCGGAGGGGTGTATTACCTGAGGACACAGGTTGAAGGTGATTGGAAGAAGCGTGAGAGATGGCACCAGAGTGTTGTGGATGTCTGGAATTCGCTGCCCAGACTGGTGGCCGAAACCCTCAAAACATTGAAATAGCATCTGCACCAACACCTGAAGGTCAGTAACCTGCAAGGATATGGACCAAGTGCTTGAATTCGAGGTTAGAATGGGCGGCGTTATATTTTCATCCATCGCAGACACGATAAACTGAATAGCCTCTTTCTGTGCTGCTGAATTTCTATGTTTGAATGGAATAGGAGAGGGACAGTCTTTGGCTGATTGGGTATGGACGGCTGTGCCGGGGTGTGAATGGGAGAGGCACAGTCTTGGGCTGAGTTGCAATGGGGACAGTTGTGCGGGTGTGAATGTGAGAGGGACAGCTCTTAACCGCATGGGAATGGGATGACATGAAGTAGGTCAGGAAGTTGATGGCATCAGATAGGAGAAAGATTATAAATGTGTGTGTGCATTTTTGCAAATAGTCATTAAAACAATAGGAGGGGGCATCAGATTTAATGAGGGGGGCTGATAATTATTGGCACGGTTCTCAGAAATAATGGGTGCCTCAAAATAAAAGGAGCGCCTCTGAATTATTGGGGCTTGAACCTAATTGACGGTGGTCTCCGTATAGTAAGCTGTGGACGGAATACCAAGGTGAAAAAAATAATTTTGAGGATGGGCCATAAATTCCAGCATCATAAATTTAAAGAAAAATTTACTTCTCTCTCTCTCTCTAACTGGAAGTATGCGAGCCTCCGACCCCATCTCTCCCTCCCACTCTCACTGTCTCCCTGCTCTACGTTCTGTCTGCCAACTCTCTACCTCACCATCTTCCCTACCATATCGCTTTTCTCTTCCTGATCCTTTGTCTCCCTAACTGTCTCTCTCTCTGAGTCTCTGTCTCTTGTCCCTGTGTCTCTCTTTCGCTCTCTCTGTGTCTCTCATCCTCTCTCTCTCTCTGTCTCCTTTACACTCTGCCTCTCTCCCTCTTTCCCTCTGTTTTACTCTGTCTGCCTATCTCTCTCTTTCCCCTTCTGTCTCTCTCCCTCTCTGTCCCTCCCTGTCTCATTCTCTATGTCACTCACTTCCTCTCTCTCTCTCTCTCTATCTTTCTTTCTCACTCACTCTGTCCACTTTAAACGTTTGTTGTCTGTCTGTCTCTTTTTTTCTCCCTCTGACTTTCTCTCTCTGTCTATGTCCCCATCCCGTCTCTCTCTCTCTCACACTTTCTCTCGGTCTCTCTCTCTCTCTTTATATATATATATATATATTTATATCCTTCTATCTCTCTCTGTCTCTCTCTGTCACTCTTCCCCTGTCTCCATCTGTCTCCTCCCTCTATCTTTCTCTGTGTCTTACTGTCCGTCTCTGACACTCTCTGTCTCTCTCGCTCCCCATCTCTCTAGCCCCCTCTCTGTTTCAATCTCTCTGTCTCTCCCTCTCACTCTCAGTCTCTCTCCCTCTGTCTCTCTTTCTCTACGTCTCTCTCTCTGTCAATCTCTCTGTGTTCGTCGTTATCTCTCTCTGTCGCCATGTCTGTCTTCTCTCTCTCTCTCTCTCCACCTCTCTCTCGCTCTCGGCCTATCTGTCTCTCGCCTTCTCTATCAATCTCTCTCTGTCTCTTTAACACTCTGTCTCTCTCTCTCGGTCTCTGTTTTTGTCTCTCCTTCACTGTCTCTCTTTCTGTGCCCCTCCCCAAAAGCGTCTCTCTCCTCTCTGCCTCTCCCTCTCTCTATTTTTATGTCACTCTCCCTCTCCCTCTCGCTCACCATCTCTCTCTTTCTCTCTGTCCCTCTCTCTCTCTATCTCTATACCTCTCTCTCACTCACTTTCATTCTCCATCTCTTTCTCTCCCATCGTCCCTCTCTCACGTGCCCCCTTTCTATCACTATTTCTCTAATTCGACATTTCTCTCGCTCCCCCTCAAGTAATATTTCAAATATTTCTGTCCCTATCTCTATCTCCTTCTTCTCTCTCGCTCTCTGTCCCTCTCGGTCTTTCTATCTCTCCTTCTCTCTCTCCCACGGCCTCTGTGTTAGTGTCTACCTCTCTCTATCTCTCTGCCTCTCTATCTTTATCTCTCTCTCACTCTCTCTGTCTCTCGCATCTTCTCTCTCTTTCTCTCTCTGCCTCTTTTACACTCCATCTCTTTCCCTCTTTCCCTATATTTTGTTCTCTGTCCACCACTGTCTCTCTTATTCTGTTTCTCCCCCCTCTCTTTCTCTATGTCTCTCAGTCCTTCTGTATCTCTCTCTTTCTCACTCACTCTCAGCGTCCTCTGTCTGCCTCCCTCTCTGTCTCTCTTTCTCTCTCTCACTTACTTTCATTCTCTGACTCTCTACCTCTTTCCCACCTTTCCCTCTCTCTTGCTCCCTCTCTTTATTTCTATTACTCTCACTCCCTCTTCCTTTCGCTCCCCCTCAAGCTCGCAGTGCTATATCAGTGAAATTCTCTGTCTCTTTCTCTGCCTCTGTATTCCCCCACTGTCTCTCTTTGATTCTCTATGTCCCCCTCTTCATCCCTCTCTCTGCCAATCTCTCTCCCACTCTCTTCCTCTCTGTCTCTCTCCATGTCTCTTTCTGTCTCCCTCTGTCCCTCCCTCTACCTCTGTGTTAGTCTCTCACTCCTTTGTCTACAGCTCTTTCTCTCTGTCTGATTGTTTGCCTCTCTCTCTCTCCCTCTCAATCTCTCTCTCTCTCTATCCCTTTCTCTCGCATCCTCTCTGTCCCTCTCACCCTCTGTGCCTTTTACACTTTGTCTCCACCCCCCCCCCTTCTCTGTCTCTCTCTTTCTCTCTCCTTCTGTCACTTTCTGTCTCTCTCACTCTCACTCTCTGCCTCTCTCAAATATCACTCACTCTCTCTGTCATCTCTCTCTCTCTCCGTCTCTGCCTGTCTCTCTCTCTCTCACTGGCTTTCATTCCCTTACTGTCTCCCAAACTCCCTCTCTTTTGCTCCCTTTCTCTATATGAATGTTTCTCACTCACTCTGTCTCTCCCTCCTACTCAAGCTCTCAGTCCCATCTCTCTGTCTTTTTTCTTCTCTCGCTCTGTCTCTATACCTGTCTTTCTCTTTCTCTATCGCTGTCTCCTTCTTCAGTATCTCTATATGTCTCTTCATCCCTTTCACTCTCCCTCTCTCTGCCCCTCTCTCTTTCTCGCTCACTCTCTCTGGCCTCTCTGAACTTCTCTCTCTGTCTCTCTCTCTCTTTGTTTCTCCCTCTGTCGCTCTCTCTGTCTGTCTCTATCCCGTCGGTGTCTCAATCTCTATCTCTCGATCTATCTGTCTCCCTCTCTCTCTCGTTCTATCACTCTGTCTTTCTTTCTCCCTCTGTCTACTCTCTCTGTCTCTTTTTCTGTTTCTGTCCTTCTCTGTGACTCTCCCTGTCTCTGCCTCCCTCCCTCTCTCTGTTTCACTCTCTCTGTTTCTCCCTCTGACTCTCACTTTCTCTCTCACTCTGTCTTTTTCTCTCTGCCTCTCTGTCTATCTCCATGTCTCCCTCTCTCAGTTTTTCTCTCTCTCTGTCTTCATCTCTCTCTCTCTCTCTCTCTCTCTCTCTCTCTCTCTCATTCTCTCTCTCTCTCTCTCTGTCGCCAACTCTTTCGGCAACTCTATATCTCGAATCCATTCTCTCCCCCTTTCACTCACATCATGTCTCTTTCACTCTCGGTCTCTCTTTCTCTCTCGCCCTCTCACTTTTTTTTCCTCTCTCCTTCTCTCTGCCCCCCTTCTGCCTCTCTTCTCTCTGTCTCTCTATTTCTATCTCTATGTCTCTCAAAAGCTTGCTCACTGTCTCTTCTCTCTCTCTCTCATTCTCTGCATGCCACTCTCTGTCACTCTCTCACACCCTATCTCGCCGTCACTCTCAAACACAATCTGACTCATTATCTCTCTCAGCCTTTCTTTCCATCTCGCTGTGTCCCCCTATCTCTCCTTGCATATCTCTTTCTGTCTCTCACTCTCTCCCTGTCTCACTCTTTCACTCTCTCTTTTTCTCTCTATTTATCACCCTCTCTCACTCCTTGTTTCTCACTCCCTGTCTCGTACTCCCTCTCTCCCAATATGTGTCTCTCTCCTTCCCTCTGTTCCTTACCCTCTGTCTGTCTCTCTCTCTCTGCCTCTCCGTGTCCCCCTCTGTCCTTCTCTCTTTCTCTGTCTCTCCGTCCCTCTCCCACTCTGTCTCTCCCTTTCTATTTCTATGTCTCTCAGTCCTCTTTCTCTCCTTTCACATTCTTTTTCTGACTCTCTCTCTCTCTCCCACCTTCCCTCTATTACGCTTCCTCTCTCTATCTCTATATATCTCACAGACTCTTTCTCTCTCTCCCCCTCAGACTCTCTGTCCTTTATCTCTCTATCACTGCCTCTCTCTCTGTTTCTCTTTCTCTGTCTGCCTCCGTCTGTCTCTCTCTTTCTCTGACATTCATTCTGTCTCTCTCTTTGATCATCTCTCTCTCTCTCTCTCTCTCTCTCTCTCTATTCCAGATAGTCCCCATCTGTCTCTCTCACTTTCTTTGTGGCTCTCTCTGTATCTCTTTCCTGCTCTCTCTGTCTCTCTTTCATTTATCTCCCTTTGTCTCCTTATGTCTCTCTGCTTCTTCCTTGTGCATCTCTATGTCTAATTCTGTCTCTCGCTTTCCCACTCTGTCTCTCTCTCACCCTATCTCTGGCTCTCTGTCTCTCTCTCTCTCACTTTCTCTGTCTCTCTCTCTCTGTCTCTCTTTCTCTGGCGCTCTCTCACTCGCCCTGTGCTAGTCTTTCTTTTTCTCTCTGTCTTGATGTATGTCTGTTTCTCTCACTCTTTCTCTCTCTCACTCTCCACTTCTCTCTCTCTGTCTCTTTTACTCTCCACCTCTATGTACCTCACTCCATGCCTCTCTCAGTGTCGGCCACTCCCTGACCCCTATGCCTCCCTCCACCTCTCTCTCCCTCTCTCTATCTTTAAGCCTCTGACTCCCTCTCTATCTCTCTCTCTCTCTCTTTATCTCTGAATTTCCCTCTTCGCTCTGTCTGTCTGTTTCTCTCTCTCTGTCTGGTTCTCTCTTGCTCTCTTTCTCTCTCCGACTCCCACTCCCTCTCCCACCTTCACCCTCTCACTCTGCCATCTTCCCTCTCTCTCGCACCATCTCTCTATCTCTATGTCTCCTGCTCCCTCTTTCTCTCAAGCTCTTTATAGGCTCAGTTTGTCTTTCCTTCTCAGTCTCTCTTTCTCTCTCTCTCTGTCTCTCATTCTCAGTCTCTCTCTCCCTCTCTCACTTTCTTTCTCTCTCTCACTCTCCCTGCCTCTCTAATTCCCCTTTAAAGCTCAACGTAGAAGCTGAACTGACCCCTAAACCCTTAGACCATGGCTGCTACATCAATTCCTCTTTGTGTGCTCACGCCCTTTGACCGGTCCCCCGGTTAGCTCAGTGTGTCATGGAGAGGAGTCACAGCCGATGTGTGAAGAGAAACGTTTGGAAGCGGATTTTTTTTTCCAATCAGCCTGAGGGATCGCAATGATAGACAGGCACCTTGGCCAATGGAAGCGTGGATGTATTCTGAGGTGAAACCTAAGTCCAATCACTAATTGATAATGATGATGGACAGGTAGCCCGGCCAATGGGAGGACAGTGAATAAATGGACTTTGTATTTCTGTCCAATGAACGAGGGGTATCCATGGTGGAATGGCAACCCGGCCAAATGGGAATGCTTAGTGAATGAGTTCTTATCATTGAATGATATGAAGAATTGCAGTAAAGGGATACTTCAGCACATTCTTCAACTGCTCTCTGAACGCAGTCTGTGTCACGGCATAAATGGCAGTGTTAGTGCAGCAGCTTAGGAGCTGCAGCATGAAGCCCAACTCCGCAACAAATCGATCTAACCATCCAGAATACAACCCCAAATAACGCATCCGGCTCCATATATAATAAACCATGAACATTGACCATAACAGGATGAAATTGGCCGAGATCACAAACAGTAAAATGATGGATTTCCTTCGACTCTCCATCTCTGGGTCTCTGGGACTCTCCCCACTGCTGTGAGCCCGGAGTCTCCGGCGAGCTCTGCTGCTCATTATAATGTGTCTGACGGTGAGAACATTGAGCAGCAGAATGAGGACAAATGGGACACCAGGGGTTAGAATGTTGTGGAGGAACTCGCTTATTGTCCAAAACTGAGAGATCCGAACTTCGAGTGTGACAGCACAAAACCAGTGGCGGTTCATCAACCAATACTGACCTGTGAACATAAAATACCAGAAAATGTTCTTCGAACAGCTCAGCACAGTCACTGTTCCCAGAACCACAGCCGCCGTTTTCTCGCTGCAATATTTACTTTTCAGCTTTGGGCAACAAATGGCCACAAATCTATCAACGGTGAAAGAGACGGTGAACCAGACAGAACAGTCAGTGGCTGCATAAAGCAGGACAGCGTGGATATTACACGCGGGGAAGGAATACAGGAAAAGAAAATGTTCAGCAAAAACAATCGGAATGTGTCTCAATATAAGGTCCAGGATAACGACCAGCAGATCCGCCAGTGCCATGGCCACCAGGTAACAAGTGACACATTTGTTCAGGCCACAGTTTTTCCACTTCAGGATCATAATAGTGATTAAGTTCACTGTAAGGAAGGGAAATAAGCAATACAATTATTCATTAGGCTGAGGATGATAATACCAGTTATTTGTGAGGAGGTGCTGATATTTTCAAATTTGTGACTGCATCCAGTGATATATTAAATTAAATTGACATGAAGGAATATAAGATAAGGTTCTTGGTCTAATGGAAGGAGGTAGAGATTAATAATAAAACTTGACCATGAGTATGAAAAGTTTGGAAGAGTGACGGGAAAGTCAGTCATAAAAAGGTAACTTGGGAACAAAGAGATAATGAGAGTACTCAGGGGTAATGGTGAGAAGTCATGAGTTACGGGAAGCTGATGGTGAGTAGGTCAAACCAGAGGTGATATGTGTGTTACAGGTTGGGTAGATGTTTGTAATATTTTTCATTATTTGCTCTTCTCTACTGACTCCAAGAAGCATTTACGTGAAAAATTGTTTAACCCTTGCAGTGCTGTAGCATTTACAAAGTCACAAAGCAGAGTTCTGCGTAATTAAAAAAATCACATCAAAAGATGAAAATGTATTAATTACAAAACTGGTGAGCCAAGGCATAACAAGCACAGACACACACATATGGAAATATTTTCTTGAAATGCAGTACGCACTTAGATAATTAGAAGGTTGAAACAGAAACTAGTCACTTTGCTGCAGTCTTTCAGGTGGTCGTTCAAAACCATGGCAGGCTTGAAGGATTCCCTCCTCCTTTCTTGGATATAAATAATGTCTGTTACCGAATGCTTTAATACAGTCCGTAATAAATTAGATTTATTTTTTTTGGATAAACTGCTTCCCTGTCTGTGGCTAAAATGTCGGTTTTGCTTTGTCCACACGTTAACATCCCAGTTATGAGCAACCTCTGAATCTCTCCTCCATCCTCCCAACAAGTTCATGGGAATGTGTTCGACTGTACCAGATATATCTTCAGAAGCAGTAGGGATTGATGCGGGGAGGAAGTTGGGGTGTAGCCAAGAGTGACATGAGGAATCCAGATCCGCAATTCACTAAAACAAACCCAAACGATGTGAAACCTGATTTGCATCCGAGAGGAGGGACACACTAACCGAAACACCCACATGGAAACATCATGCTTTCCACCGTTGACTCTCTAGCTCCCTCTCTGTCTGTCTGTCTCTGTCTCTCTCTCTCGCTCTCTATCTCTCACACACATGCTAATGCACACAAGTGCGCACACATACATTGGATATACCGCACATGCACACCACCCACAGATACACATGTATACACACACACACACATACACACACACACAGACTTACACACATGCATGGGTGCACACACAAGCGCTTACACAGAAACACACACACAGGCTCAAACACGCACACACATAAACTTCTCAAGTTCTATTCGCCATGCAAAATAAAATGCTGACCTAGCAGAGATGACAGCATCAAAACCCACACACACACACAGACACACACACTCCCACACATACACAGAGAACAACACAGGAACACACACATGCATGCACAGACACACACACACAATCATACACACATGCATGCACAAACTAATAAACACACAATGTGAACTCACACGCAATTCCACACATGCAGGAACACAGCCTTCTGAATGCACACATAAACAGGCACTGACATACAGGCAGGCAAACATTCTCAAACACTCTCTTATCCTTTCTTACACACTCACATGAACGCTCACATGCACAATAAAACATGCAACGAGTCTCATAAACAAATTTTCACACAAACACAGGCACTCTCTCTCATGCACAGAGGAACGCACAAACAATCACACACAAACAATCACAGTCACACACATACTCTCTCTCTCACACAGACACAGAGCTCACACATGTACTCTCACACACACAGAGCTCACACACAATCACATAGGCACACATACACACACAAGGCACACATACACAGTGTAGTGACACTCAAGAAGCGCACATGCCTGTACACAGTCGCACATACACACATATACACACAACACACACATACACACATAGATACACACAAACACACACAGACACATTTATAAATACGAACACAGACACGCGCACACACAGACACACATACACACAGACACAAATGCGCATATACAGGCACACACACTCAGACATGCGCACTCACATGCACAAAATACAAACACTCAACAATGCACTCACATATGGGCACACACAGATCCACATATGCAGACACAAACACAACGTACACAAACACTCGCATAAAGTCACAGGCTCTCTGTCACCCACACATGCACATGCACATGCACACACACACAGACCTACAAGGAAAGTTATGCAGACGTACAAAAATAGGCACACTTACAGGATCAAAATGACTAACACACTCACTGAAACACCCGCACAGAAACATAATTATATCCCTCGCTCTGGCTCATTCTCCACCTCTCTCTCTCACTCTCTTTCTCAAACACACACTAACACGCACGCAAACACATCCACAGATGCACGCACACACGTGCACATATATATTAACATACATGCACACACACACACATACGTGAGCAAAAGCATGCACATCCCTGCACACTCGTGGGCACATACATGCACACACAGTCACATACAAACACACACACACACACACACACACACTATCAGACACAAACGCATATGTGCACAGGCATGAGTATGCACATGAGCATGCATGCACAGATGCACTGACAAACAAGTGCACATGCCTGCACAGTCACACACACACACACACACACACATACGCACACGCACACAGGCTTGCACACACAGACACACATATGCACATGGTGTCGCACACAGATGGATGCACACAGGTGGACCCGCACACAGACACACAAGCTAAAAGGCACACATGTGCACATGGACATGCATGAACAAATGCGCTGAAATACAATAAGAGCACATGCCTGCACAGTCATTTGCGATTACACACATGCATGCACACACAGACACACACACAGGAACACAGTACAAAGAGAAGATCGCACAAGCACAAACATACGGACAGGCAAACGGACTCAAATGCTCACAAAGTTATCCACAGTCACACAAACACAGACACACACACGCACACACAAAGTCATTAATATACGTGAAACCAAAACATATATAGACACACTGACACAAGCACACAAATACACACAAACACTCATACGGAGAAAAAAAGGAAGTGAAATACTTGCATGCAGGGACACAACCAAATGCACGCTTGCATACACACAGAGTCTCATGAGGTCGGGCATGCACACTCAAGTATTGTCAAATCATTTCGTATCCACTCTCACAGACATGCCCACACCGAAAATTTCACTGACAAACACGCACAAACGGTCAAACAAGCTCTCTCTCTCTCGCTCTCTGCCTCTCTCACTCACACAAAAAACACAGGGACACACAGACACACACACACACGCACACACGCACAGAGCGTCTCTCTGTCTCTCTCTCTCACTCACACACATGCACGCACACTATTCCACAGACACCCACACTGATGCACGCATACTCATTGCAAAAAATGCACACATCCTCACACAAGTAATTACAGAAAGCCACACACTATTGTGTATACAGACAAACTCTCACAAAAACTGACGCACAAATGCACAGAAAAACACACGCACATACGTAAAGAGAAACACATTAAACCAAGCTCATAAGCACACAGAGAAGGTTTCACACACAGGGAAACTGTTGCACAAACGCATACATGAACACACACATATACACACACACACAGTAATTTTTAGACACGTCTCCCCCTCTCCCTCTCATTCTTACACAATCATACGCTCATGAACACTTATGCAGAAAAAATATTCACAGGCATGCACAAAGACAAACACCAGCCCACAAACACACACAGTCGCATTCATGAATAGGCATACATGCACTTACGCTCATTCACACAAACAATCCCACGCAGGAAATACAAATGCAGAAACATGCATGAAAACACAGACACACACACATGCACTAAAGCAAAGAAAGACTAAAATTACTTGCACTCACACAAGCACACGCACAAATAGTTACATAGAATCAGGAAAACACAAAGGCACACGTAGAAACACACAATCACATGCACACACGCACAAGCACGCATACACACACACAAAAGAACACGTAAGCACTTGTCAAGGGCTATTTTTGGAGGGCTATAAATGCTGGCATAGACAGTGAAACACACATCCTTTAAAAAGTGCATTAAAAGACTCGCACTCACACTTCTAAATACAAAAGCACACATGGAAAAACTCACAAGCTTACACACACACACACTCACCCACACATGTGCATGCACACACACACACACAGACGCACAAACACAAACTATCACATGAGCACATATATGGATACAGATGCACATGTAGAGAAACACATGAAAAAAAAACCAAAACTCACAAAGTCAGTCTCTCACAAACACACAAACACACACGCACTCTCTCTCTGAAATACCCCAAATACTCTCAAATGCACACAGAGATGGACAAGCAAATTCATAAGTACAGAAACAATCACACACAAACTCACAAACACAGAAACACAGTAAAATACATAGACTTCTCCTGGTCAATAAGGCATGGGAAATTTTCGCTGGCATAGCCAGCGAAGCCCACATCCTATAGAAACGAAATTGGAACACCCATAAATACACTGACACACACAAACACAAACACACACACAGTCACACACATGCACGCACACACACATGTGCAGTCAAACACATGCACACACAAACAAATGCATACGCACAAAAAGGCACTAACGCATTCAATCCAATGTACAGAAACAGACAAACAAGCACACAGAATCTCATACACACACAGACAGTTGCACTCATAATCCAACTCACACATACATGCACACATAAAGGCAAACATATGCTCAATCAAATTCACAGAAACGCACAAATGAACACACACACACGCACATGCAAATCCAGACATTCACATGGATGCACATGTGCTCACGCGCATAAAGATGCACACATCCTCACGCACCTATTTAGAGAAACAGACCTCCTCACATGCACACACACACACACACACACACACACACACACACACACACACACACACACACACACACACACACACACACATACAGACACACACTCAAACACATGCACGAACAAATGCACGCATGCACACACAGAAAAACTGAAACACTCAAGCCCGCATGCAGAAACACACATGCACACACACAAACTCAGACATACACTCACAGATGCACAAGCATTTGCACACACTCACACACACACACACATATGTACACACAAAGGCAATTGCAAACTCAGTTCATGTCACTGGAATATGCACGTTCACACACATACACACACACACACACACACACACTCACACACACACACACACACACACACACACACACACACACACACACACACACACACACACACACACACACACACACACATACAATGTAATTCGCCCAGGCACACACAGGAGCACATACTCACTCTCAAGTGCCTACGAAGAATAGTACTTGTACACTCACGCATGCAGACAGTGAGACACAAATACAAAAGATAACACACACTCAAATTCATACAATCAAAGACTCAAAAATACACAAAGGTGATCGGTAAAAGAAAAACTCACACACTCAGAGGAACACACACATTCATACACATAAACAAATACACACACAAACATACACACAAACCAATACAAAGTGAAACACATGCACTGAAATGCAACTGTTAAAATGCAGGTTCCTGTCCATATGCCCGCATATATTAAAACACAGCCACATGCAGACGGAAAGACACACTCAAGTTCTCCCTGAACCTCCCTTATACTGTCACTCATGACTGCATACATTCACAAACCTAAACACAAAGTGGTGCACAAACACAGACACACACACACACACACACACACACACACACACACACACACACACACACACACACACACACACACACACACACACACACACACACACACACACACACACACACACAAACGAACTGCCACACCGGAGTACCACTTTGAACTGTGTTAGAGTGTATACATTAGAGGTGGGTGACTGAGCGAATTTACTGCTAAATTCTCTTTAAAGCCCTGTCTTAATTTAAATTTTTAATATAATTTATTTATTTAGTAAACTTAATTTAAATTGGTAATACTAAAATATGCTGTTTGTGATGGAAGAAGATGATTATTAGGTTATCTTCCAAACCGTGTTTATAAAGGCTTTGCTTGCAGGAATAACTATTTAAATTGATAACTGGCCTAAACAAGGTTTCAGAGGCTAGATCAGAAAGTTAAAAAAACTGGCCTTCTTACATCGCTGACTTTGTCTGCACTGGAGTGGTGGTTTGGGCTGCAGTACAGTGCTTTAGTTGAAGTTGGTGACTGAGTGAGTTCGATAAGGAGGGAAGGAGGTGATGCTTTGAACACAGTACGTTTTAGCTACTTTTATCACTTATTATTTTTATGGCCTTGTTTTGTGGTTTGTCGTTTTTTAAGGGCTAGCCATGCAACAGGCCAGAAGTGCCCGAGCGCAATTAATATTATTTGATATTAAGTATCTTCCTAAAGGATTAATTAAGTTAATAGGGTGAGTCAAGGCAGAAAAGCTCAAAACCGTTGTGTGTTCCTCCTGCTCCACGTGAGAAGCCGGGGACATTCCCATTGCCTAGGTCCCGCATGTATGAGGGAGGTGCCTCCAGCTGCAAGTCCTGGAAGCCCGGAATTCGGAGCTGTAGCGGCGGCTGGGGACATTGTGGAGCATCTGCGAGGGGGAGAGAATTGTGGATAGCACCTAAAGAGACGTGGTAACACCGCAAGCTAAGTGTCCACAGGCAGAAAGGGAATGGGCAATCACCAGGCAGAGCAAGAAGACTAAGCAGGCATGCAGAAATTTCCTGTGGCTATTCCCCTGCAAAGCAGCTATTACACTTGGGACACTGTTGAGGGGAATGACCTCTGAAGCGAAAGAAGCAGCAGCAGCCAAATTCGTTGCAGCACGTTTGGCTCTGCTGTGCAGCGAAGGAGTAAAAAGAATGGGAATCCAATAGTTGTAGGGAATTCAATTCTAAGGGGAAGACTCCTGTATGGTATAGTTCCTCATTGGTGCTCTGGTCAAGGATGTGCAAGATTGCTGCAGGACTTTCTGAAGCAGGAGAGCCAACAACCAGTGGTGGTGGTACACATTGGTAAAAAGGACAGAAGCAAAAATGTGATTTAGTTCCTAAAACAGAATATAGGGATTTAGGAAGTAAGTTGAAAAGTAGGACCTGAAAGGTAGTGATCTCAGGATTGCTAACCATGCCATGTATTTGTCAGAGTGAAATAGCAGGAGATATCGAAGGAATACGTGGCTAAAGAGATGGTCTGACGGGGAGGGTTTCAGATTCCTCGGACATTGGTGCCGCTTCTGGTTGAGGGAGGACCTGTGTAAACTGGATGTGTTACACCTGAGCATTGACGGTACTGACGCCCTAAGGGGGATACTTGCTACAGTGTTTGGGAATATGTTCAACTAAAATGGTAGTGGGACCGGAGCCTTTGCAAGGATTCCGAAGAGGGCGAATCTAGGAAAAGAACTAAAGATAGAATGAGTAATAAGAAAAGTGATAGGCGGAGAAATGAGAGGCAATAATCAAACAGGATGTCAGTTAAATATAATGGGAACGGGACAACTAATGTAAATAAGACAAGCCGGAAAGCTTTGTGCCTTAACGCGAGGAACATTCGCAGAAAGTGTATGAATTAACCATGCAAATATATGTAAAATTATATGATATAGTCGGGGATAGCGGAGGCATTGCTGTAGGTGGACCAGCAATGAGAACTGAACATCCAAGTGTATTCAGTATTTACGAAGAACAGACAAAAAATTAAGACATGATGGGGTTGCATTGCTGGTTAAAGAGGAAACTAACGCAATAGTGAGGAATAGTAATAGCTCCGACCATGTGGTACCTCTTGGCAAATGCTGAGAAACACGAAGGGTTTAAAATCATTAGTTCACTTTTATATTCTATATACATCCCCAAACTGTAATGGTGACGTTGGGAATGTATTTGAACAGGAAATTACAGAGGCATGCAATATTGGAACAACTGGAATTATTTGTGATTTAATCTGCATATATATATGGCAAATCAAATTAGTAACAATACCATAGACGAAAAATTCCTTGAGTTTGCACACCAAGATTTTCAGGAGCAATACGTTGAGAAACCAAGGAGAGAACATGACATCCGGGACTGGGTGTTGTGTAATGACAAATGAATTATTTACAATTTAGTTTTCCGAGGCCCTTTGAGGATCAGCCATCATAATATGATGGAAATATTCATCAAGATGCAGAGTGACGTCTTTGAGTCTGAGACTTTGGTCCTGAATCTTAGTAAAGGTAACCACGATGGGACGGGCACGAGTTGTCTTTGATGAATTGGGAAATGTTACAAAAAGTGATGACAATGGGGAAACAATGGCAAGCATTCAAAGAGCGCATGGGTGAGCTGAGAAAAAAAAATGTTTATTGCTTTCTGGTGAAAAAGGGAAACAGGAAAGGTGGTCGAACCAGGGCTTACAAGGGAAATTACAGTATTAGATCCAAGGGAGAGGCAGACAAATTGGCCAGAAACAATAGCAGGTTGACATATGCGAGCATTTCAGAATTCAGCAAATGAGGACCAAAGGAATTATTAAGAACGGGAAAATAGAGTACTGGAGTAGGCCTGCGGGGAACATTAAAACTGTCTGTAGGTATGTGTGGCGAGAAAGATGGAGGAAAACAAATGTAGGTCCCTTATGGTGAGAAACTGGTAAATATACAATGGAGAACAAATACGTGACTATTCAACAAACTTTGATTTTGTCTACACAAAGGAGTTCACAAATAACATACAAAAATGTTGTGGAATACAGGGTTCAGTGAGAGGGAGGAACTGAAAGATATCAGTATTAGTATGGAAATGGAGTTGGGAAAATTGATGGGATTGAAGGCCAATAAGTCCCCAGGTCCTGATAACTAACATCCCAGAACACATAAGGATGTTATACGAGAAATAATGGATGCATTGGTGGTCATCCTCCGAGATCCTATACACTCTGGAGCAGTTCCAAAAGATTGGAGGGTAGCTAATTTAGCCACACTATTTAAAAATGGAGTTGGAGGGAAAACATGGAATTATAGAACACTCGGCCAAACATCGGTTGAGGGGAAAATTCTAAAGTACATTATATAATACTTAATAGCTGAGCAGTTGGAAAACAGTGTTTCAATCGGACAGAGGCTGCAAGGATTCAGAAAGTGAATTCATGCTTGACAAATCTGCTGGAACTTTTCGAGGTTGTAACCAGTAGAGTTGATGAGGGGGAGCCAGTGGATATGGTTTATGTAGGCTTTCAGAAGGCTATCGACAAAAAAAAACATATCAGAGATTAGGGTGTAAAGTGAAAGCGCCTGGATTTGAGGTAGTTTATAAAGATGGATAGAAAACTGGATGGCGGACGGGAAACACAGATTAGGAATAAACTTTTTTTTTCAAATGGCAGGCAGTGATTAGTGGGGTACTATAGGTTTCGGTGCTGGAACCCAAGTTATTCACAGTATATATAAATGATTTATTTGAGGTGACTAAATGTAATATCTCCAAATTTGCAGATGACACAAATGTGGGTGGGAGGGTAGATTTTGAGGAAAATGCCGAGACCCTTCAGTGTGATTTGGGCAAGCTGAGGGAGTGGGGAAATGCATGGCAGATGCATTATTAAGTGAGTAAATGTGAGGTTATCCACTTCAGTGACAAAAACGGGAAGACAGGTTATTATCATAATGGCGAGGAATTGAGAGAGAAGAATGCGCAACGAGACCTACTTGCACCCGTACGACAGTCGCTGAAGGTAAGCATGCAGGTGCAGCAGTTGGTAAAGGAGGCAAATGGTACGCTGGACTTCACAGCGAGAGGATTCGAGTACAGGGACAGACAAGTCTTGCTGTAATTGTAAAGGGCCTTGGTGAGATGACAGATGCAATATTGTGTGCAGTGTTGCTCCCCTTATCTGTGGAAAGTTGTACAGGCTCCAGAGGGAGTGCCTGGATGGCAGTACTGATATATGAGGAGCGATTGACCCGGTTAGGGGTATGTTCGCTGGTGTTAAGAAGAATGAGGGTGATGTCATAGAAGACTATAAAATACTAAATGGACTCGACAGGGTAGATTCAGGAAGGTTGTTCCGAATGGTGTGGGAGTCCAGAACCAGTGTTTACAGTCTGAGGATATGGGGTAGACCATTAAGGACTGAGATGAGGAGAACATTATTTAACCAGATCATGGTGAGCCTTTAGAATTCGCTACCACGTAACGTAGTACAGACCAAAAGATTGTATGTTTTCAGCAAGGAGTTAGATATAGCTGTTGGGGCCAATGTGATTAATGGACATGGGGCGAATGCCGTAGCAGGCTATTGAATTGGATGATTAGCAATGATCATAATGAATGGCGGAGCAGGCTCGAAGTGCCGAATGGTCTACTCCTGCTCCTATTTTCTATGTTTCTATGTTCCTATGTTTCACACAAACACACTATCTCTCCCCCTCTCTCCCTCTCTCTCTCTCACACACCCAAATAAACACAAACACACATATACAGACACACTGAAAAACAAACACACAGACAAACAAACAGACACAGAAATGCTCCAATGCAAAGACACAAGCATGAATGCACACGTAGTCAAGCACAAAATGATGCACTCATACTCACGAAAATACTCACAAGAAGAGAGATGCTCATGCACACAAAGAAGATTTCATAAACACTGCATGACATACAAACACATATAAATTTTCTCACTCACAGAAACTTTCACACAAAAGCATGCTCTCACACAAACAGTAATATGCACAGGAACATGCAGCCGACTCTTCCTCTCTCTGATTACGCACACACACACGTTCATGAACACACACATGCACACACAGACAGACATGCATGCACATGCAGGCACAAACGCATAGAATAACTCACACACACACCATCGTTGACTCGGCCAAGGGCCTTCATGAACCCATAGGGAGGATGATCCGCTGATGACAACAACGTGTCTATTCAATCAGTTGACTCAGTGAGTGTCTCGCCCATCCGAATTCCCCTTTCGTGTGATCTCAGAAACGCCAGCCCAAAATCCCAAGAAGGGTGCCATTGTCACACAGGAGGATCCCTAAAGCAGGCCGGGAACCTTCAGGTCTCAGCCGTCCATAGGGTGCCCGTCAATTTCATCACAATCAGCAAAGTTGTGTCCACCTCCGCTCTGGATTTCTGTCTCCACCAAGATGGAGCGGCTGAGTTAGGGAAGTTAGGGATATGTAGTTGCACAGCCTGGGCAAGTGTATCAATCACTTCTACTTCACTAATGTAAGCCATCTACCCAAAATATGCCTGTCCTATCTCTCCTTGTTATGATGAGCAGTCTTCATCTCACTAGGATGTGAAACTTCAAATAGTGCTCAAGGTAAAGCCAGCTTTCTCAGAGCCGAGCCCCTTCCCTGTGCTTAGTGCAACCTTCATACCAACGTGATGGTCCAGCTTCACACTCAGTTGAAACATCACTGTTGCCTGATCCTCGACTGTGCTTCCCATGGCTATCTTAATGTCGTGTGCCAGCATCACAGAGACATATCAATCTATCTGTGTGCTCTCAGGGCCTTTAATCTGGTCTTGGCAGCCCTCTCCTCAGCATCTGTGGCCGGTGATGCTGTGCTCCTGAAGTGGTCAGGTGCTGACAAAGGATCAGGTATATTAAAATTCCATTGCTGCATTTTCATGATATGTCCCTCACCCCATTGTGCAATTGAGCTGCCCTCAGCCAGGCAGGATTCAGACATTCAGAAGGGAGATCTGATGAACTATGGAGTGCCCTCAATGCATATTATCATCATTCTCCTGGAATCAAAGATAGGAGCATTCCGAAAGAGTGTATGTGGGCTGCAATCAGCCAGTCTGTAATCAAACGTTCATAGCTGCAATGTGCGGTTCTATGGTGTTTCCTCACTTCATGTTATCACCATCATCCACAAATTTTGCAGATATGAGAGCACCACTTGTGCACCTGCATTCTCTGGCCACTGTGATTGACTCATTCCATTCATGATCGCCTTCCCAGGCCACCTTACCCACATTCCAGTCGATGCCCTCCTCATTAGGGGAGACGCCCAGCTCCTCCATCTCCTCCTCTGCCTGCTTCCCTGCCCATAGCCGCGCCAGGTTAACATTGGCAGAACAGGGGACAAGGGTACATCACACCCTCTGTTGACTATATTCCATGTCTCCACCAGATAGACCCAGGAACTGGAACCACATTTTCAAAATCCAGATGATTTGCTCCAACAAGGTGCGAGCTGCAGCATAAGCTTGATTATAATTTCACTCTGCTGCATTCTGAGTTCACCCGCGTGGGTGCCATCAGTCACGTCCTCTGGGGTTATTCCATCTGCCTGGAAAGTCTTCACTGCAGCCTTTGTGGATCCTGGAAGTCTTCAGGCATCTGGGAACTACTGATACACCCTCCTGAAAGAGGTAGACAAACAGAGGGGCACCCTGTTCCCTGAAGGGTCCAGATTCCCTCTGGAGTCCTGGGAGGCAGCAGCACCCCCGCTTTACGGGTACACAATCTGTACATCCTCCTGACAGAGGTAGTCACATAGAAGATATCTTGTTCCTTGAAGGGTCCAGGTTCCTTCCAACAACCAGACAGAGTTCAGTGATGATGGCCGAGGTCATCAGCACTAAAGCTGAAAATCTGTGAATATGTACAAAGAGTCAGAAGCGTCTCATTGACCTTCTGCACTCGGCCAAAGTGAGGCATTTGTCCCTTCTGGGCATGTACCCTGACATCACTGCATATAGAATGTCAGACCTCGGGTGGGCACAGGGTATATGATGCTTAGTAGTGCTCAAAGAGCCTGCGCCCATGATCAAGGTGAAGAAACCAATGTCAATGGTAAAGGATGGTAATGAGGAGAAAGAGCTGCAGATCTCTGGAAGGAATCTCCAATCACCGTGACCCAACGAGACACCACATCATCTTTCCCCTTTATTCCATGAAGTGGAAGAGAGAGCACAAGGCATTAGAGGTATGTACGACGGGGTGTGGGCCACAAACCTCCTTGTTATTGGACCTGTGGAGGAGAGGGCAATGCCCCTTGCCAGAATGCCATCAACAAAACGTTGTCCCTAAAAGCGATTCTCCCCTCCAAGGTGCACACGGCCCTGCTGTTGATGCAGTTGTCCGGGTGGTGCCGGGAGCAGTCTGGGGATGATGGTTTGTGGAGAGCTGGAATTTTGGACAACAGCTCCATTCAGAATGGTAATGTGTAAATGGAATCTCCAGGAGTGTTTATCCAGGGAGAAAGTGAATAGCAGCAACCTAGTATCGGGATAGCTTTGGAAGAAGGTCACTAAGAAAGTGAATTCTGTTCCTGATCTCACCTCATGTCTGCCTTGAGATTCTCCCTCAGATCGCGGAGCTGCTGCCCTCCTCTCCAGAGAGAAGCCAAGAGTCAGACATGAAGATGAGGTTGACGTTTCCATAGGAAGCATGATCGGCATTATCGCACTCAGCTGGGACCAGGCAAAAGGCTCGCACTCCACTGGGTAGAGGTGTGGACATAGAGTGGGAAGCATTGGGTTATTAGCATGGCACCAGTGTACAGCAGGAGATATCTGCTGCAGAGCTTCCTGTGCTCACTAATTGGCCTCACCATTCAAATCATCCCCAGGGAAGGAAATTAGCCATCCTTGCCCGGTCGGACCAACATATGGCTCCACAATTATCAAATTTTCCTGGAGCACTGGGTGTGGAACCCAGTAAACCTTGCTCATGTGTGACATGCCATTCAGATACAAGATGGATGTAATGCCTTATGTATGGTGTTTCAAATTTCGTCCTCTCCCTTCCACGTCTTGGGACACACACTTGCAAGACTGCAATCAGGAGTAATTCTGGATTAACTGGTCTCTGGCCACGATGACATCCTGCTATGCCCATCGGTGCCCACATGCCCTGAAATCTAGTTTAATTTCACTGTCCTAACATTTCTCTCTATACCTGGTGATACGAAGAATGGGTCTGGCCATGTTGCAGTTACCGTCAGTTGCATCATGTCACAGCCCCTATCCAACACTGAAATTATTCTGCAGAGAAACAACTTTGACCGCAGGTCCATCTGGATTTGGTCTGCACGTAATTTCATCGAGGTCCTGTTGGGGAAAGGATGAGATGAAACCTGTTGGATGGTGCACTGAGCCGACTGCCAAAGCTGTTTGAGAGAATGCTTCTTCCCGGAGCTTTCAAACAAGCGCCAATACATTGTTTGTCTGGCAGTCACATAGGTTGTGCCTGTCACTCATTTGTTGCATGTCCAGAAATTATATCCTGCACGATGTCCTTGGCATGGCCTTGGTTGTGAAGAGACTGTTGTCCTCCGTCTTCTGGAATGTTCCCTTACAAAGCAGTTCTCGAGAGAGTTACACTGTTTTTTTGCATCGAGGTACATCCCGAGCAGCTCTGTGACACAGGACGCTGTGCTCTATGGGCACACACCGAAGCAAATATCAACAGTTGTTGCAGGGCCATCAAATCGGTGAAAGATGCATTTTATTCGGCTGAGACCTCTAGTTTTCCAGTGCACAGCTTGGGCCATGACCAAATGTTTCAGGCTGGCACATTCCAAGGTCCAGGACGACGCAATCCATAAGGGAAAACAGGTGAAAACGTGAAATGTGCGAGGTCGGTGATTCACCTTAACTCCTAGCACGGTAACTAAGGTGCAATGCTTAAATTATCTGTTTCCCTGGCACATGTATAATATTATTTTGCAAAGTTAGTTAAAGTTTGACATTGCGACTTTCACAGAGCAGCTGCACATTCAGAGAGTGGGACTCATTTCTGTTATGTAGCAGCCTACATTCTGTGGGGGACACTTATCAGAACGTGAGTGCAGTCAAACATATCCTGAACCGATGAAGAACTTGCAATGGAGGCAAACATTGCACACTCTACCATGATATCCTGTGTCAGTGTTGTCAAAAATGACCTGGCCTGCGTTGGAGCAATGGACATTTGCAACAGTGTGGATACCCGTGTGTACAGCTCAGTGGCAGAACCACACAAGTTATTCATAAGACTTGGAAGTAACAGGTTTTGAAAATGTTAAGAGACACAGAACTATTCAATGTCACCGGCAATGCCTCACTCGGGAGTTACCTTTCCTGTAGGTCTTTTTGGAGAATGGCATACAGTTCAAGCACAGCCTTCCCAGAGAATCTCAGCCTCCTCCTGCATTGACTGTCATTCAAGCGTCGGTAATTGACACTGCATATATTTCTAAATTTGCAGTGTGAACTGTCTGAATCTCCAATGCCTCATTCTTGTAGCCACTCGGCTTTGAACTTCCTCCCACATGTGGAGCTGAACACTCAGTACACGACGTTATTCATGTTCTTGCTTTTGCACGTGAGCCTCGCAGACTGGCAGGTGACCTGGTGCTACACCCATGAACAAAGAGACAACTTAAAGTATTAGCTAACTGATGCAGGATATAACGCAGAGGTGGCCCCTAAGTGTCTGGGTGTGGCCTCAATTGACTCTTCGGTGCCCATACACCTTCCTCCTGCTCTTTCCGCAAGCTGTAAATGTAATCTGATTCAATTATCTCTTGAATATCCAACCATTCAGCAGAAACAAAAATAAAACATAAGAAATGCCTCAGCTGCCGTGATTCCAGACCATATCCCTTCCTCTAACTGGACACAAAAGCCCAGCCTTGGGAAGTTCAGAAAACAGTTGAAAAATAAAATAACCAGAACGCAGCATTCCTGGCTTTAAAAGCAGACATATGTGAAAAAAAATCTGGAAGAATTTTCCTTATATACACAGCATTAGTGTGACCGCGGTGGGAGGATATTGTCCAATTCTAATCATCAGACTTTGCGCAGAATTAAATGATGTGGTGAAGATTCAGAGGTGATTTATTTGAATGGTTTCCAGGATATGAAGAGATTTGGAAATGCTGGGATTTTCTCTTTAGCATAGTTAAGTGTAAGGGGAGATTAAATCTAGATTTCAAATTCATGAATGTTTTGATTGGATTTATTAAGCTGAATCTCGTTCAAGTGGCTGAAATGTAAGCAATAAGCAATCACAGTTTTAATATAATTGACAATAGTTTATGGAATACAAGTTCGGAGAAACATTTATCGGGGGCAAGAGTGCATGTTGTCGTGGTTAAAGGGGGCTGCACACTCAAAAGGAATACCCTCTGAAGAGGATGGAAACAGTTGCAAAGTGTGGTCAATGTCAGAGGTCTGGCCCCGATGACCTGGCAGCAGCGCCTGGAGAATTTTAATGTTCTCACAATGGTGTGTAATGTCAGTGAATTCATTTCCACATGTCATCTCCTACCACAACAGTGCCAGCTTTACACACAGCTCATTGTACTGCAACTCCACCACTCACCCATCAGCAGTCACTAACACTTAGGAATCTTGCCTAATATTTATAATCACCATCTGACTCCGTACACCTTCCACTGGCACCAACCTCACATTCACCATTTACTGTCTCAACGGAACTCCAGCTATTCAGCTGGCAGGTACAACACTCAACGCAATGCAACACCATCACTTACATTCTGCCCTCTCTCGCTGGCAGGACAACGTGACAGGTTAAACAGGGAGAGTGGCAGATTGAACCGTGGACAAGGAAAACATTCACCTTCTGTTCTTGAGGGATATTACTCTGTTTCATGGGAGCGACTGTGACAGAGCCTGCAGCATTGGATATCACAGAGAGGATTCGGGATGATGGTAAGTTCTTGCCTTTCTGAACGCCCAGCTCACACTAATTCTGATGTCTGGGGTCATGATGCACAACAAGCTTCAGATGGTGCAGCAATTGACATTTTGATATGCATCTCACCCACAATCCCTCAGCTCAATCACACACATCTGAGTTCAAACATGGCAATGACAGACAAAACCGGACAGATCCCCAGTGAGACAGAGGGGGAGAGAGAGGTGGGGCGAGAAAGAGAGAGAAAGAGAGTGGGAGCCAGCAGGAAGGGAGAGAGGGAGAATGCGAAATATTGGGGAGAGAGAATCATGGCAGCACTGATGATGAAGCCCTCTCACTTGATCTGACGCTCACAGCCACCAGCCCAAATGATTGCACTGTTTGTAAAATAGAGACGAGCACAGTGTCGGATTATGTAAGTGGTGAATCACCGAGCACCAATGGGCTGCAGACAGGCCAGATGGAAAGGATGATTCCTGTGTCAGCTCAACAGAAGGTGTGATCACAATCGGGTTCTGGTCCAGGGGACTCAGATAGGAACATTGCTGGGCCTTGTGGAAGTGAACTCTGACTCCGTGAGAACACAAGAGGAGCCAGCTGTGATACAATATCCGGTGGACATTGTCTCAGCTTCCACTGCAGTACAGGCCGAATCTATCCAACACCTCATCGCCGCAGTGGGAGCTCAGACTACGCTCTTAATATCCATGCTTGCTGCCATGCAGGCTCAGACTGCTGTCATCTTGGCTGTAGATCTCAGTACTCAAAGTGACATGTAGATTTCCTCAGCAACCAGCAACCAGTGCTGCAACAGTTAATTGGGATCACTGATGGTCAAGCCCGTGGGGCTCACAGTTTCACCATGGAGCATGGACTGATGTACTCTCTCGGGTTGACTGTGTTTGTTCTACCTTCACTGCCACTCCGCCAGTCTCACTACTGTAACCCATGATCCAGCCAAGACTGCTGCTGCCCATGTCGAAGTGTCACTGCAGCAACCTGAGCCCTCAAGTCCCCGTGCTTTCGAGGGTATCCTGCAAGTCTATCTGCAGCCTTCTCCAGTGAAAGTCAGCAGCCTTTAACCAGCCATGCTACCGCCAATGGAGAAGCACTATGTAGGAGCAGTAGCCAAGTCGAGGGAATATACAGGACAGGTGCCAATGGAAGTGCGAAGTCTGAATAGTTCAGTCTTGTCTGTATAATTGATTGTGTTGTTGGATACGGATGTCATTGGACAAGTTTCTGTTACTGGTTTTTAATACAGAATGCTGACCAAGGAGAAGTTGCGTTGCAGTGTCTCAGATGGTTGTAACAGTGGAGAATAGTGGGATTGGGAAGTTGTCCAGTGGGAATCAGAGTCCTATTTTGCACTCTTCGACAGCCTATCTGGGTCTAGGATGCGCATGAAATATCATCCCTACCTCTTCCTCATCCTCCCAAAGTTTCCTCGGGATTACTGGTGACATTGCCTATGTCCACATGAAGGTAATCTGGTTGTTATCATCCCAGCTGACGAAGCAACTGGACACGTCGAATCCCAGTGTGGAACCCAGCTGGATAGACCCTAACGTTTAGATTATTTGTTTAGAAACGTGGTGAGGGGCTATTGAACAGAATCAATGGAGAGAGCTAATGATGGTTTAACAAAAAAATGAACATTTATTAAAGAAGACAAGATGAATTATATTATAATGCTCTTTCACCTACACCTCTCTCCCCCTCTCTCCCTCTCTTTCTCTCTCTCTCTCTATATATATATATAGATAGACAGATAGATAGATAGATAGATAGATAAATAGACAGATACTTTTGTAACGATTACACAGGTTACAAAGCCTATCTTATGCTCTAATGTTCACAATACGTACACAGTACCAAAGAACCAAGAGGAGACCTGCACTCAGACATAAAATACTGAATCCAAGTGAGAAATTCAACTCGAAGAAATACAATGGACCTGCTTTAAACTCCTCCTATTCACTTGTCCCACTGTGAGTCAACAGGTCTCAGTGAAATCAATATTTCACACGAGGCTCTCCGACCTCCACTGCCCAAGTGCCCTCTTTATAATTATCTTCAAGACTGACACTTTCTATCAGATGCCTTCTGCTATGCTTCGTCTACAGGGTTTTGAGCTCTCCTTTGAATGCCCCCCTCGTCCGGGGTCATCGCATTCACTCAAGCTGTGTTCTATGCACTCCTCCACACCAACTTAGCCATCAACATCAACGCTCGATCACATTAACATAGTCAGGAGTTACAGGCATTGAGTTGTTTATTTGGAACTTCTGACTTCCAACAAGCCTTTTATGTTACATTAAATCAATTTCATGCAGATTATTTTATTTGAAAATTTGAAGCTTGAAGCCTTCCATTCTGCCCCTTATTTATAAATTCTGTTCACACACATTTTCTAGGTTCCTCTTTTTCCTTTGACTAGAATGTCTTCTTGGGGCTTTGTCCCGATTCCGTCTCAAAGTTTTTGGTTTGGAACCTGTTGGATTTTTGAGAAAAAAAAAATATTTCTGTTGTCCATTCTTCACTGACTGCAGTCTCTCTCGGCAGCTGTCTGCAATCTGAACTCGAACTGTTCGGTTTTGTTCAGCGTGGGAGGGGAAGGGAGGGGTGGCACGGCGTGTACTTGGGCTGTCTCTCTGGAACCTTGTTGCTAGGCAAGAGCGCCGTTTTTTTCTTCTCTTCCTTTATTTTAATTTCTCAACATCGTAAAATTCATTAGAAATCCAGACAGTTTTTAAAGTGAAACTCAAAACAACTTGATATTTTCTGAACACAGATAAGGAAATAAAGATCAAACTTGAACTTTAAAGCTAAAACTCATTCCTAATGACGACAAAGGTGTAGAAAATGATGCAGGAGCGCTTGCAGCTGACATCTAGGGCCGGAATGGTTCTGGCAGTAACATTGAAGGTGACAGTCACAGCAACTCCTTATTTCAGCCACTCTCCAGTTGGCCAATGTAAATATAATTGACATAATTAGTCTGTAGTGCATCACTGTATAAAGCAATTGAAGGCTTCCTTAATTGTCTCCACTTTTTAAGAGTATGATGTTTTTAGCAGAACACTCTGAACTGGAGCACACGCTCCAGCATGTAGTCGATGGTTTACTCCAAACTGATCAGCATTCAGAACCTTACTTCATCGCAATAATGGTCCGCTCCATGAAGTTCCTGGTGGCGCCATTGCTGATGGTAAATTTGTGTCATTTTCACGTCGTCGTTTGGCGGTGGGGAGTGGTGATTTCCTGTTTCTTTAGAGCCATGTGTAGTGGGCGCAACCTCGATCTCCAAGAGTTCAACCCCTAGTTCTGAAGGAGATTCGATGACGTTGGGAGTGGTTGACTACTTCAGAATGAAGGAGTCATGGCTGCTGCCGGGATGGTGAACATTCAACAACATGATTTACTGTGCATCGTCATATAGTTGTTGTACATTATGGCAGCTCAACACTACCTATTCAATCGAAAATAGCCAGTGAATCCCACGTCCGGTAAATAATTAAATTTGGGGAAAATAATGTTGTGAGAGTTAGTACAGTTACTGGACATTTATCATAAGGGCTCAGTCTTGCAACCTAAACCATCGGGAATACTTCCCTCTGTCCTGCGAAAACAATCAGACCTCCCATCAAAACTGTACCTGCTGAGGGGGGAGAAAGATGTATTCACCTCACCCGGCATACATCGTCTCCTTTGCCTAGTGGATACATCGACGGACAGCAACTGAGTGATGTTGGATATGTTACCTGTTCCTCAGTGCAAAGATCCACATCAATAATAATTCAATAAAACTCAGTCCTTAACTGCCACTGATATCACCGTCCTCACCCAGTTCTGAGGCTCCAAGTCGTGTTCAAGGGTGTGACACAGACCTGTGATCACTTCTTGTTGAATCAGAGTCACCTCACAATCTTATCCTTGGTTAGGTATAGATTGGTAAAGTGTTCTTGGAAATCATGGGTTGGGTAGCGCAGAGCAACGTCGTCCTCCCCCTTTACAGAGCTCCCCCATCTGAGCCAAGTGTTGATCACGTTACAGTCACAGACGCACAGTAACTAAAGATCCCCTACCTCATTCAGAGCTGATCTACCTAACCATCTATTCTTCCTGAAGGTATGCATCAGCTCACAGCAGAACCTTAAAAAAATCATCCCCAACACTTCCACTAACTTTCCAGTCACAGAGGTCAGTCAATACCCCTTAGCTGCAAGTGAGATGCCTGGACATTTTAAATAGCGCTAGACAATGCGGGGTTTTGCTAGTGTTCCTGAACACATGTTCAACCGACACTGCCTAACACAGGCATTGAATGGACAGAGACACCCCAAGTAACAAAAGGCATGTGTCAAAGCTGGAGCATGAGGTGGGAGTTGCTGGGAAGGGAATGCCAGCGCAATTTCATATTTTGAGCATCGTAACTCCAGCACCAGTGGTTCTAACCCGCTGCTAATGCAAAATTCATACTCGGGGTGAGGTATTGAGTGAAACATATTCACTTTAAAATTAAACTGCATAAAACTCATAGGGAAAAAAAATTGCATGAATCTTGGAAAAGACAGACTGATTGGGATTAATCGGAGGAGTGAGGCCATGGAGGCACAAAATCAATAAGGGATAATATTGAAATTGAGGTGTTACCAGCCCAGGAATCATTGCAGGTTAGTGACCAAATAGATGATGGATCAAAAGGATTTGTTTCGAGTTAGAATATGGACAAGATAATTTGGGGTGAGATCCACTTTACTAAGCTTGGTAACTGAAAGTTTGTACATTCGAATAGTCGAGCAGGGTTGAGGAATAGTTGAGGGTTTATTTAGTCGCCGGGGTGTTTGTGAATGATATTTTGGAGGTGGAAGAGGGCCAGGTTGGTAATGAAGAGACCAGGGAGTCAGCAATCAGCTCAGGGTCACACGCATCGCCCATAGTGTGGACAGCCTGTTTCTAACTCAAATATTGGTCAGAGAGGCTTGTGGATTCGATGGATCACGAGTGGAGTTTCTTGAAAAACTGGGAAAAAAAGTGATTCCATCTTACCAAGTTCAAACGACAAGAACTATAATGAACTTCAATGTGGTTAATGATATAAATAACTAGGCAGAGAGACTTACCAGGTACACCAATAATGGCCAGGATTGGATAATAACCTGCTTGAATAACATGAAGTGTGTGATAGATGCGATCAGCTAATGACAATCGATATGTAGAAAGCATGTAAATCGCCATGGATAAGCTCCTGCCCATTGTTGCAATATTCCAATCTATTGTTCTCAAATTTTGATCCATTCGTGTAACGTTCCAATCTATTGTTCTCAGATTGTGATCCATTGTTGTAACGTTCCAATGTTTTATTCTCAGATTCTGATTTCTCGTCTCCCTCTCTCTGGAGCCGCTGATCCCTGTCACTGTCGGCGATTATGCCCCCTCTGACACGATCTGATAAGACATTGAAAGGAGTCCCTTATTAATAGAAGAGGCAAAGCTGACAGCGGCACAATTAGGATCCCTGGAGACAAGCATTAACTACAGTCATTGAACAAACAGGTTCTGTTATCCCTTCCGATCCAATATTTATAATATACTAAATTAGGATACTTACCCGGTCCAGGTGGGATATATGAGGATCGCTGAGGGAAGGGATGGTGGAAATAATGAAAGCTCTGCCCATCATATTTCCCTGCTCCATGGATTTGGGAATGGTGTCGGAAGACTGTAGGTTTCGATATCTCCCAACCCCTTTTTTATTACAGGAGAGAGGATAACGGTCTGGAACAACAAAACATCCGGTTTAAGTCGATGATGGGAACTTTTCTGGAGGTCATGATCGTGAATAGAAATGCAAGTTTCTTTGCAAGAGAGCTATGTTTATAAATGATCAGAAACACAGATGTGTCAATTGGAAGTTATAGATGATAAACTTTTCCTAAGTAACAGGGATGCGGAAGAGGGAATCAGCCCTGGTTCAATGCAAAGTGCAGGAGGGCATGACAGAGGCAACACCAGCAACACCTAAAATGCAGTGTCAACCCGAGAAAGCTATAAGACAGGACCACCTCTGTGCCAAACAACATAAGAAACAAGTGAAAGGCAGAGCTAAGCGATTCCACAACCAACAGATCAGAACTAAGATCTGCAATTGTGCCACATCCAGTCGTGAATGGTGTTGGACAAGTAAATTGCTCACTGGAGGAGTAGGCGCCAAAATTATCTGCATCCTTAATTATAGAAGAGCCCAACACATCAGGGCAAAGTATAAGGGTGAACTATTTGCTTAAAACTTCAGTCAGACGTGCCAAGTGGATGATTAATTTCTGCCTCCTCCAAAGGTCCCTAGCATCACAGGTACTGGTCTTCTGCCAATGTGATTAACTCCACGTGATATTAAGAAACGGCTACATATACTGCATACTGCAAATGCTATGTACTCTGACACTATTTTGTCAATAGTACTGAAAACTCATTGTCCTGAACTTGCTGCGCCTCTACGCAAGCTGTTCCACTACAGGTAAAACACTGGAATACACATGGCTATGTGGTTAAATTGCCCAAATATGGCTGTCACACAATACACAGGACAAATCCAACACAGCCAGTTATCACTCCACTCTCTGCCACGAAACTTATATCATATTTCATCAACAGTGCTATCAAGCGGCACTTGATTCGTCATAATCTGCTCACTGACGCCGTGTTGTACCTCTAGGGGCACTGAAGTTGATAAGCTCGTTAGAATCTTAATTCACAATTAGACACAAGAGCTGAATTCCAGAAATGGAGTGCGAGTCACTGCGCTTGACATCAAGGCCACAGTTGATCGAGTGTGGAATCATGGGAGCCATAGAAAAACTGGAATCAATGGGAATAAAGGAGGAAAATCTCTGCTGGTAGGAGTCATACCTCGCACAAAGAAAAATGGTTTTGCTTTTTGGAGTTCAGTCATCTCAGCTCCAGAACATTACTGCAAGAGTTCCTCAGGGAAGCGATTCCATCCAATCATATTCAACTGCTTCCTCAATGACCTTCCCTTCTACATGAAATCAGAAGTGTGAATATTCGCTGAAGATTGCACAACGTTCAGAACCATTCATGACTCCTAAGGTACCGAAGCTCTCCATGTCGAAATGCACCAAAATCTGGACAATATGAAGCCTTGAGGGACAATTGGGAAGTAACATTCGCGCCAGACATTGATTAAGCAATGCCACTCATCAATAAGCGAGAATCCAACCACTTCCGCTTTATGTTAATTGGCATTAGCAACATTAAATTCCCCACTATCAACATCATGGGGTTTACCATTGACCTGAAACAGATCTGGACAAGCCATATAAGTACTGTGAGCACAAGAGCAGGTCAGAGGCTAGGAATCGTGCAACAAGCATCCTACCTCCTGACTCCCCAAAGCCAGTCCACCATGTACAAAGTAACAAGCCCCGAGTGTGATGGGGTATTCTCGACTTGTCTGGGTGAGTACAGCTCCTTCATCAATCAAGAAACTTTACACCACCCGGGACAAAGCAGTCCCTTGATTTGCACCACATCCACAAAAAATGACTCCCTCCAGCACCAAGGCACAGCAGCAGCTGTTCTGAGAACACCAGAATCTGCAAGCTCCCCTCCAAGTTACTCACCAACTCGAGTTGGAAATATATTGCCGTTCATTCACTGTCATGACGTCAAATAAAAGAAAGTACCGGAGACTAAGTGAGAATGAATGAATCCAGCACTCTAATGCAGTACCAGAGATGTTCAGATACAAAATGAACCCAATTCTCACACACAGCAACGGGGACTGACATCTACAGAATGATTCCAACACACACACAGTCCCAGAGACTAAAGGATAAAGAATGAATCCAACAGTCATACACATTCTTAGCGACCGACAGATACAGAATGAATCCAACGTTAACACGCAGCACCAGAGACAATCAGATATACAATGAATCCAACATTCACGAAGTACCAGAGTTTGACAGATACAGAGTGAATCGAACACTCTCATGCAGTAGCAGAGGCTGTCATTTACAGAATGAAATGGAAACTCACACACGCTACCAGAGACTGAGCGACGCACAATGAATCCACCACTCTCAGACAGTACCAGAGACTTCGACTTACAGAATAAACCCAACACACTCACGCAAAATCAGAGATTACACACCGATACAATAGCGTGTCTGACAATAAGAAAGGCGGGAATGATTTGAAAGAGTCTCGGTCACACACCCACTATCAGACGCAACTGATACAAAATGAATTCCACAATCTCTTACAGTGCCAGAGATAAAAAAAAAAAGAAATGTACACTAATCTGAGTGATTTATAAATCGACAATCCCGACTAACATCAGCAACCAAGTAATGAACTGGTAATCGCTTAATCTGTTTGCTTTTTGTTTGAACATAAACGGTAAAATATTACAGCAAAAAAACATAAAGTAGAAATATGCATTTAAACACTGTTACAACTGGTTGAACAAAATGTACTTGGAGATCCTCTCAATGACTGTAATTTCCTAATTTCCCCTGGGCATATAATGGGAATAATTATTGCCTGTTGTGACCATCTAGATTCTGTCAGGTTAATTGTTCGTTAGTGCGGTGTCAACAACTTGCAAGAAGTTGTAGGGTGTTCACACGGGTAAACTGCTGGAAAAAGCCCGTGGATTTTGTGCACAAAAGAGAGATGCCACAACCCAAACTTGGTTTCTGTCCGGTCAAACAACGAAGCATCCAGCGTACACAGTGACAAATGCAAACCTTAGTGGCTTGTTGCTTGCCATCCCATTGCAATTGAAATAAGGAGTGAGGCGTCAGAGAAAAGGCGAGGCAATGAGTTGGGATTTATCCACCTTGTGATGCTAGCGATTTCTCTACTGCGGCAATGGAACTAACCGAATAATAAACGGGGGAGGTTTGAGGAGTTTATTGTCTCAGTTGTTGAGTCAAATTTGGTGGCTCAGATTCCCACAATCCCCCCACATCGGAAAGGCCTCTATCAGTGACACGTGCCGCGCTACCCTCTCGAAGAGGGAACCCTCCAGACATGCGCAGCTCCAGCAGCTGCTTGACAACCAGCTGTTTTTTTATTGATTATTGTGCATTATTCATATTCCGGGCAGTGAGGCTTTTATTTCCTTTTCGATTATAAAGGGTCGCTTCTTCCTTTCGTCATTAAGTTTTAAACAATTGGAAGGCGGGATGATGAAGTCTGCGAATATGTCGGAAGCCCTATTCCAGTTAGAAACAAAAAACTGCGGATGCTCGAAATCCAAAAAAAAACAGAATTACCTGGAAAAAAAACTCAGCAGGTCTGGCAGCATCAGCGGAGAAGTAAAGAGTTGGCGTTTCGCGTCCTCATGACCCTTCACCAGAACTGGTTAACCAGGAGAGAAATGGAAAGCAATGAATGTGAACAAGGCAAAAGAGAGATGTGGAAATCTTGTCGCAGAGAGGAACAAAACTTTTTCAAGGTAGGCATTTCTAGAAGAGGAGTGTCAGTCAATTAAACAAAGAGATGAAAACAAAAAAAATCTGTGGATGCTTGAAATCCAAAACAAAAACAAAATTACCTGTAAAAACTCAGCAGGTCTGGCAGCATTGGCGGAGAAGGAAAGAGTTGACGTTTCGAGTCCTCGTGACACTTCAACAGTTCAGTTCTGTTGAAGGGTCATGAGGAATCGAAACGTGAAGTCTTTTCTTCTCCGCCAATGCTGCCAGACCTGCTGAGTTTTTCCAGGTAATTCTGTTTTTGTTTTAGCCCTTTTCCAGTGTTCGACAAAGACCAGCGGCAGGGAAGGGGCTGGGCAAGACGTGACTATGGGATGGCTGGAGGCAGAGGTGGGCCAGAGGACAGTTACAACGGTCACTAACGGAGCGGGGTGGAAGCAGCAGCAGGCACAGTCACTTCCAAAACCCAGCTGATTCTTTGGGGGCACTGGAAACCTCTACAAATATAAAATTCAGGTGCTAAAATGGACCACAACAATGACTATTTAGACTGCAGATTAGTTTCAGTCTCCATCCTGAAACTGCATTTCCCCATTCACATCAAATATACTGTGAGATACTTTACAAATTTATATGTTAAACTGAAACATACTAAGATGACAAATGTAATAATTGTTTTGCTGAAACCTAGCATTGAAATAAGCTATTGCACTTTGGAAATCCGCTTTTCTGATATAACTGTAGGATCTAAATAAAATTCACAAAGTCATTCAACTTTACTTGTTAAAATCTTCAATTCTGCTCCCTGGTTGACAGGAGTGAGATTGACACTTCAAAACAGCAACAGATCTCGACTTTGGAACATAGAAAGATACGAATTAGGAGCAGGATTAGGCCATTCGGCCCCTCATGCTTGCTCTGCCATTCTATATGATCAGCTGATTAGTGAACAATCTGTGGAGATCTGCTGTGAAAAAAAAAATCTATTTGCTCTTCCACCACCGCATTCTGCCGAATAGAGTTCCAAAGATTCACCACACTCAACGAAAAAAAAAGTCACCTCTGTCTTTCATAGGACCAAAGAGCAGGAGTAGGTGTCAACCCTTCGAGCCTGCTCCACCCTTCACCATGTTATAGGCTGATACACTATCTCAATGCCAAAATCCCGGTTTCTCATCTTACCACTTGATGCCCCTAACATCCAAGAAAAACAATAAATCAGCCTAATGTCAGCAATGGGGAAATTTCCGGAGTCCGTTATAAAATATTTAACAGCTGAGCACGTGGATAACAGTGGCAGAATGGAATAGAGTCAACATGGATTTATGAAAGGGAAATCATGCTTAACAAATCTAGCGGAATTTTTCGATGATGTAACTAGTAGAGTTGATGAGAGGGAGCCAGTGGATGTGGTTTATTTGGGATTTCAGACGACTTTTGACAAAGTCCAACGTAAGAGATTGGCGTGTATAACTAACGTGCATGGGATAGAGGGTAGTGTAATTAGATGGATAGAAAACTGGTTGGCAGACATGAAACAAAGAGTAGCAATAAACGAGCATTTTTCTGAAAGGCAGGCAGTTTCTCGTGGGGTACAGCAGGTTTCTGTGCTGAGACCACAGTTATTCACAATATATATTAATGATTTAGATGAAGGAATTAAGTTTAATATTTCCAAATTTCCAGATGACAAAAACTGGGTGGACGGGTGTACCATGAGGAGGATGCAGTCTGATTTGGTCAAGCTGAGTTGGTTGGAAAATGCATGGCAGATGCAGTATAATGTGGATAAATGTGATGTTATCCCTTTTAGTAACAAAGCAAAGGAAGGCAGCTTACTATCTGAATGGCTATAAATTGAGAGACTGGAATGTGCAACGAGACCTGGGTGTCCTTGTACACCAGTTGCTGAAGTAAGCATGCATGTGTAGCTGGCAGTAAAGAAGGCAAATGGCATGTTGGCCTTCATCGTCAGAGGATTTGCATTCAGCAACAGGGATATCGGGCTGAAATTTTACAGCGCTCGGTGAATCCACACCTGTAATATTGTGTACTGTTTTGGTCTCCTTATCTGAGGAAGTATGGATTTGCTGTAGAGGGAGTGCAGCAAAGATTTACCCGACTGATTCCTGAAATGGCGGGACTGACATTTGAGGAAATATTGAGTCGACTGGTATTATATTCGCTGGATCTCAGAAGAATGAGGGGGTTCTCATAGAAACCTACAAAATGCTAATAGGGCTAGACAGTGTAGAGGCAGGAAGGATGTTGCCGATGGTGGGAGAGTAGAGAACCAGTGGTCACATTCTGAGCATAAAGGGTAGACCATCTAGAACTGAGATGAGGAGTAATTTATTCACCCAGAGAGTGGCGAGCCTGTGGAATTCGTTACCACAGAGATTAGTTGAGACCAAACAAATGTAAATTTTCAAGAATGATTTATATACAGCTCTTGGGGCGAAAGGAATCAAGTGGTATGAATAGAAAACAGGAGCAGTTGATTGAATTGCATGATCAGCCATGATCATAATGAATGGCAGAGCAGGCTCGAAGGGCCTAATGGTCTATTCCTGCTCCTAGCTTCTATGTTTCTATTTTCCTTTACTTCCTTGATTACATTGTGACCCGCACTTCACGACCTTCTCTAGTATAGAATTCCACAGGTTGACCACGTTGTGAGTAAAGACATTTTTCCTCATCTCAGTTCGAAATGGCCTGCCCCGTGTGCTGAGATTGTGGACCCTGTTTCAAGACTGCCAAAAAATGGAAGAATCCTCTCTGCATTCACTCTGTCTAAACCCTATTAGAAAGGCATGGATTTTAATCGGATCTCCTTTCATTCTTCTAAACTCCAGCCAATAAAGGCCCAGTCGAACCAAACTCTCCTCATTTGGCATCCAGGTCATCCCTAGTATGAGCCTCGTTAACTTTCGCTGCACTCCCTCTTTGGAAATTATATATTTTCTTAGGTAGGAAGACCAACACTGCATGCAAAACTCCGGATGTATCTGAACAAAAAATTGTATAACTGCAGAAAGTGATCCCTACTTCTGAACACAAATCGTCTTGCAATGAAGGCCAAACTACCATTTGCTTCCTAAGTGCTTGCTGCACTTTCATTGCACTACTTTCATTGACTGTTGTCCAAGGAAATATGATGCCTTTGTACATCAGCATTTCCGAATATACCACTATTAACATTGTGCTCTGGCTTCCCGTTTTCCACACCAAACCATATGTATCCACGAAATATTGATCAGCCATTTGTCTTCCCACACACACAACTTGTCTATGCCGCCCGGAAACCTCCTTGCATTCTCCTCACAACTCACAAACACGCCCAGTTTTGTGTCGCCTGCAATGTTGGGAACATTGCATTTGCAATCCTCCTCAAAGCCGTTTATATACATTGTTAAAAGCTGGGACACAAGCACTGATTTCTCTGGTAAACCAATTGTCATCTTCTGCGATCTGGAAACGGTCCTAATTGATCCCACTCTACTTGCGGTCTGCCAACAAATTCTCAATGCATAAACTCGATCCCATGTGCTTTATTTTGCCAAGTAGCCGCATACGTGTGTTCTTATCAAAAGCCTTCTTGAAATCAAAATACACCGCATCCACCTGTTCTCCCTTATGTGTTCTGCTATTTACTTCCTCACAAAACTCCAGTAGATTGATTAAGCATGATTTCATTTGCCCTGTTCACATTGTTTAGTACCATTAATGCTGTCCAAGTGTTCTGCTACCGCGTTATATCAAAATAGACTCCAGCAATTTCCCCTATTCTAAAGTTATGGTAACTGGCTTGTAAATCTCTCTCCCCTCCACCCCAACCCTCAAACCCCCACTCCACTCCCCACCTTCCGTCCACCACATTTTAAAAAATAGTTTCTTTACACTTGTCACCCTCCAATCTGTCGGAACTTTTGCAGGGTCTATAGAATTTTGGAAGATGACCCCCAATGCTTCCCATATTTCCAGAAATACTTCCTTTGGCATTCTGAGAAGGAAATTATCAGGCCCTGTGGATTTCGCAGACTTTAACCCCATTAATTTCTCTAGCACAATTATTGATTTACAAATAGTGATTTCCTTCAATTCCTCCCTCCCACTTGATAATTGCTTCTCCAACCTTTCTGGGTAATTATTTGTATCCTCATTTGTGAAGACAGAAACAAAATATGAGTTTATTTCCTCTGCCATTTATTAGTTCCACATTATAATTCTCTACGTTTCTGGCGGCAAGTTGCGTACATTCGTCTTTGCATATATTTTCCTCCTTACATATTTATATAAGCGTTCGCAATTATTTTTATGTCCACTGCAAATGTACACTCATAACCCATTTTCCCCGGCTTGATAACTGTTTTGTCCCCATTTGCTGAATTCTAAATTGCTCCCAATCCTCAGGTTTGCCTCTTTTTTTGGACAATTTTATATGTCTCCTCTTTGGATCTAACACTGTCCCTATTATAGTTTGTAATCCATGGTTGAGCAAACTTTCCTGATTTATCTCTGTACTTGCATAACGAGCAGCTGTGACTTGTTTGAGATTCTCATTGGTTCTGTGCAACTGACTGGCACTAATAAGTTTATGTACCTGAGAGCCTTTGCACAGATTTTTCTTTGCCAGCAAATCAGGCGCCCAGTAAATGAAACGCCTGCTTCTCTCAGACTCATTTCCCTCAGAAAACTGGCTGAAAAGAGAGCTTTTTCACCTTGAATGATTTCTACCAGAAATTCCCAACTGTTCTGTAAGTGTTTTTATACTGTGCCTCACTCTGTTCATTTACATCTCGGGGATAGTTGTGTTCCTTTGCACTCTGCTGAGAATTAAGTCCCCTTGTCCTGAGCTGCTTAAATTTCTCTTTGCCTATTTATTCCATGTGATCACGTTACTCAGACTAGAATATTCTACAATATCAGGAATGTATTCCTGGAACGTTTAACGATTTTGACTCTCATGAGCAAAAGGCTGACTGGGACTTTTAGGAGCAAAAATAAACAAAGTCTTGTTTTCTACTTCAGTTAATAGTTAAACTCACTGATTTCATTACCCTGTGTTGGATTAAATGACAGACAGGAGGTAAGTTTCTGGCTGATGGATCGCTTTTCCTGGCCTTACAGGCTAGTGTCACTTGCTCATTTTCCAGTGAGTCGCACAAGCCTCTGTTCTTCTGCTCCTGGAATTTTCCTTCTATCATTGGCTGCCACTCGGTGTGACTATTCGAACACGATCCTAGCTGGTCATCCTAATGGTCATCCACAGCCCTGCTGCCTCTGTCCTTACACTCACTAACTTCTGCTCATACAGCCCTCCAATTGTTAGCTATTCCGTATTGTGCCTTGTTCAAACTCAATTTCAGTAATATCCTTCTGTTTTCCATTCCTCCAGAGCTCTGTCCCAACCGCTGTCTGTAAAACTCTGCATTCACAAACCGCTCCCAGTTGACAAATTCCGCCAGCGCCCAGTCTCAACCTCTCTCTGTAAAGCTCTGCAGTCCCACTCCACTCCAAGTTACCAAATGTCTCCTTGGCCCTGTCCCAACCTCTCCCTATAAAGCTCTGCAGTCCCACACGCCTCCCAGATAGCAAATCCCTCCAGGGCCCTGTCCTAACCTCTGTCTGTAATGCTCTGCAGTCCACAGTGCTCCCCAGATATCTAAAACCTGTATGGTCATGTATCACTCTCTTTCTGCAATTGCACACCCCTCCTAGACATCTGCAATGATTAAATCCAGTGCTGCTTCCTTTTTTTAATGCCTCCATCAGCGCTGACCCTAACTTTAGCTGCCTTGGTCCTAAGCTCTGAAATCATGTTACCAAAAACTTCTGTCTCTCTTTTCTCCTTTGAGGCACTCTTTACACCTTCCCTGCTTCTCCAAGCTGATCAGCCCCTTTCCAGCAACACTGCTGTTGTGGCTCGCAGTCATTTTATTTCTAACTCCTCATTGGAACCGTGTTGCAGTGTTTTATTATGTCCATTGTGCAGTGCCTATGCAATTTAGAGCCATAGAACCAAAGAAAAGTGAAAGCACAGATGGTGGCCATTCGACCAATTTGGTCCATGCCAGCCGGAGGACATCTAAGTTGTTGGATGGTGTTTTCGATCTAAGATACTAGTGAAACTTATCATTGTTTAAGGGTGGGTTTTTTAAAGTGAAGATCTTATCACTCACTGTATGGAATCTAATATTTATTGATGAACGAGCCACCGCAGTAAGGCAAGACAAGGTTACCTATCTCACGGGATTGTATTTGGCTCATGGCTGCCTAAATAGGCATGTTATTTTTTGGAGAGAGCAGGATTGTATTATGTAATTGTCCTAAATGCTTCAGACTAATGGCTGTTGAAATGTCTGATGTTCTCAGAGAGTCTCTCAGTACTCTGTAGAATGCTCTGTAAGTATCAGGGCAATCTCCCCTACAATACAGGTTTCCATTATCTGTGATTCAGACGTCCAGTTAACTGAACACCTTTAGTAGTAATGTATTCATTGATGCAATGTGGTTTCCATTAAACCTCTGAGATACCAAACTAATCCACAGGACACAAATTTGCACCGGTTGTGTTCCCTTATATCAGGAAGTTTACACTTCTCTTGGAGTGATTGTAATGAAAGTTCACTGGAATCACTCATCGGATTGGAGGCTCTGTTGCGAAGAGGGCTTAAGTGAACCACATGTAGATTCCACGTGGTTTTGAAGGATAGGACGTGATCACATTTAACTGTACAAACCATTAAGCGGTTTGACAGGGTAGATGATGGGAGGCCGTCTTTCTGGATATGAGTCCAGAACGATGGATCATCTATCAGGATTACAGGGCAGCCATGTAGCACTGAGATGATTTGAAATGACTTCACTGAAATTGTTCTGAATCTTTTTATTTCTGTACACGAATTAAATGAGTATGTTCATTCACTGGTTAAATACCTAAATAAAATACAACTTTCCTGATTACTAATGGGAAGAGGGAAATGGGTATAATTCAGAAGGTGGACTTGGGATGGAAGGTTATCCATGACGACATTGGACAGTGGTTGAGCCTCAATGAGGTGAATGGTTTAACCCTGCTCCCATTTCATATGTTTATCAGAAAATCTATTTCATGATTTGTGTTCATATGGCACTGAGATGGATGGAATGCAGCAGAAACAACACTTCATGTGGTTCTCTGCCTTCGGGGTAGAAATCATTGTCCTTTCTTCAGCACAACAAATACTAAGGCTGCAAAAGGTTCGCGTTCACTAAAACATTAGATTTAAAGTGCAGTTTATTCGGGAGCAGGAAACATCTCCCCACTGCAGTGAATCGAATCTCCATCACTGAGCCACAGAGACAGTGTCAGAATCGAACATGCGGCTTTCTGATCGCACTGTAACTACCACAGGCAGGCACTGTTTACGATAGGTCCCACAGTCCCACCATTGACCCTCAGGCCAAAGCGCAATCACTCATAGTCAGAGTATGTCAATGTGGAGACACTTGCAACAGAGGTAAAACTCCAGGATAGTCATGATGTGCACAATTTCCATCAATCTGCAATCCTGGCTCATAGCCTTGACAATGGCAATACTCTAACATTTTTTTCTAATGCTTCCAGCGGTTAATGGGGGACGGATAATGAATGGCATTGGATCAGCTGGAATATCTGTTCTAACAGGGGATCCCTCGAAGTTCGTCAGTATTTGCAGAGTGCCCGTGGGGTTTTGTCAGTTTTTACAATCAGTACCTGGGGGTGGGACAGCATTTGTAGGGGGTCCCGGTAGATTTGTCACTAATTGCATGCAGCCCCTGTGGGTGTGTCACTATTTGCAGAGGATCCCTGGTCACTGTGTCAAAATTTTTCAGGGGCTGATGTGTCAGCATTTAAAGATGATCATTTTGAGGGTGTCCGCCAATATTTACATGGGCTTCATTTGGAGGGTGGGAACGATATCAGTGTTTAATTTAATTGTCAAATTACGCAGTGAGTAAAGTAGGATGTGATTGGGGTGGTTGCCGATGGTTGGCGTTGTGCAGTGTCCCTGGGTTGCGTTTTAGTCTTTATAGTGCCTCCTGTGTCTAGCTGTCAGTATGGGCAAGGGGTTCTCCAGCTGTGTGTCAGACGTGGCAGAGACTCGTCAGGCGTGAGCCAGTGTGTCGGAGGACCGCACTATTCCTTTCATATTATTCACTGGGGATGTATGTCGGTATTTAACATGCTTGCTGCTCCCTCAGGTTGCAGTTAAAGGCTGTTCATTGTTAGATTTTCAGAGTTTACGAGAATCCCCGTTGAGAGTGTGTCTATTCGCAGATAGACCCGGGAGTATATCACTGAGCACACGTCTTCCCTTTGCTGAGTGTCAGTTTTTTGTAGGGTTTTCCTGGGCTGTGTGTCAGTATGCACAAGCGTCCCAGCGTTTGCGTGTCATTCATTACAATGGTGCCAATATTTACAAGAGGGCGAATTGAGTCTGAGTTTTCTTAAGGATCTTTCCCGAGTGTGTGAATCATTATTTAACAAGCTGCCCCAGAAGAATGCATAAGTATTCGCAGGGCATCAGTGGGACCATTGCAATATATGCACCTTCTTTCCTGACACGTGTGTTAGTCTTTTAATGTTCTTCTTGGGGAGTGTGTCGGTATGTACAGTTTTAGCCAACTGTGTCAATGTACAAAGGACATTTTGATGAATTTGCCACTGTTTACCAGGATCCCCAGGGAGTGTGTCAGCATTTACTGACGGATCTCGTGCAAAGTGTCAGTGTTTATGAGGTTTCACTGTGATGTGTGTGAGTAATAACAGGCTGTCCACAGGGACTGTGTCAGTATTTACATATTAACCCCAGGGTTGTATCAGCATTTTCTGTCTATCCCCTGGGAGTGTGTCAGCCTTTACAGAGTACTGCAGGGAGCGTGTCTGTATTTACAGGCTGACAACCGGGAGTGTGTCAGCAATTACAGAGTGACCCCGGGGAGTGTGTTAGTATTTACAGATTACAAAAGGGATTGTGTCAGTATTTACAGGGTGATCCAGGGGAGTGTGTCAGCATTTACAGGCATTTCCAGTGAGTGTTTCGGTAATCATATCTGTTACGGGGGAGAGTCAGTGTTTATGTGAACCACTGGAGAGTGTGTCAGTATTAAAAGAGTGCCCCAGAATAGTATGTAATTATTTTAAGGGGGTGTGTCAGTGCTTATAGGGAGTGCCCATGGAAATTTTCAGATTGTTTATGTAATCTCCATTGAGTGTCTCAGCATGTATTGGGGATCATGGTAGAGTGTGTCGTTATTTATAGAGTGTCTCTGGGGACTGTGTCGATATTTATTTGTGATCCCGGGGACGTTTTGAAGTGATTATATAATTTGTCTAAGGATTGTGTCGATAATAATAGAGCATGCCTGGGAGAGGGTCATTATTTATTGGGGATCTCGGGGGAGTGTGTCAGTATTTAGAAGTTGTCTCCAAGGAGGGGGCTGGTATTTATAGGGGTGCCCTGGGAGAGTGTCAGTATTTACTTGGGCTCTCGGTGGAGTGTGTCAGTATTTACAGGCTATTTCTAAGAAGTATCTCGGGTATTTATAGGGTGTGCGTAGGCAGAGGGTTATTATTTTTTGGAGCACTCGGGGGAGTGGAGAAGTATTTACAGAGCGTCTCTAGGGAGTGTGCGGTTATTTATAGGGAGAGTGTCAGTATTTATTGGGGATCACGGGTGAGAGTGTCAGTATTTTTTCGAATCTCGGGGGATGGGAGGTGTTGGGCTTGGGTGGCAGTGTCAGTACTAATTGGGCATCACGGGGGAGTGTGTCAATATTTATTGCAAATCTCGAGGAAGAGTGTCAGTTTTTATTGGGGAACTCGCGGGAGAGTGCCAGTAATTATAGAGTGTATCGAGCAACTCTGTTGGTATTTACAGGGTATGCTGGGGAGTGCGACAGCATTTACTGGGGCTTTCAGGGGAGTGAGTCTGTATTTATTGGGTATCTCGGGGGAGAGTGTCAGTATTTATTGGGGATCTCGGGGGAGAATGTCAGTATTTCTTTGGGAATCTCGTGGTGGGGGGGGGGGGGGCGGTTGTGTTGGGCGTGGGAGGGAATGTCAGTGTTTATGGGGGATCTCGGGGGAGTGTGTCAATATTTATTGCAAACCTCGGGGAACAGTGACAGTTTTTATTGGGGATCACTAGCGAGAGTGTCAGTAATTATAGAGTGTATCGAGCAACTGTTTTAGTATTTATAGGGTGTGCCGGGGAGTGTGTCAGCATTTACTGGAGCTTTCGGGGGAGTGTGTCTGTATTTATTGGAATTCCCGGGGGATTGTGTCATTAGTTATTGGGGATCAACGGGGAAGTATGTCAGTATTTATTGGGGCTCTCGGGGGAGTGTGTCACTATTGTTTGAGGCTCTCGGGGGAATGTGCCATTATTTATTGGGCCTCTGGGGAGGAGTGTGTCAGTATCTATTGGGACACTCACGGGAGTGTGTCGGTATCTATTGGGGCTCTCGGTAGAGTTTGTAAGTATTGTTTGGGGCTCTCTGAGCAGTGTGTCACTATTATTTGGGGTTATGGGGGCATTGTGGCAGTATTGTTCGGGGCTCTACGAGCAGTGTGGCTGTATTTATTAAACCTCCTGTGGGAATGTGTCAGTATTGTTGTGGCTCACGGAGGAGTGCGCCAGTATTTATTGGGGCTCTCGGGGAGGCAGTGTCAGTATTTATAGAGTGTCCCTAGGAAATCTGTCAGTATTTATTGGGGATTGCGGAAGAGTGTACCATTATTTTTTGAGGCACTTCGGGGAGTGTGTCAGTATATTTTCCGGTTCTCGCTAGATTGCATCAGTGTTTCTAGGGGCTCTCAAGGGAGTACATCTGTATATACTGGGGATTCCTATTCAATGGGCAAGTAGTTTGGGGGCTCTCGAGGGATTGTGGCAGTACTTTTTGGGGATCTCGGGGGAGTATATCAGTATTTATTTGGGTTCTCAGGGGAGTGAGTCAGTGTCTATTGGGGGTCTCTGGGAAATGTGTCATTATTATTTGGTGTTCTCGGAGGAGAGTTTCAGTATTTTTCTGAGCTCTTTGGGGACTGCAACAGTACTTAATTGCAATCTCGGTGGAGTGTGTCATTATTATATTGGGTTCTCCGTGGAGTGTGTCAGTTTTTATTGGGGTTCTTGGGGAACTTGTCATTATATTTTGGGACTCTGGGAATTGTGTCAGTATTTATTGAGGTTCTCAGAATAGTGTGTCAGTGTTTATTGGGGCTCTCATAGACGGTGTCAGTATTTATTGGGCACTCGGGCGTACCTGTGAGTATTCATTGGTGCTCTCAGGGCAATCTATCAATATTTATATTTGATCTCTGTGAGTGTGTCAGTATTTCTTGGGGATCTCCTTTGAGTGTGCCAGTGTTTAGATGGGGTCGCTGGAAAGATTGCCAGCTTTTACAGCCGTATGTACAAGGAGTGTGAAAGTGATAATACTGCGTGTCCATGGATTCCGTTTGTACTTCTGAGGAACCCCAGGAAAGTGGTGATTATGTATAGGGGTCATCCTGATAATGAGGTAGTAGTTATAAGTTATATCTTGTCTCTGAATCAATATTTATAGGGGGTGTCTGGGCAATTGTTAGTATTTATAGTTAGTCTCCGGGGAGTTTGTGAGTATTTACAATTAGTCTTCGGGCAGTGTGTCACTATTTACGGGGGATCCGCGAGAATTGAGTCAGTATTTAAAGAGGGCCCGTGGGATCGGGAGGCGATTATGCTGGATGAGTAAGACAGATACCCAGGGTAATGCCCTGTGGACCCGGGTTCGAATCCCAACACGGCAGATACTATCATGGCATCAGATCAAACATGGGTAAGTAAATCGCCTGCTGATTAACATCTAACGCACACACTCAGCTGATGAATTAGTGATGCTCCCTGTTGAGGAAGCACTGAGTGTGTTAAGTGTTCAGAATGCACTTTGTGTTGGTGAATTCAATATCCATCACAAAGAGTGCCCCGGTAGCACCACTGCTAACCGTGCTGGCCGAGTGATAAAGGTCATAGTTGCTAGAGACAGATGGGGAGGAAACCAACAAGAGAAAAAGATATACTTGACCTCATCCTCACCAAACTGCCTATTGTAGATGCATCTGTTGATGGCAGCGTCACCTCGAGTGATCGTTGCACAGCCGTTCTGGTGACGAAGTGCAGGTTTTATCTTGAACATACCCTCCATCATGTTGTCTGGCACTAAGACTATGCTGAATGGGAAAGATTTCGAGCTAGCCTAGCAATTCAATCTGGGCAACCATCAGGTGCTGCGGCCATCAGGAACTCAAGAACTGTACTCGAACACAATCTGTAACATCATGAATGGGCATCTCCCACACTCTACCGTTACCATCAACCGTGGTTCAATCAGGAGGGCATGCCAAGTTCAGCACCAGACATATCTAAAAATGGGACAATATTGCCCCAAAAGCCCATACTCCATCATCAGTAAAGTGAATGAATGGGTCATCAAAAATGCCACTTGCTTCACAATAAGCTGCTCACTGAGTAGCAGTTTGGCATCCACCAGGGACAGTCAGCTCTTGACGTCATTACAGCCTTGGTTGAAACATAGACAAAAGAGCTGAGGTGAAAGTGACTGCCCTTCACATGAATGCCGAGTGCATCATAAAATGTTTACAGCAAGACTGCAGTCAATAGCACAATGCGCCAGCCTAGCACAAGGGAAGCTGTTTGTGGTTGTTGGGGATCTGCAGGAGATCGCTACAGGAGTTCCAAAAAGTAGTGTCCTGGGCGCAACCACCTTCAGCTGCTTCATCAATAATAAATATTCCACCCAAAGGTCAGAAATGGGGATGTTGGCTCATGCTTGCACAATGAACATCAACATTCAACTCCTCAGATATTGAAGCCGATCGTGTTAATCTGCAGCAGGACCTGGAGAATAAACAGGCTTGGACTGACAAGTGACATTTGTGCTACGCAAGTGTCAAAATGACAACCTCCATCAAAAGTTAATCCAAACATCGTCCCTTGAAGTTCAGCGGCATTAGCATCAACTCATCCCCCATTATCAACATTCTGGGTGTTGAATTTGACCAGAAACAGAACTGGAGTAGTGATATAAGTGCTGTGGCTGCAAGAGCTGGACATAGGCTAGGAACCCTGCAACGAGCAACTGACATGCTTATTACCAAAAGCCTGTCCTCCATCTACAACACATACATCAGGAGTGTGATGGATACTCCACACCTGTGTGGGTGAATGCAGCTATCATAACACTCAAGGAGCTTGACACCATTCATTTAAAAAAAAAATAATTCTGCTTGATTGCCACCACATCGACAAACATTCACTCCCTCCACCACCGAAAACACAGCAGCATCTATGTGTACTATCTACAACCTGCACTGCTGAAATTCGCCAAGGCTACTTCGACAGCACCATGCAAAGCCACGCCCACTACTATCTAGAAGGACACCTGCTGCAGATGGAAAGAAACGTGACCGCCTGAAAGTTCACCCCGCCCGAGTCACTCATCAGTCTAATTTGGAAATATATTGGCCATTCCTTCGCTCTCGCTAGGTCAAAATATAGGATTTCCCTCCCTTACAGCACTGCAGATGTCTCGACACTACATGGACTGCAGTTTTTAAAGAAGGCAACTAGCGAAGGACAATAAATGCTGGCCCAGACAGCACAGTCCACATTCCATGAATGAATTAGAAATATTAGTAAGTATAAAACATCTTGGAAGTGTATCAATGTTTACAGGGAGTCGCAGGGGAGCCTGCTGCATTTGTACGGGTCTCTGTGATGTGTGTTGGCGCTTTGGATAGTTCCTGTGGATTGTGTCATGAATTTATAGAGGGTCTCCGTGCACTGTGTCAGTATTAATAGGGACCTCCTGGGGTGTGGCTCATTATTTATAGGTGATGCCCTGGTAATTTCTCAGTATTTATAGGGGACCACGTGGGAATGTATCAGTATTTAAAGATGTTCTACGAGACTGTGTCTGCATTTAAAATGTGTTCCCCAGTACAGTGCAATTAGGTAGAGGGGAGTTCATGCTCGTGAGTCTGTATTTGCGAGATTTCGCAGGGGTGTGAGAAAGTACTTGCAGGGTGCTGGAGGATATGTCAGACCATTGTCTCCTGGCCTCGGGACGTTTATCGGTATTTAGAGAGCTCAACGTGCTGTTTGTCTGTATCTAGCGAGATTCTTTAGTGAATGTGGCGGTATTTGCAGGGGATCATCGAGTAATAATCAGATGCTCACATTTGAACACCGAGAGTAATTCAGAATTCACTGTGTGGAAAGGGTAACATCAATGGAGTCCGTATTTCTTGTGGTGTGTCAGAGTATTAGTATTTCATGGTGGCCTCTGAGGAGTGTCTCAGTATTTCATGGGGGTCTCTGGGGCATGTGTCGGCATTTCCTGGGGGGGTCCCTGGGAAATGCGTCATTATCTCCTTGAAGTCCCTGGGCAGTATGTTTTATTTCATAGGACCCTATGGTGAGTTTGTCATTATTTCCCCGGGGTTTCTGGAAAATGTATGGTGTTTTCAGGGGACCCAGGGAGAGTATCCGAATGTCCCTGGGGCCCCTGATGAGTGTTTCCCTATTTTATGGGTGTCCCTGGGCAGTGAGTCCGGATTTGCTGCGTGTCACTGGGGAGTGTGTCTTGATTTGGAGCGGGCCCCTGTAGATTCAGTCTGTAAATCGTGGGGAACCTCTGGAGTGTGTTATGATATAATTGGGGTCCGGGTGGAGTGTGTTAGCATTTGCTGAGCGTCTGAGGCCTGTGTCGGAATTTACTGTGTTCCCCTGCGGGAAGTGTTGGGATTTGCTCGGGGCCCATTTGGTGTATGTGGCAATGTGCTTGGGGTCCCTTGGGAGTATGTCTGGATTTGATGGATTCCCTGGAGAATGTTTTGGGTTTTCCTGTGGGTCTCTGGGGAGTATGGCATTATTTCCTAAGTCCCGTGGGAACTGACTCGGGATTTGCTGCAGGTCTCTTGGAGTGAGGTTGAGATTTTGTGGGGTACCAAGTGAGTGTGACGGGATTTTTCCGGGGTACCTGTGGAGCGGGTGGGGATATGCTGGGCATATCTGGGGAGAGTGAATGGATAGGTTGGGGGTGCCTGGGGAGTATGTCGATACTTGTTAGGCTGCCTGGGGAGTGCGTTTGCATTTCCTGTGTATCCATGCTAAGCCTGTCTCTATTTAATTGGTGTCCCTTGGCTGGGGTGTGTGAACCGAATTCTGAATTTCCTTTTGCTTCCTGAGGAGTGCGTATGGATTTGCTCTGGGCTAGAGGTGACAGTGTTGGGATTTCCTACACGCCCTGAGGAGTGAGTGGGGAATTTGCTGATTGTCCCTGGGGAGTGTTTTGGGTTTTGCTGCTGGACAGTTGTGAGTGTGCACGTATTTTCTGCGGGTCCCTAGTGCGTTTTTCGGGATTTGCTCTTAGTCCCTGGCGAGTGTGTTGTGATTTTCTGGGAGCCCGTGGAGGCTGTGGTGGGTTTTGCTAGGTGATCCTCGGGGGTGTTACCATATTTGCTGCATGTCCCTGGGAAGGGTGACTGTATTTGTTGGTTGCCCCTAGGGAGTTTATTAGTGTTTATTTGGTTCCATTGAGAGTGAGTAAGGATTTCTGAGGGGACCCTGGGATTGTGCCGTAGTTTGATGGCAGTTGCGAAGGATCGTGCCTATTTTTGCTGCATGTCCCTGGGGAATAAGTCATTGCTTCTTTGGGTCTTTGGACAGTGAGTGTTGATTTGCTGGGGGGACTGGCAGAGTGTGTCGGGATTTGATGGAGGTCCCTGGGGAGTGTATCCGGATTTGCAGCTGGTCCGTGCGCAGCATGATGGGATCTGCCGCTTTTCGCTGTGGAGTGTGTTGGAATTTGCTGAGGGTCGCTGGAGTTTTTCTCAGGAATTGCTGTGGGTCCGTAGGGAGAGTGCAGGGATTTGCTTGGTGGCCCTAGAATCTGTTTTGGCACTTGCTGGCAGTTTTTGGCGTGCTAGTCATTTTTTCCTGCACGTCACTGGGGAGTTCCCCTGAAATTGCATGGGGACCCTGGCGACTGACTCCTTATTTCCTGGTGTCCCTGGAGAATGTGTTGGCATTTCCTATCAGACTCGACGGGCGTGTTGATCTTTTATTTCGGTCCCCAGGGAAAGTGTTGGGACTTCCTCTGGTTGTTTTGCAATGTCTCCATATATCCTGGAGTTCCTTGTGGAAAGTGTCTGTATTTACAGCTTGTTCATGGGAAATGTTCTGGGATTTACTTAATGTCCCTGGGGATTGATTCAGAATTCCCTGGGCAAAGCTATGGAGGGAAATAGGAGTTAGTTGGTTTCCCTGTGGAGTGTGATCTTATTTTAATATGCTTCCTCTGGTTTGTTCCAGAATTTGCTGGATGCTCCTGGGGACTTGGTCAAGATTTACTGCGTATCCCGGTGGAGTTGGTCAGGATTTCCTTGGGCAACCTGGGGAGTGTGTTGGGATTTGGTGCAGGTCTATGGGGGTGTGTTAATATTTGTTGTGGGCTGTGGAATGCTTCTACATATTTCTCTTGGCTCCCAGGGGAGGGAGTCGTGTTTTCCCTTGGATCCCACTGTAGTGTCCCCATGTTCCCTGGGGCTCCTTTTGGAATACTTCCCTCATTGAAGCCTCTTATTAGGGAATGTCGGGATTCGCTGTCGGCCTCTGGGATGTGTGTCGGGTTTAGGCGTTTTGTTTAACCTGAGGAGGGTGTCAGGATTTGCCTCGGGTCCCTATGGAGTGTTTCAGGATTTGCTGTAGGACCCTGGGGATTTTGTTGAGATTTGCTGGGTACCCCTGAGGAATTTGTTGCTAATTAATGCGGGTCCCTGGGGAGAGTGCCCGTATTTGCTAATGGCTCCAGTTGAATTTGTCAGGATTTGCTGTCATTCCCTCGGGAATGAGTCAGTCATTACTGTGGTTCCCAGGTGAATATGTCGGGATTTGCTGCACACCCCTGGGCTGTGTCTCAGGAATTGTTGCATGACCTTTGGAGTTTCTCTGAATATCCAGGGGGCCGCTGGCGAGTGGCTCCATATTTCCTGGCTGTCCTTGGAGAGTGTGTCAGTATTCCTTGCAGGATTCACGCGAGCATGTTGGTTTCCCTTGTGGGTCCCTGGGGTGTTTTTCAGGACTTTCTCTGGATCCATGTCAAGTGTCTGCATATTCCCTTGGGCAGCATGTGCAGTGTTTCTGTATTTGCAGCATGTCCACTTGGCATTATTCTGGGATTTAATTTAGGACCGTGGGAAGAGTGCGTGATTTGCTGGCCTTCACTTTGGGGTGTGTTGAAATTTGCTGGGGTCCCTGAGGGGCGAATTGGTATTTTTTGGTATTCTCCTGGGAGAGCATTGATATTTAATGTGGCTCCCTGTGACGTGTATGGGGTTTTACTTTTGTTCCCTGTGGAGTTTCTCTATATTTCCTGGGGTTTGCAGTGGACTGTGCCATATTTTCAGCCGTCCCCTGGGGAATATAACAGAATGTGCTGGTGGTCACTGAAGAATGTTTTGGGATTTTCAGTGGACCCCTTTGGAGCGTGTCTAGAATTGTTGTTTTTCCCTGTGGTATGCTTTGGGATTTGTCACAAGTCCCTCATGCACTCGTCAGGATTTGCTGTGCATCCCTGGGGAGTTTCATTGAATTTGCAGAGGGACCCTGGTGTTTGGCTATATGTTTCCTGCTATACCTAACGATTGTGTCGGAATTTTCTTTGGGACTCACGGGGGCATGATAATATTTCATGTTTGTCCCTGGGGAGTCCGTCAGTAATTGCACATGCCGCTTGCAAATATTTTGGGATTTATGTTAGGTCACTTGAGAGTGTGCAGCATTTGCTGGTGGTCCCTGAGAAGTGTATTGGTATTTGCTCGGGGCCCCAGGGATTTGCGTTAGTATTTCTATGGGGAAGCTGATGAATAAGTCGTGATTTAATTGGGGACCCTGTGGAGTGTGAACGTATTTCCTTACGGTCCCTCTGGACATTGTTAGGATTTGCTGGATGAACCAGGGAAATATGTCAGAATTTACTTGGAGTCACTGGGGAGTGTGTCCGAAATTTCTGTTTGCTGTAGGAGCTTGTTGATGTGTCTTGCAGACCACAGGGGTGGGAATCGGATTCTCATCTGGATCCCAATGGAGTGTCTCGATATTTCAAAGGGACTCCATGGAGACTCTGTTCATATTCCCATCCTGTTCAGGAATTTGCTGGGGGTCCCTGGGGAGATTGAATGTATTTGCTTATTGTTCCTGCTGAGTGTGTCAGGAGTTGCTGAGGCCCATGGGGAGCCTCTCTGGATTTGCTGCGGGTCCGTGTGGAGTGTGTGAGGATTTGCTGCATGCCCCTGAGGAATGTGTCAGGCGTTGCTGCGGATTCCTGAGGACAGTGACAGGATTTGGTGTGTCCTCCTGGGGCGTGAGTCGGGATTTCCGGCGGGTCACTGGGAATTGTGTCAGGATTTTCTGCCGGTTAATGCAAAGTTTTTTCCATATTTCCAAGCATTCCCTGCAAATAGGCTGCACGTTTCCTTGGTCTCCCCGGAGAGTGTCTTGGCATTATCTGTAGGACACAGCGGGGCGTGTTGATTTTTCATGTGTATCCTTTGAGAGCATTTTGGGACTACCTCTGCATTCTTGTAGTGTGTCGCCTCATTCCCTGGGAGACCATGCAAAGAATTTCTGTATTTGCAGCATGGCCTTGCCGAATGTTCCAGTATTTAACATTGAACCATGGGGAATGTGTGGGATATGCTGCAAATCCCTGGGGAGAGAGTTGGTATTTACTGGGAGTCCCTGGGAAGTGTCCTGGTATTTGCAGCGTGTCGCTGTGGAGTAGATTGGATTTCCCTTCTGGTCCATGGCGAGTGTCTCGTGATTTTCTTGGGGTCCCTGTGGAGTGTGATCGTAATTTCCATATGGTTCCTGGAGAATGTGTCAGGATTTGATGTGGACTCTTCCAGGATTTGCTACGGGTCCCTAGAGAGTGTTTTGGGATTTGCTGTGGGTCCACTGTGATTGTGCCCGGATTTGCTGTGCATCCCTGGGGAGTGTGTTGGGGTTTCCTCCGAGTTCCTGGGGAGTAGCTCGGGGTATGCTCTGTGTTCCTGGGGAGTGAGTCAGTATTTACTACATGACCCTGGGGAGTGGGTCGGGATTTGTTACATGTCCTTGGAGAGTGTGTTGGGATTTCATGCGTGTCCCTTGGGAGTAGTTGGGATTCATAGTGGTTACGTGTTGAGTCTGCCTGGATTTCCTGTGGGCCCGTAGAGCCTGGGTCTTAATTTGCTGAGGGTGCTTCGTGAGTATGTGACGTGTTGCTGCGGGTCACTGGGGAGTGTTTCTGGATTTGTGGCGGGTCCCTGGTGAGCGTGTCAGGAATTGCTGCGTGTCCCTGGAAAGCTTCTCTGATTTTTTACGAGTACTATGGCAAGGAGCTCCATGTTTCCTGGTGTCCCTGGAGATTTTCTCGGTGTTTCCCGTGGGATTCGGGGGGCTCATTGATATTTCTTGGTGGTCCCTGGCGGGTGTGCTGCAATTTCCTCTGGGCCCCTGTGGGATTTCTCCATATATCCTGATGGTCCTGTGGAATGTATCTGTATTTGCAGCATGTGCCTGTGGAATGATCAGGAATTTAACTTAACACCCTGGGGAGTGTGTGGTGTTTGCTGGTGCCCCTGGGGAGAGTGTTGTTACTTGCTGGGGGCTACCTTAGACTTTGTTGGTATTTGTTGGTTGTCACTGTGGGAAAGCCAGGTATTCCTTCATATCCACTGGGGGTGTATCGTGATTTACTTGGGGTCCCTGTGGAGTGCGATTGTATTTCCTTACGGCTCCTGGGGATTGTGTTAGGATCTGATGTGAGACGGTGTGCAGCTTTTCCGAGTTTCCAGGAGTCAGCTGGCGAGTGGCTCAACATTTCCTGGGTGTCTCTGGAGAGTGCGGCGATATTTCTTTCAGAACCCAGGAGGGTGTGTCCGGGTGCCTGGGAAGTGTCTCAGGGCTTCCGCTGGATAGATATGGAGTGTCTACCTCTTCCCTGGGGGACCAGGAGGTGTGTTTCCATATTTGCTGTATGTCCCCTGGGTAATTTCCTTGGATTTAATTTAGGACCCTAGGAAGATTGACCTAATTGCTGAACATCACTGGAGAGTGAGTTGATATTTGTTGGGGTTCCCTAGGGAGAGTGTTGGTAATTGCTAAGTGACGCTGTGGAGCCTGTCCCAGTTCCTGCATGTCCATTGGAAGTGTGTTGGGATTTACTTGTGGTCCCTGTGGAGTGCGATCATAATTCCTTACTGTCCCTGTGCAGTATGTCTGTATATGCAACATGTCCCTGTGGAATGTTCTGGGATTTAACTTACGATACTGGGGAGGTTGTTGGGATTTGCTGTGGCCCCTGTGCAAAGATTTGGCATTAGCTGGGGATCTCTTGAGGGTGTCTTTGAATTTGCTGGGTATCTCAGTCGATTATATCGGGTTTTCCTGCATGACCATGGGGAGAGTGTCGGGATGTGCTTGTGGTCCCTGTGGAATGTGATTGTATTTCCTTTTGGTTCCTGGGAATTGTGTCAGCATTTGATGGGGGCCCCTGGGGACGCTTCCAGGATTTGCTGCATGTCTGTGGGCAATCTTTCAGAATTGGCTGCGGGACACTGGGGAGTGTAATGGGATTTCTGGTGGGTCCCTTGGGTGTCTGTTGGGATTTGCTGTTGATTCCTTGTGAAAATTGCAGGATTAGCTGTGGGTCCCTAGTGATTGTTCCAGGATTAGCTATGTCTCCCTGGGGAATGTTTTGTGACTTGCTACGTGACCATAGCGAGTGTGTTGGGATTTGCTACGTGTCCCTGGAGAGTGTGTTGTGATTATCTAGGTGACGCTGAGGAGTGCTTGGGGTTCGCAGCGGGTACTTTTGGAGTGTACTGGGATTTCCTGACAGTTCCTGCGGTATGTGTCGTCGTTTCCTGAGGGTCCTTGATAAGTGTGTCAGTTTGTGCTACTTGTCTCTGGGGAGTGAGTGAAAATTTGCTGTGTGACCATTTCGAGTGCCAGTACTTACGGCGGGTCCCAGTGGAGATTGTTTGAATTTCCAGTTTACACCCTGGCAGGTGGCTCCAACTGTCCTGGAGCCTGTCCATAATTGCAGCATGTCCGGCAGAAAATTCTGGGGTTTATCTTAGGACCCTGAGGAGAATGCGGGATTTGTTGGTGGTCCCTGTGGAGAGTCTCGGTATTTGCTAGGGACCACGGGGAGGTTGCTGGTATTTGCTGGGAGTCATTTATTGTAAATCGGGTTTTCCTGAGTGTCCATGAGGAGTGTGTCGGGAATTTCTTGTGGTCTCTCTGGAGTGTGGCTGTATTTCCTTGAGATTCCTGTGAAGTGTGTCAGGATTTAACGGGGGCCCCTGGGGGCTCTTTTGTTATTTGTTGTGGTACATGGGGGAGTGTTTTGGTATTGCTATGAGTCCCTCGGGAGTGTATTGGGATTTGCTACGTTTTCCTGGAGATTGTGTTGGATTTGCTATTGGTCCTTGGGATGTGTGTTGGGATTCGGTGCGGGTCCGTGGGGATTGTGTTCAGGTTTGCTACATGTCCCTGGGGAGTGTTTAGGGATTTGCTACTTGTCCCTGAAAAGTGTGTTTGGATTCGCTACACGTCCTTGGTGTGTGTGTTGGGATTTGTTGCGTGTCCATGGGGAGTGTTTCTGGATATACTCCAGTTCCCTGTTGAGTGAGTCCGGATTTTTTACAGTTCCCTGGAAAGTGGGTGAGCAGTTGCTATGTATCCCTGGAGAGGTTGTTGGGATTTGCAACAGGGCAGTGGGGAATGCGTTTGGAGTTACTGATGCTACATGGGGAATGGGTCAAGTTTTGCTTAGGTCCCTGGGCAGTGTTTCATCATCTGATGTGGTTACTGGGGAGCGTGTTGGTATTTATTTTGAGTTCCTGGTGAAGGTGCCAATATTGCTATGGGTCCCTGCGAAGGGTGTTGGCACTTGCTGTGAGTTGCTGTTGAATTATTTGTTGCAGGTCCCTTATGAATGTGTCCGGATTTGGTAAATCGTCCTGGAGAGTTTGTTGGGATTTGCTACAGATCCCTGGAGGGTATTAGGGTTTGCTCTGGGTCCCTGGGCAGTGTGTCTGCAATTTTCGTGGGTCCCTGGTGAGTTTTGCTGAATTTCTAGGGGGAGACTGTCGAGTGGCTCCACGTTTCATGGTGTCCCTGGAGATTATGACGGCATTTCATGCAGGCTCAGGGGCGCGCGTTGATATTTTCTGCGGGTCCCTGGGGGATTTATTGGAATTTCCTCTGGATCCCTGTGGAGTTTCTCCATATATCCAGTGGTCCACAGGGAGTGTGGCCGTACTTGCAGCATGACCTTGTCGAATGTTCAGGGATTTAATCCAGGATCCTGGGGAGTGTGTGTGATTTCCTGGTGATCACTGGGGAGAGATTTACTTTTTCCTTGGGGCTGCGGGGCGTTTATTGGTATTTGCTGGGTGCCGCTGTGCAATAAATCGGGTTTTCCTGCGTGTCCATTGGGATTGTGTTGGAATTTACTTGGGGCACCTTTGGAATGTGATCGTATTTCTGTATGGTTCCTGGAGAGTGTGTCAGGGTTTGTTGGGGGCTGCTGAGGGCTAATTCAGGATTTGATGAGTTTCTCTGGAGAGTTTATTTGGATTTGCTGCGGTTCTTGCAAAGGCTTTTGGGGTTTGCTGTGGGCTTTAGGGAGCTTGTTGATATTTCTTGTGGCTCACTGTGGATGTGGCACATTTTCCTTTGGATCCCTGTGGAGTGTCTCCATATTTCCTGGAGGTCCTAGTGGAATGTGTACTGATCTGCTATGGGTCCCTGTGGAATTTGTCCGTATTTGCAGTAGGGCAAGTGGAAATGTTCTGGGATTTAATACTGGTCCCTGCAGAGTGTGCATGATTTCCTGGGTGCGCTTGCAGAGTGTGTTGTTATATTCTGCTGGTCCTCGAGAATGTGTTGATAGTTGCTACGGTCCCCTGGGCGAATGAGTCGGCATTTAATTTGTAACCAGGTGGATTGTGACGGCGTTTCCTATGGTCCCTATGGAGGGTGCTAGATTATGCTTGTGGGACATGTCAGGATTTGCTGCCGGTCCCTGGCGAATGCGTCAGGTTTTACTGGTGGTCCCTGGGTAAAGTGTCGGGGTTTGCTTCGTGCCCATGCATCGTGTTTCGGGATTTGTTGCGGGTTCCTGAACAATGTGTTGGGATTTACTTGGGGGTCTGTTCAGTGTGTGACAGCATTTGCTGCAGATCCCTGGGGAGTGTGCCTGTGTTTGCTGCTTCTCCCTGAGTAGTTCATCTGAATTTCCAAGGAGTTCCTGGTGAGTGGCTCCATGTTTCATTGGTGTCCCTGGGGATTGTGTCGGTATTTCCTCTGGATCCTTTTGGAGTGTCTCCATTATTCCTTTGTGACTATGCTGATATTGTCCGTATTTGCAGCGTGTCCTGGCACAATGTTCTCGGATTAAATTTCGGACATTGTGGAGTGTGCAGGATTTGCTGCAGGTCCCTGGGAAGTGTGTCGGCATTTGCTCGAGTCGCTGTGAAGAGAGTTTATATTTTCTGGTGTCCCATGGGGAATTTGCTGTAATTTGTTGGGTGTCGCTGTGGAGCATGTCGAGTGTTCTTGCATGCCCATGGGGAGTGTGCCGTGTTTTGCTTATGGTCCCTGTGAAGTATGCTTGTATTTCCTTATGGTTCCCAGCAGAATGTCTTGGGATTTGCGTTAAGCTCTGCTGAGCTTGTTGATATTTCATGTAGCTCCCTGGGGAGTGTGTGGGGGTTTCCTCTGGATTCCTGCGTGATGTCTCCATCTTTACTGGAATTTGCTGCGGTCTGCACTCATTTTTGCAGCCTGTCCCTCGGTAGACTGTTGGGATTTTGTGGTGGTTCCAGCAGAGTCTGCTGGGATTTGCGGTGGGCGCCCTGTGTGTGTGTCCAGAATTGATGTTTGTCCCTGAGGTGCAGTTTTGGATTTGCTGCTTTTCCCTGTGGAGCGTGTTTGGATTTTTTGCGGGTCGCTGGGGAATGTGTTGGGATCTGCCAGTGGTCCCTGTATGAGTGTTGGGTTTGCTGTGGGCCCCTTCGAAGTGCAGCCAGAATTGGTGTTGTTTCTTGCTGTGGGTGTTGGGATTTGCTGCGGGTCATTGGGGTGTGTGTTGGGATTTGCTCCGAGTCCCACGGAATTTTGTTGGGTGTCAATGAGGGTGCGTGCGGAATGTGCCAGCATTTGCTCTGTGTTCATGTGGAATCTTCTTGGATTTCATTTAAGACACTGGGGAGCGTTCAGGCTTTGCAGCGGGTCCCTTGGAATTGTGTTGGTATTTGCTGGGTCCTTGATCAGACATTCGGAATTTGCTGAGGCTTCCGGGGGCCTGTGTCAGGGGATTTGCTTCTGCTCCCTGAGCAGTGTGCTGGGATTTGCAGCCTGTCTCCGGTGAGTGAGACTGGATTTGATGCCGGCCCCTATGGAGTGACTTGTTGCTGGATCCCTGGGTGTGTGTCTGGATTTTCTGCTTGTCCCTGAAGTTGTTGTTGGCATTTGTTGTGTGTCCCTTAGAGTGTGTCCAGATTTGCTGCCGATCCCTGCTGAGTCTGTTAGGACTTGCTGCGGGTGTTTGGGGAGTTTCTCTGAATTTCCAGGGGTACACTGGCGAGTATCTCCATGTTGCCCCGTGTCCCTGGAGAGTGTGTCGTTTTTCTCCTGTAGGACTCAGGGTGGCGCATTGATGTTTCATGTCGGTCCATTTGGTATTTTCCCTGGATCCTTGTGAATTGCTTCCACATTTCCTGAATAACAAGGCAGAGTGTGTCCCCCTTTCAGCATGTCCCTGCAGAATGATCAGGGACTGATCTTTAGACCCTGACGAGTGTGCAGGATTTGCAGCTGGTCACTGGGAAAGAGTTCGTATTTGCTCTGGATCCTTGTGGAGAGAGTTAGTGTTTGCTGCCCATCCCTCCGAGTAAGTATGGATTTGCTCCACTGATTGAGTCTGATTGAATCATGATCTCATGATTGAGTCTGGAATTGATGCAGGCCATTGCGGAGGGTGTTGGAATTTGCTGGAGCTCCGTTGGGAGTGAGTCTGGATTGGTTGTAGGTCTCTGGAGAATCTATCAGGATTTGCTGTAGTCGCAGAGAAGTCTCTGTACTTTCAGGCGAAACCTGGCGTGTGGCCCCATGTTTGATGGTATCCCTGGAGAGTGAATCGGTATTTCATATGGGACTCGAGTTCGGGGCGGGGGGGGGGGGGGTCGGGGCGGTGCTCCGGAGGTGCTGTGTTGCGTTCATATTTCCTATGCTTCCCTGGGGATTGTGTCAGAATTTCTTCTGGATCGCTGTGGAGTTTCTCCATATTTCCTGGTGCCCCTGTGTAGTGTGTCCATATTTACAATGTATCTCCAGGAAATGACTTGGGATTTACTACTGGTACCTGCGGAGTTTGCAAGATTCACAGAGGTTGCTTGCAGAGTGTGTTACCATGTGTTGCTGCTCATTGGGATTGTGTTGGCATTTGCTGGAGCCTCCTGGATGAATAAGTCGCCATTTAATTGCGAGCCTTTTGTTCTGTGATGGTATTTCCTTACAGTTCCTGCAGAGTGTCAAGGGATATGCTAGGGGCCATTGGGAACTTTTCAGAATTTGCATCATATTCCTGGCGAGTGTGTCGGGATTTGTTGCATTTCCCGAGGGAGTGTGTTGGGATTTGCTGGGTGTCCATGGGTAGTGTTTTGGTGTATTTGATGAATGGACCACAGGAGACTCAGGTACAGGTTACAATTGTTTAATCGAGCAATTGCAAGGAGGGCACCATCTCAATGCAGCTTTAGACAGGACGCTGCTAACTACAAGTGTTCACCATATTTATACATTATTGATCACATACAAGAACATGCCCCAGATTCCGATCTTGTCAACATAAATGTTCACGTTAAACAGATAGGTCTCTGGTGCAAATGTAACCTTACTTTCAGCCAGGCAGAGATCTGCCTTCCTATATAAGCTGGGACCATTTGTTCTTCGACTATCTGTTTAAGAGCACACTTAATCTATGTTATTGCCATCCTCTGACTCCAGTCTTAATCCCAGGACCTTGCTGGTGATTGCAAACCCTGAGGATGCAGAGTCTGGGACTGTATAAGTTTAATCCGGTTTAACTATGTACTTTTTGATTTACTGATTTGTGCTTGCCTGCCGATAGCTTCTATTTTAAGTAAGTTATTCCCTTGTAATGACATCTCCATTGACACAAATTTTCATTTACTTTCTTCCCCCTAACAGTTACCCCTTTTGCATCTTGGCCTAGTCCAAGGCAGCCAACTTCAGTAGTGTCCACTACCGCAGCCACGCCCCCCACACCCCACCCCTCGCCCACATGACCCTTTATTCAGCATCACCAATTGATGCTGGTCAATCCATCTGGATCTCCTGATCCTTTATTCCAAACATCTGGCTTACCAGATTCATACTCCATTTACTAAAACTCCCCCAACGCCTACTGTTTTCATGACTTCCGTGGGCGATGAATCAAGTATGTTAGATAAATAATCAATATCAGCTGAAGTATAACTAGGGCATGGGAGATAATCCAAAGCCAGAGTTTTTACTGTAAATTTCAGCCCCAGTCCCACAGTTCCGTCCACCATGTGGAAGAATATATTTGTTCAATATCCGTCTTTAAGTCTCTAATCTGTTGCTGCAGTGTATAGTAAGTTGGGCATGTCTGCTGACCTTGTCTCCAAATCGCGGTGAGATGCTCTGGTAATAATGGAATTCCATAGGAGAACTGGTTGAAGTACTCTGCCAGGTTATCCTTAAGGCTTTCCTTGACCTGAATAGTAGTCGTTCCTTTCTTTTATATTTTGAGCAGTTCCACTTTCCCTACCCTTGCTGATGCCTGTGGGTGTAGGCACACTAATTGATAATGGAATGGGGCAGATCTGGTTACCCCCATACTGGATTCTTTCTTGCTACATGGTGATACAATATCTTCCATTCCCTGTATACATAACATGGGTTGGTTCATTTGCAGCCCATTTATTTTCCATTGTAAAGTTTGATGTTGATTTAAATCCACTTAGCTTCATCTGTCTCATATATCGGACGTGCAAAATACTGCGGTGGCCTCTATCCTACACTCTTCTAATGTCATACTAACTATATTCCCTTCTATGTCTACTGCATATGGTGGAATGACACGATACCTAATATAGTAACCCTCCCGTATAACCCCAATATGTTCTACTCTATATAATGTCCTGCCAGGTGTCGACATAGGTGTAACAGGTATTACTACTACAATACCAATTAGCTTATTGCCATTCACAATACAGTCAACATTAATTCTGTATACATGAGTCAAACCTCTGAGCTGGGAACCGGTCATGCCTTGTGTTGTGAAAAATAAAATGAATGCTTATTACTTACCCATCAAAGGGACAACCTATTCATTAATCTGTCTTAACTTCTCTCCGGCTTGTTACAACGCCCATGATGCATAGGTGCAGCAAACATCCTTTCTGCTTGGTCCATCTGAAGTATGGTTCCCTATTTCAATTAATTTAATGATAGTCCCTGCATGGCATTCAAACACGGTGGCCAGGCTTCAATTAACCGTGTCCCGTCCTGGTCCATTTCTGATTGGGTATTCTGGTTCCCCTGTTCCCGCTTTGAAATCTCCTTAAGCTTAAAGCTCAGGGTACGGACCTTCAGATCTACAGTTGCTGGGTCGAAGGAATTAACAATTGATGTCTCTCTATTGAATAATGCGGCTGCATCATTTATCAGGCTGTGCTTCCCTCGGTTTGCTTTTGCGTGTAACAGCATCCTGTTGTTAAATTTCACCACTTCAGCCATCAACTGGCCTGTCAGAGCTGTATGGAGTACTTGGGTGTGGGTTGCTCCTATTGGGGCAGGGAAAACCGGATATGTTCAAGAATCCGGCTACCAGCTCCTGGTGTACATTGTCATATAAAACTTCTGTTTAACCAGGGCCAAACCAGTCGTCGGTGCTGGACAAGGTGGGAGAGTCGCTGTGCACTGAAATGCTCCAATTAACTATACTCGGATTGTGGAAATAGGTGTGGGAGGTGGCTGGGTAGTGATACTAATTTCCTCTTTTGGGTGGGCCTCCCACGCCCGATCTGAAGCAAACCGTTAGTACAATACGAAAGCACTTGCTCTCCTGCTGTTACATTTATCATTCCACATTGCGTGTCACATTCGTTACCGTCCGTGCTGTCCTGCGATGCGGAATGAGCTGTGATGATCCCCGACCTTGTTGCCAGTACTGACACGCCCACGACCAGGCTCGTAGAGCTGTGGAGACATTAACATCGGCTCCCGTCCTCTGGGTTTACCGCTTGGTCAACTGCCATGTATCTTTAACTGTGTGTAATGCCTCCATTTACTTCACGTTCTCGTATCTGCAAGTGTGTATGTCTCACCTGTGATAATTAGCTCTTATGGTCCATTGTTGCTCTTTGGATTTGTCTGCTTACCTATACTTAATCACCTGTTGGTCTCTGAGTTCCTTCCTTAACTCATGCAATTGCTTACTTATTTCCCTCATATAGTCTCGTAACTTTCCTTTCAGTGGTCCTCCATCTCCCACTACTACTATGATTCTCTCGGGTAACTGCATTGTTCTCCTTGTGATTATTCCAAATGGGGTGAAACTGGTGGTTCTGCATGGGGTAGCCTTAAGGCACATCAGAATACTCGGCTGTTCCCTGCCGCTTGAATTGCTTTTGTGATAGATTGTTTTTTCTTAAGTTAGATCATCCTTTTCACCATCCCCGAGTTCTGTGGCTGGTAGGGAATATAGAATCTCTGTTTATACTTAAATTTATACAATTCTTTAATGACACTCCCTGTATAATGAGTTACCTGATCTGAAACCATCTGAGTAGGCACACACACTCCTTCCAGTTTACTCTCTTCTGCTGCTGTCTCATGTCAGACCTCAATTCCTTAAACAGGTCTACAAAGCACCTTCTTATCCTATATTTGAGAGCTCAGTATTTTCACTTCCGCAGACGGTTCTCTCTGGGAGCTGCTTAACTATCTGTCGTCATAGTGTTAATCCTGTGGCCTTACTTTTCCTAGCTCGCAGGCATATTAACACAATCAGTGGTACATCTATTTAGCTTTTTTCCAGCTTTCCTTTACCTGTATCCATCTTGTGGTAAATTGTTGTTAAGTATTATTTTTCCTTACATGTCAGTTCCAGAACAACAGATTGCACGTAGTTTTACCTCTATTTTTTTTTTCCCTCACAATGATCCTCCTAGGCTTATCTTGATTTCGGTTTATCTATTTCCTTTTATCGTTTATATTGTTTCCTTGCTCTTTAGGCCATATTAACTGTACAATTTGAACGAGGATCGCTGTCTCTTGATACTTCGTATCTGCTCCTCTGCGTTTCCAATGCCTCAGTCGATAGCCAGATTATCAAATACACCTCTTTTAAAAAGGTTTTTTCGTATTGTGTCTGCTTACCCTAACTCTAACTTTGCACATGCAACAGCTACCATCTTATCTACTTCCAGGTTGCCTGGAGAGACTTCAAAATAGGTAAAAAATTCTCAGAACAGTTTTAAAAACAGAAATCAGGATTTGACATGTTTTGTTTCCTTATCTTCTTCTCAAACATTTTATTGTCTCAAAAGTAACCCACTAAATTGTGCCTGACCCCTTTCTTTTACATTTATCAAGATTCATTAACTCGGCCAAAATTTGGATTTCTGCCAAACTTTGTCAAGGTCTTGAACTTAGCTTCGTATTTTGGGAACAGGCTTACAAATACAAAAGCTTGCGGGATTTGAATTAGTGCCAATTGTTGTCAAACCTTTAAAATGAAAATTCCCCTTTGAGAAATTTTCAGGAACCGAACCTTAAATTGAAAACTTTTTTAGAAATGTAATTTACACTATCAAAATTAAAATTAGCTCTTTCTTATGTGTAGTAATTTGTATCAAATTTATAATTTCCACATGCTTATGGACTCATTTTTTATCTTCAAAAGCATCCTACTCATTCAAAAGTAATCTTCTGAAGTGCACCGCAATCCTTGTCCCAACTTCAAATTACAGTGCTGTTGGGATGCAGTTTTAGTTTCATATTTAATTAATCTCTTCATAACAAACTGCTTTTTATCCATTGGAACCAACTTGGCCTTGGTTTTATGTCTTTTGGTTTAACTAGAATCCCTTGAACTTCATGTAATATTTGCCCTCAGATTTTAGAATACTAACTCTTTTAATTTAAATGTAATGCGTATTTATCAATCCCAATCAGTTAGAAGCTTGTGATGCTAGTCTGCAAGTGGAGGTGGGTACAAAGTTTGGTTCATCTAACCCTGTCTAGCTTCATGATACCTTCAAATTGCGACTCTTTTGCCAGAGATCTCAACTCAAACCTTATACTCAAAACTTTGGAACATTTTAGTATAGTTTTCCTATGATGTAACATGGGAATTTCAACCCTAAGTTGCTGAACGGCACACACAAATAACAAGTTACGTAAGAAAACACATTAAAGCTCACATAAAAATGCTGCCTTGCACACAAACAAACATACATTTAGATGTATGTATTTATCTTCCTGTATCCTTAACTTAACGATCATAAAACTCCCGTATTCTAAATGAAACTTCAAATAGCAGTGGGGGAAATAAAGGGATCTTGAAGGCTCGACCGATAGGGACAATCAAACTGATGAAAGCTCACAATTCCCCTGCCTATCAGTGCTTATTAACTGCTCTGGGGGTACGCCCGTTTTTTCTCTTTCTGTCTTTCTCCAGCACAAGCAACTTTTGTAACTTAGATCATATCATTTTTTGACTGCAGGGGTAAACTTCCCCAGTTATTCCCTGGACATTTTGCATTCACGAGTATGTGATTATCAATGGGTTGGATTTCATGGACATCTTGCATTTCCCGCTGTTTGGTCCAAAAATCAGTGCTGCTTATGTGGAGTTTTAATTGTCAGCAGTTCTTTTAGCAAATAAAATGGTTCTCAACCGGGCAGAATGGTACGTACTTAATTTTCTCCGTAGAGCCTCTCTGTCTCTTCATCCTCCACCTATTCCTCAGCCCGCTTTCTCCCTTCAGGTCTCAAATAGCCTTTCCTGACTTTCCTTTTCCTAACACTTGTTGCTATAGGGGGCCATGGGATTCAGTGGGCACAATTGGGTGGTTGGTTCATATGAGGTTGGAAATGCTTCAGATCCTTCAAAGGTTTCTCCTTCGGAGCTTTCCCCCTCTTGATCGGTGTCAGTGCAGGATGCTGCTGCCAATCTTCTGATCTGTCCTAGATCTGACCTTTTTTTCTCTTTCTCTAATTGACTGGAATTTAGTATTAACCCTTCTGCACAACTGGAGGCACAGTGTGATAATAATTATCCTACCTTTCTTTTCCTTATCATTTTTTTTGCTCTAACTGCCAACTTTTTTGTTTTGCGAGGTTTCCCTGTGGGGTCCACCTCTCCTTCTGCATTTCAGTGATTATTTTTTGACTGTTGTCCCGCTATGAACCTCGCAATGGAGTGTGTGGTTCTCAGTCGAGTTGAATAGCGCTTTTTTGTTTCCCCTCATAGAATTGCATTCCTATTTTCTGGATATCTCTGGATGGTATCTTTGCATGGTCCTAACAACTTAGTTATCTGCGGTATGTATGTACAGTTTAACAGGGGTCTCACCTGCCTGCCCGGTTTCCGCTAAGTTTATATTTCAAACTGTAACCATATCAGCACGGCCCTGCCTCCCCTCACTGGGTCCTGGCCCCACTGCGCGTCTTCGGCTCCGGTGATATTTCAAACCATAACCATGCCAGCATGGCTTTGCATCCTAATTGTTCAGTCCTATCTGCGCAGCTTTGCACCACTAGCATGCCTGCACAGCACCGCATATTACACCTGCCGCCTCCTATCTCCTGTCCTGAGTACTCCTCTTGATTATTTTATACTTGACTGGACCGTTCTCGAGTAGGCCTACTGTACTGAAAACTGATGGTAAATAAAAGTACTCACCCACTTTGCAGAGCCATCCTGAAAATCTGATCCAAGTGTCCTGCCCACTATGCCGAATAGCTGCGGTGTCTTTGGTGAATAGACCACAGGAGACTCAGGTACAGGTTAGGATCATTTATTCGAGCAATTACAAGGGGGGCACCTTCTCAATGCAGCTTGAAACAGTACTCTGCTAAACAAGAAGTGTGCATCATATTTATAAATTATTGGTCACGTTCAAGAACAGTTTCCAGATTTGGATCTCCTCAACATATAGGTTTACATGAAACAGACAAGTCTCTGGCACAAATGTACATGCATCATCTGCCCCCACCTACACACAGGCTGAGACCTGCCTTCTTATCTAAGCTGGGACATTCTGTCCTCCCCATATATGTTGAAGAGCACACTTAATCTATTTTATTGCCATCCTCTGACTCCAGTCTAACTCCCAAAATTCGTCATCTATCACATTTACATTATATTTCGTTCTATATGGCCTCGCTGATGCTCTCAAGCCCTGATAATGTGCAAGGTTCAGCATTCTCTCTATTCCAGCCTGAAGTTTAAATGTTACCTGCTTAGCAATTGTGGTTTTGCATGCTGGGATATTTTAAGTCAAGTCCATTGATCATTATTGGATTCCGTTATTTCCTCCTAGCAAGGGATGTGATGCAAATGCAAAACTATGGCCAAAGTCAACAATCAACCAGGAGCTCTAGAATAACAGAACAGGCTCAAGGGAATAAAGGATCATGTCTTCAGTTTCCAATTGGGTATGACACAGGGTACAGAGTTCAACGATTTCACAGCATGTTATCTGTCTTCATGGCGATTGTTGCTGGTTTGGGATTGACACCTTGTTTTCTTCACAATACAGTCGGATGGCTGCTATGCAACCATTCACAATCTCATCTGCTCACTCCTTTCATTTAGTTACTCTCACCGTTGCAACTCTCTTCGTTTTCTGCACTATAAAACCTTTGTTTATTGCCCGTCATTAGCACAGACTTCTGTTTTTGTACATCCTGCCGCTCATGCACTAAATTGTCTAAAAACCAGTAATATTCATATATTTCTTCAGTTCTGATGAAGTATCATCGACAATCGTTTTCTGTCATTAACAATAATTCCAGCGTTATTAGTTTTCTTTAGGTCTCCAGTATCGAGGTAATTTTGTTTTTTTACCTGACAGGATGGTGGAATCAGATACAATATGGCCCTGAAGTGAACCTATTTAGATTGTGGTAGGGGAAAACTGGAATTTGGAACAAAATGGACAGCTCATTCCAAAAGTCCGCACTCAATGGGCCGACAGGGTCCCTTTTGAACGGTAGGCTTCTATGGAACTACGAACTTCAGTTACAATTGGACGGGGCAAATAGAAAAGGCTCAGGACGTGAAAGTGATGGATGAATGATTGCGGGCAATTGGCTCGTGTTTTGTACCGAACACTTAATAAATTAACACGTTTTTTTTCATTTGTCCAGCTGCGGTGATCGAGTGGTTAAGGTGTTGTGCATGATCTTTGTACAGGGGGTTCAAAGTGAACATTCAAACACTGCTCGCAGCCTCCATGATTGAATTGCTTATGTTCCTGACTCCCTGACTTGAGAATATATAAAATGTAACCCATTGGCATAAAGCTTGGAAACAGAAAGATTTTTCCCAGATCAAATGGATAGTGTTGATTTGTTAGAAACTGTACATACTAGTAAATGAGAAAGGAACAGGAGTAAGCCATTCATCCCCCGAGCATTCTCCACCATTTAACAACATCTTAGCTGATCTGATAGTAACCTATAATCTTTATCGCACCTACCCCTGAAAGCCTATCACCATCTTGCTTACCTAGAATGCATGCACCTCTGCCTTAAAAATATTCAAATACTCTGCTTCCCCCACTTTTTCATGAAAAGAGTTCCAAAGACTCAAGAGCTTCTGAATTTAAAACAATTCGCTTTATTTCTGCTTCAAATGGGTGAACCCTTATTGTTCAACCATGGCACGACTTCTAGATTCTCCCACAAGAGGAAACATCCTCTCCACGTGCACCCTTTCAAAACTCCTCAAGATCTTGTTTGCTTCATTCAAGTCACCTCTTACTTTGCTAATTTGCAGCCGACACCAGCCTAGTTGTCCAACCATTCCTTATCAGACAACACACCCATTCTAAGCATTCATCTAGTAAGCTGTTCTGAACTGCTTCAAATGCATTGTGATCCTTCATTAAATATAGTGACGAATACTGTACTCAGTACTCAAAATGTGGTCTTACTAGTACCCTGCACAACTGAAGCATAATCTCAATGCTTCTGTATTCAGTTGCCCTCACAATAAATAGCAATATTCGAATGGCTTTCCGAATAACTTACTGTACTTGCAAACTCGCCTTTTATAATTCAGCAACAGGCTACACAGTTGCCTCTGCACCTCAGAGCTTTGCAATCTCTCACAATTTCGACAATATACTTCTCTTTGATTCTTCCAGCCAAAATGCATAATTTCACATTTTCCTACGTTAAACCCAACCTTCCAGACCTTTGCTTACAATTTTTACCTATCTTTATATATTTTCAGCCTCCTTAATTTCTCTTCCCTACCTATCCATGTTTCATCAGCAGATTTCGCAACCATCCCTTCAATCCTTTAATCCAATAATTGGAAGAAGTTGAGGTCCCAGCAATGATCCTGTGGCATTCCACTCAGGACATCTTGCCAACCTGAAAAATACCCATGTATGAAAACTTCCAGGTTCCTCTTAGTCAGCCAATCTTAGACCAATACCAATATGTTAATCTCTGTACCATGTGATTTATTTTCTGCAATAGCATTTGATATGGCACTTTATCAAAACGGTAAATGGATGGGGCGAAAGTCAAGACGTTAAACCAATGAAGACCAAGCTGGTTTCGCCTCATGCAGTTAGATTGATTTATCTAAAAAAATAATCAAACCTGCAATCTTCTCATAATATCGCAAGGTGCACTGCAATCAAACCACTTAATTGGCAGCTCATACAATCCACACGCTGAAAAGGGCACTAATGCAAGCGATGAAAAATAAGCAGCATGGTCGCCTTTAACTTCAATTTTCTGGTCACTTTGTTAATCAGCAGATCCCGGGCAGAAATGTATGTGAACTCGATTCCTATTTCTTGCTGTCTCTCCTCACAGATATTTCAGTTTTCTGCCCTCTGCAAAACTCTTTGACTCTTGAAGTCTCTCCAAAGTTGCCTCGTTAAATCGACATGTTAAACCTAAGCTCAGCCCTTACATTTAAACCAACGACTGCTTATTTAACGAAATACTTCCTCATGATTGTAGGTGCAATTTGACCCAGTAACCTGTTGTTCGGGGGAACACCTGATCGCAGAAACATAGTACATATGAGCAGCAGTAGGGACTTCAGCCCTTCAAGCATGCTCCGCCATTCAAGAATATCATGGCCGATCTGATTGTGATCTCAACTCCAGTGTCATGTCTTTGCTCAATATCACTCGAATCATTTGTCTACCATAATGTATCCAACTCAGCCTTGAATGAATTCAAGGACCCATCCTCCACTGATTGTGTAGCGACAGGATTCCACAGTCTATCGATATCCAGAAAAAAATATCCTCATCTCCTTGCAGAAAGGGTGGCCCCTTATTTTTAAACACTGACTGCTGATTGTGGCCTTGTCCACTGGTCACACATCCTTCCGGTATCTACCCTTTCATGTACGCCAAGGGTGTGATATTTTACCATGAGATCATCTTTTATTCTTCTAAACTCTAATGGACACAGGCCCTGTATATTCAAATTTTCTTCAGAAGATAAGTCCTTCATCCCAGGAATGAGTTGAATGAATCTTCTCTGAACTGTTTCTAATGTATTAATATACACATTTGCTTTCAAGTAAGGAGGCCAAAACTGTGCACAATATTCCAGGCGTGACCTCACCAAGGCCCTGGACAGCTGCAGTAAAGCTTCACTCTTTGTATATTTCGTACCTCCTCACTAAATATTAATATTTCATTAGCCTTCATAATCACTTGCTGTACCTACACAATAACTCTTTAGTGATTCAGGCACAAGGTTATCCAGAACCCTCAGCATAAATATAGTCAGTTGAAGAAGCCCTTTGTGCTGGCTTGGAACCTGAGACTTTGGGTCACGGATTAATAAAATCTCCATATTTTCCATGCAGAAAGGGAGCTGAAAGGTTAGATCACCGTTCTGTACACATTTATTGATGATTATATTTTAAACCAATATCTTAAAACAATCTATTGATGTACATGGCAAAAGTGAGTTAGTTCCCAGTTGCCCACAATATCTGAATAACAGAACAGAATCCGGGGACCGTGTGGTCTCACCCAAAGCAAAGCTTAGGAGACAGCGACTCAGCTGTCGATGCAGATCAACACTCTACAGCCTCCTGGACTGAACACTGAGTTGAAAACTTTTAGACCATCACCATTAGCTGATGGTCCCACTTTTCCTCACAAGGTATGCCTGTTTTTGATTAAAATGCATTTCCAAACTGATTACTGACTTTGCTCTCTACCACGTAGGAGAGCCGGAATGATCCTGCATTTAAATAAGCCTCTCAATCTAGGATAGCCCCTTCATCCTGGGGACCAACCAGTGAACATTCGCTGTGCTACCTCGAATACAGCTGCATGCTTTTCACTCCAATGAGATAGGAAAGAGGACCACAATCACAGAAATGCAAACACATACTTCCATCAAACACGCATGCACACACTACACACAAGACCGCACGCACAAATTAACAGACAGGGGCGGAAGAACTGACATAAAGTCACAGATATACATACACATAAACATACATATATGCACAAAACACGCTGACACATGCATGGAAAGACAAATGCTTATGCAAAACACACACATAGAGAAAAGAAAACACAGAGAGAAACGCACCAATGCATGCAGATAATACACACGAACACACGTTCACACTCACACACGGACAGAAACGCAAACACATAAAATCACGGACATTCTTATGTAAACAAACAATCTCACTCTCTCTCTCTGTCTCTCTCCCTCTTTTTCTCTCTCTCTCTCTCTGGCACACATACAAGCAGAAAATCACACAGGTGTACTTGCACACCCAACCATAGAATCATACTTTAAACAGACACACACACACAAAAAGTGCATAGAGAGACACACAAACTGACGCAAAATCATGGGTGCACATAAACAGAAACATTTTTGCTAATGCAAGGAACCATAAAAGCTCACACAAAGAAACAAAAAACACATAGACATAAACACACAAACAAAGAAACAAACAGAGAACACAATGAAACACAAAGAACATAGACATAAACGCACAAAGAAAGACACAGAGAGAAACACGCACAAATGGACGAAAAGAAAACACACAAACACACACATACACAGGCACATAGGCACACATATTATCAAACACACATGCTCTCACATAAACACCTTCTATCTTTCTGTCTCTCTTTCACTATTGCTCTGCCTTATACACACACACACACACACACACTTGCCCACGTGCTTACACGCACACACAAATCACGCTCACACACAAACAGATACACTGCCAAACACACACGCTATCAAACAAACACTAGTTCTGTATCTGTCTCTCGCCGTCAATTACACATGCATATGCACAAACAGGAACGCACACTGAAGCACACATTACGTACACATGCATACACGTAAACACACAGTCACACAAAAAACATTTCTTCTATCAGGTGCATGCAAATACACACAGTCGCACACACTCAAACAAACATACACACAGAGACACACACACGCCATACATACACACTGTCACAAAAACACACGTTACGTCTCTTTCAATATTTCACTCTCAAGTGCACATACACAAACAGGAACTCACCATGAAGCACACATCATGTACACGCACACGCACGCATGCACACACACACACACACACACACACACACACACACACACGCTCACACACACAGTCACTCAATTAGCACTCACTCTATAATGTGCACACAAATACACACACAAACGGAAACCGACCAAGCAAGCACACGCATACTCACACAATCACACAAAAAGTACACTCACTCTAACACACACACACGAGCATACGAACATACTCAAACACAGACACACAAATACAACAACACAGACAGATAGAGGCATACACAGACACACATGCACGCACACACTGCCAAACACACTTGCAATGAAATTAGCACACTCCTTCTTTCTCCCCCTCAGTCTTTCTCTTTCTTTAGCACACACAGACACGTAAATGTATAAACAGAAACTTGCCTGTAACACACACACGCATGCACACACACTCACTCACATACAGATGTGCAACACTTCCACACAGAAACGCAAGCACTCACTGTCACTGTCACAAATAACATCACGTGCACATAAACACTCAGGGATGCACACAGGCATGTGTGTGCGCCTGCCCGCAGACACATACATACACACACACACACAAATACACACCCAAACACATGCACAAGTGCGTACGCACACACACACACACACACACACACACACACACACACACGCATGATTATGCATACTCAGACACACACACAAACACATGCACTCACTCACCCACATGCACTCACACAGATAGATATGCAGAGAACACAGTCAAAGACTCATACGGAGGCATGCGCTAACATTCACACCCACACATAGGCACCGACACACACACACTCTCACAGATGCACCACCTTAAGAAGCACTGGCACAAACACAAACAAACACAAACACAAACACCAGGCCAAACAGATGCACAGACACTCACAGACGCAGGCACACAGAGAAGCACATGCACACAAACACACACATAAACACACACTCAGTCACAAAAAAAATTACTCTATCACATGCACAGAAATACTCACACACACAGACACACACAAGCATATAAAGACATAAACACTGTCAACCACATAATTCATCACATAAACACACTTTTTGTCTGTCTCCTTCAGTCTCTCTTTTTCTTGCACATACACACAAGCACTCATACAAACACACACACACACACACTGTCAAATAACACATGCTGTATAGCTCTCCCTCCATCTCGCTCACTTACACACACACACAGACACACACACACACACACACACACACACACACACACACACACACACACACACACACACACAGGCGTATACAGACCCACATACAAACGCAAACACTGCTAAATACGAATTGCATCACATAAATAGACGCTTTGTCTCTCCCCCTCAGTCTCTCTCTTTCTTAAAAGCACATAAAATGTCACATGCTCTCTCGCTCTCTCTCTCAATCACTCTCTCACACACAAATACACGCAAATTCGAACAGAAGTACTCTAACATGTGCACAGAAACATACACTCACACACATACATAGACAAACACAGACTCACGCAGACTAACATACACATACATACATGCAGGCAAAGTGTCAACACTGCCTGTCTGTGTGTGTGAATGTTACTGTGTGTCTCTGTGTGAGTAGTTGCATATGTTATCTGCATATATTTGCACTGCCAAACACACATGCTATAATAATAATGCATTGTCTGCCTCTCCTTCTCCCTCAGCCTCTCTCTCAAGCAGAAACTCACACCAACACACACCATATGCATAGAAACACACACACTCTATTTAACTCTCACAAATAATTCACACACATACACATGCAGAGATGAATACATGCTTGTGTGTGCACACATGCATAAACACATGGTCTCTATCTCTCTCTCTATCATGCTCACTTACACACACACAGACACACACACACATGCACAAATGCGCGTTCACAAACTCACAAACAGACACATAAGCAAACACACTCACATACTATTGCATACAGAGACACATTCACACAATCACATACAAACGCAACCAATTACATGCACATGCACACGAATATATCCAGATAACACAAGAAAATACACACACTGAGTCATGCACACTCATACAAAACAAAGAGGCACGCACACTCATACACACTTGCACACACACTCACAGATGCACACTCTCAGGCATACAAACACACTGTCAAACAGAAACGCTGCCACTTAAACACGGGCTCACTCTCTCTTGCTATCACTTACGCACACACAAACAAAAAGAGAATCTCACACTGAATCACACATCAAGTGAACAGACACATGCACACACAGTCTCACAAAAAACCCTCACTCAATCACATACACAAAAATACACACACACACACACACGCACACACACACACACACACACACACACACACACACACACACACACACACACAAGGCACATAAAGAAACACACAGACTGACAAATTCACATTTCCTTTCAAACACAAATGCCATCACATAAACACAATCTCGGTCTCCCCCACTCAGTCTCTCTCTTTCTAAAACAGACATACACTGTCACATAAACACACGCCCTGTCTCAATCTCCCTTTCTTTCTCTCTCACTTGCACACCCTTACCCCCACACAAACACATAAACACACCAAAACTCACACTGAAGCATGCAATGCATTTAGACACAAGTACACATACATATACATGCACAGTCGCACAAAAATACATTTGCTCTAAAACATACTCGCAAACTCTTTCTCTCTCACACACACACACACACACACACACACACACACACACACACACACACACACACACACACACACACACACACACACACATTGAAGCACAGACACACACATTCACAAGCACAGAAACAAGCAGGCATACATAGCCGTACACACTGTCAAGCACACATGCTATCACATAAACCAATTCTCTGTCTCTCTCCCTGGGTTCGTCACTTTGGAACACACACACACACGCACACACTCTCTCACACGCACACACACACACACAAATGAATCCACACACACACACACACACGTGCAAACAGAAACTTACATGCGCACACACGTACGTGCAGACACACTCACACTCTATGTCACTCTCACAAATAAAGCCACACACATATACACACTGAGATGCACACAACATTGTGTGCATGAGCACATATACACACATGCCAACAGACATACACATGCAAGCAGATGCAAAGTGCATGTGCACACATTCACACGCACATGCACAAACACGCTCACATAGTTGTACATACTCAGGCACACATGATCACAAACACCTACAACCAAAGATATACAGAGAACACATGCAAGGACACACAAAGATTTATGCACAAACATGTACTCACTGAAACACACAGAGGTACACTCACTTTTGAAGAAATTAGGAACAGACAATAACGGCTGCCCTGGTAAGCCAGTCCCACAGCACATAAAGATGATATGAAGAAAACTCACTCACACACACACACACACACCCACACAAAGTCACACATACGCACGGAAAATCACACAAAACCAGCACCCACAAACACCTGGGCAGACACATACACACAAAATACCCACCCACACATGCACACACACATAGATTTGCACATGCATTGAAATACTTTCTCTCTCTTGCTATCCCTCTCTCTCAAACACGCACACACATGCATTGGCACACAGAAATGCATAAGCAGAAAAGCACAGAAATGCTTAAACAAACAAACTGTCTTTCTAAAACAAAAACAGAATTACCTGGAAAAACTCAGCAGGTCTGGCAGCATCGGCGGAGAAGAAAAGAGTTGACGTTTCAAGTCCTCATGACCCTTCGACAGAACTGTCGAAGCACACATGCTATCACATAAACCAATTCTCTGTCTCTCTCCCTGGGTTTTCTATCTTTTCTTTTCTTTTCTTCTCCGCCGATGCTGCCAGACCTGCTGAGTTTTTCCAGGTAATTCTGTTTTTGTTTTGGAATTCCAGCATCCGCAGTTTTCTTTGTTTTTAAACTGTCTTTCTCCCTTTCTCTCTCGCTGTCACACAAACACATGCAGAAACATTCATGCACAATCACAGAAATATAATTGGAACACACACACGCACACACACGCACACACACACATACACAGACACACACACACACAGCACAGAGAGAGTCATACAAACATGCACAAAATCACGGGCATACATATACATAAACCCGCTCAAATAAGCACAGAAATACACAAGCACACGCGAAGACACACAAAACGTGTACACACAAACACACAAACAAAGAAACACGCACACATACACACAGAGAAAGCACACAAACCGACAGACATGCATTCATCCACACACACAGAAATAAATAACCACTCATGTACAAACATACACACGTACACAGGCACATGCACACACACATTATCAAACACACATGCTCTCACATAAATACACTCCGTCTCTGCCTCTCACTCTCTCTCTCTCTCGCTCTATCTTACACACACAGTGAAAACAAGCACACATAAAGGCATACGTGGCACAAGCACGCTTGCACACAAACAGGACCTCATGCAGAAGTATATGTCACGTGCACACACGTATACACAGTCACACCAAAAATGCTCAATTTGATGCACAGAAATACACGCACAAAGAAACAGACATATACAGGTGTAAACACAAGCACACACTTTCAAACACACATGCCATAAAATGAAGACACTCTCTGTCTTTCTGCCTGTGTCTCTCTTTTTTACACACACACACATACACTGTCACATATACAAATGCTTAGTCTCCCTCTTGCTGTCTCTTTCGTGCTCTCACTTACACAATCACATCCAAACACAAACACGCATACGCACATAAACAGAAACGCTTACTGAAGCACACATTGCACGCCAACACACACATACAAAAACACATGCACACACAAACTCATACTCTCATTCAGTCACACTTACAGACACAGTCACATTAAAATACACTCACTCTAAAATAATCAAAACACAGCCATGCACATACACAAACAGAGACACACACAGGCATATACACGCATTCACGTAAACATGCACAGTCAAACACACATGCTATCACACCAACGAACTCAACCTCTCTGTCCCTCGATCTGTCTTTTTTAAGCACACACTCTCTCTCTCTCTAACACACACACACACCACACCCACATAGTCACACAAAACAAAATCCCTCTATCACATGCACTCAAACACAGACACACGCTCCTAAACATACACACACGCATGCACGCACTGCTAAACACACACACCGTCACATCAACACACTCTCCATCTCTCGCCCTCAGTCTCTTTCTCTTTAATACGCACACACACACTGTCAAAAAAATATATGTTCTCTCTCTCTCGCTCTCTGTCTGCCTCACTAGCACACACACAAACATAAACTCACACTGAAGCACAGGTCACATGAAGGCACACAAACACACACACGCACATACACCTACACAGACTCACATACAGTCAGACATGCATGAACATACACACAGGTACAGGCACAGTCACACAAAAATGCATTCACTCGAACACATATACAGCAACACAAACGCACACAAAAACAGACACACACATGCAGAAATGTAGACCCATCCAGCCATTGACATATATTCAAGCACGGACGCACTGTTAAACACACATGCTTTCAGATAAACATACTCTCTATAAGTAGCTTTCAGTCTCTCTCTTTGTTAAACAAACAAACACACACATACACACTCACTCACACAAACATAAACTCACAATGAAGCACATATTGTCTGCAGGCACACACAAATTCATTCACAATTACACATAAAATACACCCATGCATACACATACACAAGCAGAGAGACACTATTCAAAAAGACAGACATGCACTAACAATAAACAGAGACGCACAGATGCACACACTGTCAAACACTGCTTCTTTGAGTGTAAGTGTTAGTGTATGCCTCGGTGTCAGTCTTTGTGAGTTTTCTCTGTATATTTATGCGTCTGAGTCCATATGAGTGTGTGTGTGTGTGTCTGATTTTTTCTGAGTATGCATAAGTGCGTGTATGTGTGTGTGTATGCGTGTGTGTGTGTGTTTGTGTGTGTGTGTGTGTGGTGTGTTTACATGCATGTGTATTTGGGTGCATTGTCAAACACACATGCTATCGCATGTATACATTCTCTGCCACTCTCCTTTGGTCCATCCCTTTGTCACACACACACATGAAATCACAGGCGCACACACCCACACACAAAGCCACATACACATGGTCGCAAACATACACACAGCAAAACACACACCCTTTGTCACTCTCACAAATAAAAGCGCAGACATTTACACATGCAGAGATACAAACATGTGCGCACACAAAGACACACAAACACTCGCACACACAGGTGCTGAAGTGCGTGTGTGCAATCACAATCGCACACACACACACACACACACACACACACAAACACACACACAATCACACATGCACATACACGAACAGAGAGATACATACATAAGCGCAGGCACACATAGGTAAACAGATAATACACGCAAGAAACACGTAGATGCATACAAAAATGCTCACACAAACATACAGGCACACACATGCATAATCACAAGCACACACACTCATAGGTACACAGTCTTGGACACACTCATAATCAACACTCAATCACAAGCACACATAAACAAACAGAAGCAAACACACACAGAAGCACATGCACGCACAAGCACATGCAAAGAGACAAACAAATGCACACGCATACACAGACATCCAAACACACACATAGTTATACTGAGAACACATGCAAAGACACAGAGGGGGGCACACATAAACGCACATACAACAAACACTGTCGCACACGCACTCACAGATGCACACCCTCAGACACATTCACACAAACTGACACAAAAACACAGAAAAACACACAGAAGAACACGCACGCATGCACACACACACACGCACACAAATAAACTCACACACAATCATATACATATAGGCATGCAAACACAGGCAAACACCCACTCAAATGCCGACACAAACTCACACTCACGCACTGGCGTGAGACTCACATAGGTGCACTCGTTTCTCAAGAAAATTAGGGATGGAAATAAATCCCTCCCGAGTCAACAAAGCCCACATCACGTAAAGAAGATTTGAAGCAAAATCTCTCACACGCACAGGCACACAAAGTCACACAATCTCACGAAAGATCACACAGATCGAACACCACACTCACAAACACCCTCACACAAATGCACACCAACAAAAGCACATACACACACACACAGAAACAGACATTCACATGCACACAGACACACGCACACCCAAACAGACACACACACCCACACCCACACACACACACACACACAAGCGCACACACCCACACACAGCATTGCACACACATTGAAAGGCTTTCTCTCTCTCAAACGCACACACATGCAAACATTATCTCACAGGTGTACACTCCCATGCATGCACACGCACAGCCAACTTCACGTGCGCACAGACAGTCGCACAGAAATAGAATCATTCTCTGTTACTCTCACAAATAATGTCACATACACATACACACGCAGAGATGCACACATGCATGCATGTGCATGAATAAACGAATGCACACACATACACACAGCACACAAACACGAATCTTCAAGTGCGCGTGCACACTGACACATGCACACACAGGCGCAGATAACTATCTATACTCAGACACAAACAAAATTACACACAGGCACACACTCACATGCACACACGCATAAATATACAGAAAACATACACAAAACACACACGGGCACACTCAAACTCTCGCACAGTGAAAGAGGCACACACACACGCACTCATACTCACAGATGGACACTCTCAGACATGCACACAAACACATGCAAACACATCCCAACAAGAACAAAACACAGAGAAGCACACACTCAAACACAGAAGCACATGCACACACACAAACCCAAAACACAAACATGCACACATAAGGACACACCCACTCAAATGCACACATACACACACTCAAGCACACACACTCACCAAAACACTGCTCAAGAAAATTAGGGATGGAGAATGCCGACTGTCTGAGTCAGCAAAGCCCACATCATATAAAGAAGTATTGAAGAACACTCTCTCACACATTCATGCACACAAAATCAAACACACAGTCACGGAAAATCACACACTACAAACACTGATACATGCACACATGCACACACAGGCACACAAAGACAAGCACACACATATACAAATTTACACGCATTGAAAGGCTTTCTCTCTCTCCTCCCCTCTCTCCCTGTCGCTCAACCACGCGCTCACACACACACGCAGAAACCAACAAACAGGCACTTACACATACATGCATACAGAAGGCTACAAACTCGCATATACACAATCTATCACATATAACGGCACTCTCTCCACACAGAAACATACATATTCCAACAGGCTCACACATGCAGAACATACACAAAATTATACATATGCAAAAGTGCACACAAGCACACAGAGACACACACAAATGTTCATTCACATGTACAGACGCACACATAACTTCACTCACATGCACAGACACACTCAAATGCACATTCACATGCGTGCCCTCAGAAAAAACACACACAAACACACACATGCACATACGTACATATACAAGCACTGACATATACTCTAATTTATGCACACACATACACATAAATACACACACGCAAACGCTGACACACACTAACACATGCAAAGAGACTCACACGCAGACATGCACACACACACACACACATGCACACACATAAACACATACACGTACACAAAGGAAGAAACGCACACATATTCTGAGGCATATAAACACGCACTCTCAAACAGACAACCACACAAACTTTGCCAAATTACCACTCACTCACACGTACATGCTCAGACACTTAGAAAGAAATGCTTTCACACGCAAACACTCTCACACACAAAAATACATGCAAACACTCATGGACCCTCAGTCACACACCCATTTCTCTCATACATACGCAGACATCTAAAGAAAAATACACACACACATAGACATTCTGACACACGGACACACAGTCTCACACAATACACAAATAAACATGCACACACGCACACACACACACACACACACACACACACACACACACACAGACACAAACTCAGCATCTTGCAATCACACTCTGACAAGTCCGCAGTGAAGCCCTTTCCCCAAACCCCAACTCACCAGAACGGCAGTGGAGACTTTCCCCAAATTCCCAGCTCATTTTAACCACTGTACAGCCCTTCCCCCAACATTTACTTGCCTTAACCACTGTGCAGCACTTGCTTCGGCACAGCATTTCCTGCCACCCAGAGAAATTGACTTCCCTTTGTCCTCTCTTAAATGCACGGCACCTCAAACTTGAGCTCTTCCACGTGAGCCTCACGAGCACTGCTCAACGTTAGTGTGCATTCAACTCCGAGTTCCCTGAATGTGTAGCTCACCAGGTACACGTCTTATATATGCTGTATTGAGATATGTCCGCATGCTTGGTGATCATATCATCCAGCTTGGGTGAGGGGAGGGGGATGATCCCTGCGAGCAGGCCGTATAATGGCATGCAGATATATGACAATGAAGTTCCTGGCATTTGGCGGTCTGCCATTGAGGCTTGTAATCATGTTTAACGATTGTGTGAAACCAGTCTTTAGCTTTCCCACAATTTTCTCTGCTAACACGTGCACTGACGCCAGCCAACAACGGGAGGGGCTGATTCCAAACACTGTCTCTCACAAACACATGTAGCCACTCCCGGGTGATCACACATGCAATCACGTTCACACACACACACACACACACACACACACACACACACACACACACACACACACACACACACACACACACACAAACATACACACACACACTCAAACACACAACGCACAAACACACACAGAAGTATTACACACACACAGACATGTAGTATCTCTATCAGCTCTATCTCTAATCTCCCATCATCAGCACGCACGTACACACAGACACTCTCACACATCCACACATGCAAAAATATACATATGTGGACACAGAAAGATACAGATGCATAATCTACCTGATACAGGTGCACACGCACAAACACACACATGCACTCATGCAAAAGTCATGCGCACGCAAACACACACACAACACACACACAGACACCCACACAGACACACACAATCACAGACACAAAAACACAGATGCACATGCACAGATACAAGCGCACACATGCTCACAAACAATAACATGCACACTGTCACACACACACACACACACACACACACACACACACACACACACACACACACACACACACACACGGCGATTTACAAATGTGCAAAGTTGGAAAATACAGGGTTCTGGGTTAAGTGACAGGGAGTGAGAACTATGTGGATGCTGAGGGAGCTACTACAGGCTGGATGGGCCATATATCATCTTCCGACTTTGTTTTATTTTGTTTTTCCATTTATCCTAAATTTCAAAAGGCGTTTGATAAAGTACCGTATAACAAACATGTTACCAAAATTGTTAGTGGACGTTATGAATATTATTATACTCCTGTGACATCAGCACTAACAATATTGCCCGTGTTGCACATTTTTGTCAGCCTTTCCCTTCTCATGCAACACTGATGCCTCCAACAGTTTTCTCATTTGGCCCACACAGAGCAGCAGTTCCCCATCCCTAGCAATACATCACATGAAGCCAAATTTGGGGATTAAGATGAGTACCACACATCTTGGCTTATCCACATCCGACACACTTATCCCAGGATAGCATAATGATTTAGCAACCAGAAGTCCCCGGAGGCTCTGCGCTCTGCTGCGTGGAGCATGGCCTGGACATCCTCCTGACACATGTAGACACACATGTGGGGAAAGGTATTTTCTTCCTTTAGAATCAAGGAAGATTCTTCTGCTTTCACACAATAAGATTCTTTTCGATTCATGGTTGGCAAGCATATTCTTTAATCTAGTTATACTTCACTATCCTGCTTGTTCTCACTGTCACTGGTGTTACGAAGGATGTGCCTGGCCTTGTTGCCTGCAGATTGATCCAAGCAGTTGGAATCCACCATACCACCTGTCCGTAGTCGAAAAAATTATGCAGTGAAATAACTTTGCCCGTAAATCCATTAGTTCGCAGGCCCTTGCATTCTGAAACTGGTGGATTCATAACAGAGTGAAGGGGAATGCATTTAAACATCTACTTTCATCCTGTCTTCACATAGGAAAACAGAAATACCATCCCACAAATACCAGGGAACAAAAGGTCTAGAGGGACGGGGAATTAAAGGAAATTGGTATTAAAGAAAGAATGGTGTTGGAGTAGTTAACGGGAATGAAAGCAAACTAATATCCATGCCTTGATAACCTACATTTAGGGACACAAAGGAGGTTCCATTGGAATTATGAGCGTGTTGATTGTCAACTTCCAAAATGCTGGAATTTCTCGATCTGTCCCTGCAGACTGGAGGGCGGAAAATGTAGCCCTGCTGTTAAAAAAGAGAGGGAGACAACAGGAAATTTCAGACTGGTTAACCTAACATCAGTGGTGGGGAAAATGCTAAACCTCATTGTATGGGATGCGATAACAAGACAGTTAGACAACACGAATGGGGTTAGACAAAATATATGTCGATTTATGAAAACCAAATTATGATGGACAAACACACTTTAGTCTTCTGAAGAGGTAACTAACACAATAGGTTAGAGAAAATCCGTGGAAGTGGTACATTTGTATGTTCAGAACGATTTTGAAAAAGTCCCACAGTAGATGTTTCCACTGGCTGGAGGGTGTACACCAATGTATCACAACGTCAGGGGACTAGGAAGGCCGTTTAGGACTGAAGTAGTCAGAAACTTTTTTGCTTGGACGATGGTGAACTTGAGAAACTCTCCAACACAGAGGACTGAGGAGCGCAAGTCTCTGAAAATATTTGGGAAGGGAATAGGAAGAGATTTATCTAGCCCAATGGTGCCAAGGAGTACGAGGAAAGAGCGGCAGTATGGCCTTGAAATAGAAGATTGGCCATGATGATATTGAATAGACTTGCATGGTGGAAGGGCCGAATGGCTATGGCTGCTCCTAATTTCTATATTGCCTTGTTTCTAAAGAATGGTCTGCACACAAATTCCAGGAAACCCTTCTGAGAACAGGAGATTGTGGATCCTGTCGGAAGGTGCTCTAAATAGACTGTCAAAGCCATTTGATAGAATGTCTCAATGCCAGAACTTGCAAAGAAGCACCGTGGTATTGCTTTTCTGAGGTGACAAAGCCCATCCCCGCCAGAACCTTGCTGAATGCACAGATATTATTCTCTCTGCAATTTGCCTTTGAGTTGGCTGTACTCTGAAATAGACAGTCCTCCACCCGCTGATGCAATGTGCCCCTACAACAAGGGTCACCAGAGAAACGCAATGCTTTTTGCCGAGGTTCGATCCGAGGACCCCTGTGATGCAGGAGTCTTTGCTCTGTGGCCTGTTCCCCGGTACACAGATCGAGCTTAACTTCAGCAATTGCTGGATGACCACTAACTCAGTGAAACATGAAATTGATCTGCCCAAATCTTGCGGTTTTTATTTTCAGTACGGAGCTTTGCCCATTGCAGGGTGATGCAGTTGGTACTTTCCAAGGACCAGGTCTACAAGATGAGGAGCGTAGTGAAGCCTGGCTAGCAGCTTTGGACAAGGTTACTGTCCAGGGCACTTTTTGTCAGAGTACACCGTGAGGCAGGAAACTATGTAGAGACCCTCGGGCACTATGCCAGACATGAAATGTATATTGCAAGTATCAAGCTATTGCGATTGTATTGAGGCAACTCAGAGTGTACTTTGCTGCATGGGGAACAGTTAAATTCCACTGCATCTTCTGTAATATTTAGCTTGAAATGTTTTTAATGTATGTTTGCACAAGTGTGGATTGAAGATTTTTTTTTTGGGGTTGCAGAATTAAGAATATGTGTATTTATATTAGAAGACAACAATGTGAGTACAGCCGATCACGCTCTGTACCCGTGGAAAGCCAGTAATGAAGGAACACCTTGTCATACGCTGTGTCTGTAATGCTGTGTGAGTGTCGAAGAGAATGAACTCGGCATTTACAGAAAAGGGCTTCAGTTAAAGTGTCGATACTTTGTGCACAGATGACGGGGAGACGCCACACAAGTCAGACATGAGCCTTCTAAGTAATAGGTTATGAATCTGTTAGGAGCCGCAATGAGCTTCAGCGTCAATATCATTCCATGTCTCTGCAGTAGCCTTTCCTGCGGGGCTTTTTGGAGAAGGACACACAGCTCAGACACGACTCTGGAGAATCGCAGCCTCCTCCTGCATTGTCTCTCATTCATGTATTGATAGTTGAGCCTGCTTCTGCATAACCTATGTAGTGGGTATTGCGTGAATCTCCATCACTTAATTCTTGCAGTCACTCCATGTTGAACATCCTCCCAGTTATGTGCCGGTCCACCTGTTACACAGCTGTCTTTATGGTGCTGATCTTCAGCATCTCTCGCTCGAAAGTGACCTGGTTCCACTCCCATGACCAAAGAGACAATTGTATATAATTAGCTGGCGGTTGTAGGCTTTAACACAGTAGTGAAGCCTTGTTTCTGGCAGCTATGTGTTTGGGTGTGCCCTCAACTGACTCCTCGTCACCTAACCCATCCCCCGTAGCAAGTGATTACTTTTAAATGTTGAATGAAAGCTTCGGCAGTGATTTTAAAGTGTTTATTTATTTCAATAAGGAATTTTGCAGGAGGCCAGATAGCAGACTGGGCAGGAAGGTGGGATCTCAGGGGTACAGTTACAGAAATCACAGGGGAGTCGTCTATGTATGATTTTCTAAATGGAATACAGTTCCCAGTTAAAAATTGGAAGATGACACAAACACTGGCTGTGGATGATAGTGAAGAGGGTAACTAATGTCGTCAGAATTATATCAATGATCTGGGCGAGCAGCCGGAGAAGTGGTAAATGAAATTCAACATTGAAAAGTTTGTGCAAATTAATTTGGGAATGGGAAACAAAGGATGGGAATACTCAATACACGGGAAGCTCCTCAAAGATTGTGAGTAACTGAAAGGCCTTGGAATTCATGTCCCAGGTCCATGAAGATAGCAGGGCAGATGCATAAGTTGGTTAAATAAACAAAAAATACACATTGAGTAGCTTCCTTATTTGGGTGAGGTATTGAATACAAAAGGAGGAAGGTAACGCTAGAACTGCATATAAAGTGGGTCAGGCAACAGCTAAATTATGTGTACAGTTGAGCTCTGCACATTTCGGGAAGGACATAATTGATTTGGAAAGATTCCAGGCCAGATTTACAATTAGGTGCACAACATTGTGAGGGGCCTAGATATGATTGAAATGCAAGTCATGTATTCCTTCGCTGAGGGTCAGATGCCATGGAAACAGATTTAAGCTATTTGGTTGAAGAATTCGAGGGGGCTTGAGGAAATACCTTTACACCCAGAGGGTGATGGGCGTCCGGAATTCATTGCCTTCGTCGGTGGTTGATTCTAAAACGCTCACCCTGTTTAAAAGGAGTCTGGATCTACACCTGAAATTATGTCACCTGCAGGGCTTTGAAGCAGCTGCTGGAAAATTGGTTTAAAATGAAGAACTGGTTTGCCTTTTTTTTTTCCTTTAGCTGGTCGGTGTAGATGTGATGGGAAGAATGACCTCTTCCTAAACCGTCTAATTTCTATGGTTCTATGATCCTTGACTTCTTCCTGAACTGGGAAAAATATCCCGACTCGATGAGGGAGGCTGGTTCTAAGAAACGTTCAGAAACCCGCACCAGCAGAAGGAAACTCTGGGGGGGGGGTTGGCGGGGGGCGGGGGATTATAATAAGAATTTCCCCTGGGCCTAATCTTGGTGACACGACATCAGCGGGTGTGTTTGGGGTCGAGTGTCATTTATGTACTGGACATAGCCATTTTTAGGGTGAAAAACAATGTAAGAGATGGGCGTATTTGTTGATCAATTTTACAGCAGAAATGGTTAGAAATGCATTCCCTCCGGTGCCAAAACCTCACAGCCACATAACCTTCCGCTGGGTGTTAATTAGCAACATCGAGCACCCTGCCCTGCTCTGTGATTGGGCGACATCTCAATGGTGACTTCAGTGCTAAATCCAAGCAGTCGCCAATGCGGGAAAATTAGTTTTATTCATATTTCGGATGTGGGGATCGCTGGCTGGTCCACCATTCATTGTCCATATCTTCTTATCCTTCAGAAGGTAGTGATGAGTTCCCTGTTAAACTGCTGAATTCCATGTGCCACAATGATGTTAGGGAGGCTGTTACAGGATTCTTACCCAGTGACAGTGAAGAAAAGGTGTTAAATTTCACAACCAGGATATTCAGTGGCTTGGAGGGGAACATCCTGGTGATCGCCATCCTATATGCCTGCTGCGCTTGTCCTTCGAAGTTTCAGAGGTCGATTTTGAAAAAGGTGCTGTCTTAGGAGATTTCCAGAGTTGTGGGAGTTCATCTCGTCGGTAGCACACAGTTTTGCCACTGCCTGTCGTTGGTGAAGGGAGTGATTGTTTGTGGGTGCTATGCCAAAAAAGTGGGCGGGTTTCACATGCAGGCTGTCAGACTTCTTCAGTGTTGTTGGAGCTGCACTCATCCAGGCAAGAGAGCAGTACTACATTACACTTGTGATTTGTGCCTTCTAGATGCTTAGCAGTCCTGGGGAAGTCAGGAGATGAGTTCCCCAAAGGAGAATTCAAAGCCTGTAAACTGCTCGTTTAGCTAAAGTTTTCTTGTAGTTACAATGTGCACTTTATGACTCCACCAAAGCAACTTAGGCAGCACATTCCAAACACAAGGCCATTACCATCTAGAAGGTCAAGGGCAGAAGTTAGATGGGTGCACCAATACCTGGATGTTTCCCTCCAAGTCATTCACTGACCAGGCTTGGAATTATATTGCCGTTCTTTCACTGTCACTGGGTAAAATTCTTAGAACTTCCTACCTTCCAACAGTGTGGGTGTACGTACACCCCAAGGGCTGCAGCGCTTCAGGAAGGCAGCTCAACACCAGCTTCTCAATGCAATTGGTCTTTGGCAATAAATGTCCCAACCAGCGAAGCTTACGTTCAATGATTTATAGATATATTGAATGCCAACAGCTAATATTTGCCTTCTTAGGGACGGTGATTTCATGGTGTTTGTCTGGTACAAAGGTTAATTGCTACTTCTCAGCCAAAGCCTGAATATTGTTCAGTTATTTCTGCAAATGGACATGGACTGCTTCACTATCCAAGGGGTCATGAATGTGCTCAGCATTCTTCAGTCATGAGTGAACATCCCCATTTCTGACCTTATGATGGAAGGAAGGTCATTGATGAAGTTGCTGAATATGATTGGGCCAAGGACACTATCCTGAGGAACTCCTGTACTGATGCCATGGAACAGAGATGACTGAACTCAAAAAAAACGGAATCATCTTCCTTATTGCTATGCATGACTCTATACAGCGGAGAGCTTCCCCAATGATTGCCTTTGCCTCCAATTTTGCTAGGGCCCTTTGATGCCACCCTCAGTCAAATGCGGCCCTGATGTCAAGAGCATTCACATCACCTCACCATGGTAGTTCAGCTCTTTTTGCCATATTTCAACCAAGGCTGTAATAAGATCAGGATCTGGGATTCCCTCGTGGAATCCCAACTAGGCATCAGTGAGAAGGTGATTGCTAAGCAAATGTCGCTTGATAGCTCTTTTCATGGCCGCTTACAACACTTTTCTGATGAGGGGAATAGTCTTATGCGGCGTTAATTGGCAGGCGTGCTATTTTCATGTTATGTGTGTATGTGTGCGTGTGTGTGTGAGTGTGTGTGTGTGTGTGTGTGTGTGTGTGTGTGTGTGTGTGTGTCTGTATGTGTGTGGTGTGTGTTTATGTATAGAACTTAACTGCTTAATTTTCCATATTGACAGGTAGATGCCAGAATTGCATCTGCTTTGTGAACTCATTTGTTTCTGAATTCATGCGATGTGCATGTCACTGGCAAGGCATTTAATACACGTTATTAATTGTCATTTTCAGGCAATTTCAGAGCATATTTTGGAGTCAGCCACATTGTGGTGGATCTGTCGTCGCATACACGCAATGTCAGGATGATAGGTGTCCTTCATTTAAGGACATGAATTAACCTGTTGGATTATGAATACAAAGCATGATAGCTTCATGTTCACCATTACTGAGACTAGCATTCAATTCCACATTTATTTATTCCATAATTGACTTCAAATTCCAAAATGTGCAATTGTGGGGTTTCAACCAACCTGCCCTGAGCGTCCGTCTAGTCTCTTGATTACTAGGCCAGCAAAGACAGCATTATACTGCCATTTCCACCTAGCTTGCCACAGTTGTGGAAAGTAATAGAGCACAAGGCTTTTTACTATTGCCGGAATATTGTCAGGGCTCGTAGCATTTACAGTATCTAGTGCCTTTATTCATCTCTTGATGTCACACGGGCATGCAACTGAACCACTCTTGATGTACACCATTGAAGTCCCCCATTCTGGATCTTGGCCGAACTCATTTTTCCCTCCAAGTTGTGTTCAAAATGGAGGAATATTTATCGATAAACTGGCGACGGTTGGAGCATGGCTCGACCATATGTGATAATCAGCTGAGGCTTTCCTTGTGCATGTTTGACTTGATGCCAGGAGACTTCATGAGGTCCGCAGTCAATGTTGTGGACTCTCAGGGCAAATCACTCCCGACTGTATTCCAATGTGCCGCCACCTCAGCTGGGTCTGGCCTACGGAGTTAACAGCTGACTCTCACGGATTGTGGTTTTGGTGTCTGGGACATTATCCATAAGGTATCATTCCATGAGGATGACTATATCAGGCTGCTGCGCGTCTAGCCTGTGAGATCCAAACACTCCAGAAAGGCACGAATAAAGGTCATGTGGAGATATAGATGAAACATATTCATTTAAAAAAAGGAATTGGATAAACTTAATGGTGAACAATTAGTAGGATTATGGGAAAATGCGAATGGAGGGGGGATTAATCAGAGGAGTGTGACCATGGAGAGTTTCAAATACATAAATGGGAAGATTAAAACTGATGCGTTAACAGAACAGGAAAAAATGTAATTCAGAGGGCATAGGGTTGATGGCTGAAAAGGACGTGGTACGAGTCAACATAAAGGCAGGAGATTTTGGGATGAGCTAGTTTGTATGATGATACAAATGAATGTTAATTTAGCAGCAAGGCCAATGGGGAGTTATTGATTGGTAATATTATGGAGTTGGTAGTGGGAATGATTGGGAATGGCGAGGATATGTGGTCAGTAAACATCTCAGGTTCAAAGGAATCCCACATGGCGTGAACAGCTTCGTTTTACCTCAGATATTAGGCAGGAACAGTCATTGATTCAGTGGAGAGGGAGCAGCGTTGTGGCAAAAACATGTAGACAATAGGACACATCTTTCCAAGATTCAAATTACAATAACAGTAATTATGTCATTTTTAATGAAATCAATAATTGGAAAGAAATACTTACCAGGCGCACCAACAATAGCCAGGATGGGATAAAAACCTGCTTGAATAACTTGAAGCATGTAATAGATGCGAGTAGCTAAATACAGCCGATCATAATATTGCGAAAGATAGTAAAAAGACATGGATAAACTTCTGTTTATTGTTGGAACCTTCCAATCTATTGTTTTCAGAGTCTGATACATTTTTGTAACTTTCCAATCTACTGTTCTTAGATTGTGATCCATTATTGTAACATTCCAATCTATTGTTGACAGATTCTGATCCGTTGTTGTAACGTTCAAATCTATTGCTCTGAGATTCTGATCTCCCTCTCTCTGTAGCCACTGCCACTATCACTGTTGTAGGTGATGTCCAAGCTGACACAATAGGATAACACATTGAAAGCATTCCCTTATCAATAGAAGAGGGAAAGCCTTCAAGAAAAAATTAGAATCCATGGGGAGCCGCATTAATTAAAGTGACTGAACAAACAGGCGCAGTTAACCCCTTTCAGATAATTACTTTTTGTAATCACGTTAAAGTAGAAAGAAGGGCAGTGGTCCAAAAAAACAGCGTGAGAAGCAGCGAATATTCGAGAGCAGGAGAGTTACAAGGGAGCGTGGGAAGCATGAGAGTTGGATAGCAGATGTGCGAGATAATCAGCGTGGGAAACTGGGAGAGTTGAAGTGCAGGAGTGTTACAAAACAGCGTAAGAAGCAGCAAGAGTTGGAAAGCAGAGGGTTTCTAAAGACAACTTGAGAAGTGAGATATCTAGGGGCCAGATGATGTGTAGCGGCTATATGTATTTGGATTTAACTGACAAGCGCCAGGCAAAAGGGAAATTTAGGGCCAGCATAATGATGTAACATAAATAATCCAAACCAGAACAAAGTTAACGTAAGAGTAGTAGAGTGAAGACGTGGAATGGCAGCTCAGTTGAGTGGAATGCATTCCCTGCAATATGTGCGAAGCCATGGATGCTATCAGCTTCCACACGACCACATGTGCAGGAAGTTCTGCCAGCTGCAGAAGCTTGAGCTCAGGGTTCCAGAGAGACAGCGATGGCTTCAGTCACTGTAACGCCTCTGTACATCTGCAGGCTATGTGCATAGCACGTGCATGAGGTGGTCATAGCGCAACGCTTAAGCCTGGCATCCGAGGGGGGATGGGAGACCACCAGAAAGTGAAAACGATGTAGGTAGATAGCTCAAAAGTCTCCTGGGGTCCCGCTCTCATACCGCCATTCCATTTTGGAAGATGGAGGCTGGTTCCCCAGAACGGTACAGTCAGAGCCACGTGTGTGGCTGCAGCAGCAGCAGTGGCTCTGCTGTACAACTGGGAACAGAGGAGGATGGAAGGACAATAGGGATAGGCGATACAATGGTTAGGGAAACAGGTCTTTCTATGGTCATAGAGTTGACTAGTTTGTTTATGTTGCCTCCCTGGTGCCAAGGTCAAGGAGGTCAGAGAGTAGCTTCAAGACATTCTTCTTGGGGAATTTGAACAGCCAGGCATTATGGTCCACATTCGTACTAATGACTTAGTTAGGAAGGGGGACGTGGCCCTGCACCAGAATTTAGAGAGCCATATAAAACATTAGCAAGCAGGACCTCTAATGTAGTAAGCTCCTGATTTATCCCAGTGCCAAGTGCCAGTGAGTACAGAATTAGGAGGATAAGGCACAGAGCTGCTTCGCTAGATAAATGGTGCTGGAAGCAGGGTTTTATATTCCTGGGACAGTGGCATTGGCTGTGGAGGAGATTGTACAAACCTGATAGGTTGCACCTTACCAGAGCTGGACTGAGTTCCTTGTGGGACGTTTTGCTAGTGTTGTTGGGAGGACTTTAAACTAACTGGTAAGGGTGTGGGAGCAAAGACAAACTATTAGAGAGAAATACCATGGAGCACAAAATGCTTCAAGGGGCAGAGAGCACGGTTGCAGAGGATACCAAGAACATAGTTGAAGTCAGTTTGACAGAAAAAGTAACAAATTATAAATCAGGATTTGTATGCCTGTATGTGAATGCAGGGAGTATGGTAAATGAGTTTGGTGAGTCACAGGTGCAGATTGCCATTTGGAAATATAAGGTTTTAGCGGTAACAGAGGCCTTGCTCAAGGGAGGGCATAACTTAATATGAAATATACTTGGGTATCAGGCGTTCAGAAAAGAGAGTAAAGGAAGGAAAAGGGGGCTGGTGGCAGTATTGTCAAAGGTGAGCATTGCACTGCTGGAGAAAGAGAATGTCCCAGATGTTTCAAGGACAGAATGAATTTGGCTAGAGTTAAGGAACATAAATGTTCAATGACATTGTTTGATGTGGTCTATAGACCACCAGCTGGTGAGCTGGATGTAGGAGAACAAATCTGCAAGGAAATTGCAGAGGTGTCCAAGCAGTTGGTTGCTTCTAATAGCGAACTCTAACTGTCCGAATGTAGATCGAGACTTTGGAAGTGTAAAGGTTGCAGAGGGTTTCAGAATATGCTGAGGAAAATGTTTCACCACCGTATGTGTCCAATCCAATCCAGCAAGGTTCTGTGTGGGACAAGTAGATCAAATGTCCATGGGGGGATATTTCGGAGACAGTGATAATTTTATTTTACTTTTACAGATCATGATAAAAAAATAGTTTGTAATGCAATACAGAGGAAGAAGAATTAACAGGATAAGAGTCGACTTCGATGAGGCAAGAATGGAACTGGGCCAAAAAGACTGGGATGAAAGATCAAACGGGGAAAAATGTAGATACATAAAGGGCTACCTTAAAATAAAACATTTGTTTTGGGCACAGTCAAGGGAACGGGAAAGGTAGGACAAAAAAATCCAGTGCTCCATCGATGAAAATGGAGATTGGAATAAAGATAGGGAAGAGAAAGTGTGCCTATGAAATGTGTCAAGTGGAAAATACAATTTCGAACAAAGATGAATACAAAATGTTCAGGACAGGCACGTGCATGTAGGGGTAGAGAAGAAGCATATTTGAAGAGCGAACATGGGTGTAAATTAGACTGGAAGCCAGCATTCAAAACAAGTCCAAAGCCATCTATAGGCATATAAATACTAAATGTGTGATAAAAGAAGGGCTAATTCGGGACCTAAAGGGGAATTTACGCATTGGTGAAGGCGCCATGGCTGGGATTATCGATAAATAATTTACATCCGTCTTTACAAAAATTCAGAAATCTGCGCAGGCCATGGTGTCAGACAATGAAACTCAAAATTCATGAAGAGGAACTGTTGAAAGATATATGTGACCTAAAAATGTCAAGGCACTGGGATTGGACGAGATGCAGTCAAAGACATTGAAGGATGTGAGAGGAGAAATTTCAGGGACACTAGCTATAGTTTTTCAGTCTCCCCTAGAGTTAGGAATGTGTCAGAGGGCTGGAGGTTTGCAAACATTAGGCCCTGCTTCAAAAAATGTTTTAAGGATAGGCCCAGCAATTACCGACCAGTCATTTTAAATTCAGTGGTGGGCAAGATTCTACAAACAAACAATCCGGATAGATTTAGTCGTCACATGGAAAATATAGTTTGATAAGGAGAGCCAGCATGCGTTTAAAAAGGGCAAATTGTGTTTAACTGACGCGTTGGAGTATTTTGAAGAGATAATGGAAAAGGTCGATTAAATTAATTATGTTGTTGTCGTGTATATGGACTTTTAAAAGGCATTGGATACAGCATGACATAACAGACTCGTAAGAAATATTTTACTCACGGAATAAAAGGGACAGTAGAAATGGGAAGACAAAACTAGCTGAAAATCGGGAGAAGAGAACGTTGGCCAAGCAATATATACTTTTCTGGTGGACCGGAATGGGGGGCGGGGCTGGGGGGGGGGGGGCGGCGTGGGGGGGCGGGGGCGATGTGGGTTGTTGGTCGGGGAGGGCGCGACCGGAGGATTGTTGCAGTGCTGTTTTCCAGCGTTGGTATTGGGACCCTTGCTTTAAATGATATATATAAATAATCTAGAGCTTGATGTTCAGGGGACAATTCCAACGTTTGCAGATGATACGATTCTTGGGAAGGTTGTGAACTGCAAGGTGAGCAGTATAGATCTTGAAACGTATATAAAATGCTGGTGGAGTTTGCGGATAGGTGGCAGATGAAGTGTAAGGTGATGGATTTTGGGAAGAGAAACATGGACAGACAACCACAAATTAGGGTTGAAATTTTGAAGGGGCTGCAGGAGCAGAAAGACTTGACTGTATATGTACATAGATCATTGGCATGATAGTTGCAGAGTGCAATTAATAAAGCATCTAATTCCTGGGATTTAATAACGGGGGCAGAGGGTACAAGAGCACGGATGTTATGTTGAATTTATAAAAGACATTCGTTGGATGTCAGCTGGACTATTGTGTATATTCCTGGGTGCAACATTATAGGAGGGATGTGAACTTATTGGAGAGAGCAGAAGAGTTATACACGAATGGGTTCAGGGATGTGAAACTTCAACTATGAGGACAGATTGGAGACATTGGGACCATTCACTTTGAAGAGAAGAAGGAAAATAGGTCATTAGATTGAAATGATGAGGGTGGCAGGGCAGAGTAGATTGGGAAAAGCTGTTCCTGCGTGCTAAGTGATCAAGAACGAGAAGCATAGATTTAAGATGATTTTCAAAATAAGCAAATGGAACTCAAGAAAAACACTTTCTCACACAAAAAAGTGTTTAGAATCTGGAATGCAGTGGAACTATGTCGGAGCCAGTTTCAATTGAGACATTCAAGAAGGCATTTGATGATTATTTGAACAGGGGCAATGGGCAGGGTAATGGCAATAGGTCATAATGCTCATTTGGAGAGCTGGCACAGACACGTTGGGCCATAGGACATTCTTCTGTGACGTTCAAACTCTGTCATCATGTGATATAAAAGTGCCCCCCTTAGAGATTGTCTGAATTTGCATTGTGCTCCATTTGATTGTGTAAGTAGTTACAGGGGGTCACTGGGCAGTGTGTCAGCATTTAGGTGGGTGCACAGGGGAGCCTGTCAGAAATCACAGAGATTCCAGGTGAGTGTCTCAGTATTTTCAGGTTTACGGATAGTGAGTCTTTATTTACATGGGTTTCACGGGGAGTGTTTCAGTGTCATGGAAATGTAATAATTTTGACAGATTTTTGGGATATATTGTGAAGTGGGAATAGTGGGGTCTGGATAGTCTGCTTCTGTTTCTCTCCCTGTGTGTGTGTGTGTGTGTGTGTGTGTGTGTGTGTGTGTGTGTGTGTGTGTGTGTGTGTGTGTGTGTGTGTGTGTGTGTGTGTGTGTGTGTGTGTGTGTGTGTGTGTGTGTGTGTGTGTGTGTGTAAGGGAGAGCGTTTGTATGTGCATGTTCGTGTGATTTCATTGAAGTAAAAACAGTTGGCCTGAAGGTTGTGATGTGTATTAGAAGAGAAGCTGGTTAGAAATGCTAAATAAGTAAAGATGGCTGAAGTCTTTGAATGTGAGGTGTAAACGAAATTGCATTTTCAAATAAACCAGGGTACTTTTAGTTTCAAAGTTACACTTTGCCAGAGGAAACCAAACAGTGTATTTAACATTCCCAAAGCTTGCTCCTAAAAATGGTTCTGTGAAAAAATGTCATATTATTAACGTAATGTCGAATGGCAGATTGGATCAATGTGCTTCACATTAAAGAGAAACATGTATAAAGGAGATGAGGGGCGCAATTTCCCGAGCCCACTATAGGCAGGCGTGATTGGTGGCAGACATGGACTCATTTTGTGATGGCGTGAAGGCAGTTCGCAATCTTCTGCTCAGCATGGAGACCATTGGCTCCATTTAGGGGTATTCCAAAATAAAATGGCTCCTGGTAACTGCGCAGGCAATAACATTGCGACGGCAAAATTCATGAAGAAATCAACTCATGTTTAAAATTTTCAACAATACAACCAAAAATTACTAATGGAAAATGTAGGCAGTAAAAATGCTCTGAAAGCTATGGGTACTGACCAGTGAAATTATGCTCTCTACTCCTAGAAAAGGTCACATCCAATTCATTTAAAATAAACTAATGGTTTATTAGAGCAGTTAAGTTGCACTCCAATTGTTCTAGTAGCAGCCGATACATACAGTTGAGAATAAATCTATCGATGAAATGATGCATGACGAGGTTAATTAATGGAGCAGGTTGTGAGATAGCCACCCATTCATTCAACACAGTTAATTACAGTGCTTGCTTGCAGGTTGTAACCGTGGTTTAGTTGGTGAAAGTGCCTGTATATTAAACAGAGGATCTCAGTTCTGGACCTCAGCAGTGCCTCTATACATTTCAGTGAGGTAATGTTTTAACTTGATCCGGAAAGAAGAGGCTATCTTGAAGCCGGGAAGAAGCAAATCACTTGCGAATAAGAAAAAGAATGATCAGGTCAAAATTGTCTATGAAGAGAAAGTTCAGCATTTTGGTTAAATATCGCGCGACCCTTTGACTATATCCCAATGCTATTTGGCGGGTTAGTGGAATAATAACACATTTGAGATTTTATTTGCATCATTGTCACAAATACTTTCGGTATCCATGGCACGACCATCTTCAGCCGCTTGATCAATGACCTTCCATCCATCATAAGGTCTGAAGTGGGGATGCTCGCTGCCGAATATACAATGCTCAGCACCATTCGCGACCTTTAGATACTGAAGCAGTCCATTTACAAGTGCAACAAGAATTGAACAGTAACCAGGCTTGTGCTGAAAAATGACATGTAACGTTTGGTCACACACGTGCCAGACAATGACGATCTGCAACAAGAGAACATCCAACTAGAATTTTCTTGTTGCAGATTAGGATAACTTAAGTACTACGAACACATTTTTTTCACATTGCTCTCATTCCTTCTACATCGTAATCCACATAAATATTATTATAAATTATTATTATAAATAATATTATAAATATTATGCTGTACATAATTCTGTAATTGCTAAGATTCCATGTATAATAATGATAATTTCAATTACTTATGCTTATTCAATGTTGACCGTTTCCCTTAATGAACCAGTTGCTTTCACCCCTCTCAAACTCCATTATACCATTATTGCTGTCCAATAGATCGGTTCAATCTTGATCAATATAATTGAAATACTACCAATTCTTGATTTATAAACCTTGCTATACTCCTGTTTCATTGTTATCAATTAAAATGATGATGTGTGGCAAATGATTTCATTTATACACCTTATCTAATGAGTAACGTTTTCTAAAGTTTTCTATAGCATATTTTAAAATAATTTTAATATCACTTCTTGCTGAACGTGCTCCATGCTGCAGGGTCACTACTGGCCTAATAGTTTCGTGGTATTTCAGTTTGACATATTCTTCGCTGCTTAGAAGACAATGGCTAAAGATGGAAGCTACTAAAATATACGGAGAAAATAATATTACACAACAGAAACAACCGTCATGTCAGTCTTATTAATTTTCATCAAGAATATCTTCCATTCCACACCATCTATTTAAAGGCTTTCTGGCTTTCCATTCCAGAGTGATGGGTCTCTTGGTCTTTGACTGGAATGTCTTCTGCGCTGTCCTTTTCATCTGAGCACCTCCCAACTCTAAGATCCATCTTTCTCTGGTCAGTAGATGCAAGGCCATAACAACCTCAGATAGAACGGTATTAATTAATTGGTTAACAAACATTTTCTGGACATAAACTGGATTTTGAATTGATTTCTGATCGACATAGTTTGGCAAGTTGTGCAACGGTGATTTAATATAAGAAAGGAGGGAAAAGGCACACTGCTTCGATGATTTGAAGGAGCAGTAACGAACGATCTCAGATGAGAGTATATAGGAATGTTAAAACTAACAGAAAAAACGAATCCCATTGTCCAGAGAACTCAACCTGTGTAATTTATAAAGAAAGATGATCTTTCTCAGATCTTCTGCCCAGCTGTAATGCTGGGCACATTGCTACTGCCTGTGAAGGTTCCTGATCCCCAAAGATGTTACTGACTTTTACGCAGAATCGTTTCTCCCAGCTGCAGCTAAAATGGGCGATTGCGAAATTTTGGGGGTAAATCCAGTGAGTGAAAAAAATGGAGGCAGAAGAGACGACATGAGCTGCCATATTCAGGTACGTTTTTACACGCCACATTACTTTTAATGAATGAATGTTGATTGGTGAGTGAATGGGAGAGTGGATCAGTGGGTGACTTGCTGAGTGTGTGAGTAGATAGTAGGAAGGAGTGTATTCACGGGTCTGCTGGGAATTCGGTAGGGTGGGTACTCAGGCCAGTGATCCAGTCAGGTCAGTTGAGCATTCTGGTGGAGCGGGCAGTCAATTCGGAGTTACAGACAGCCCGTCTGAATATTTGGGTGTGTTGGTCAGTCAGGTCGGGGTATAGTCGGGACGGGTGGGCAGTCGGGCTGGGGTGGCAGTTGGGTCGTTTGGGCAGTTGGATCGGGTAGGCAGCTGTCTCAGTTCGACAGTGGAACTGGCCGCAAATTTTGGGTTGGATGGGCAGTGTTCGGGAGCATACTCTTGTTGGCTAGGTGTGGGAATGCATGGGTCAAGGATGTAGTCCGTTTGGTGGGACATTTGTTTTGGCGGCATATTTGGGTCAGAGGTATGTTCACGTCGGTTGTATACTCAGGTCAGCTGGACATTTCAGGTTGGGTGCACAGTGTGGCGGGGGTATTGTGCGGTCGAGCGTGATGTATGGTTGTGTCCAGATGCCAAGACGATAACCCAATAGCTTCAACTGTAGTTGAGTCCTAATACAGAAGAATTTGAAACTGACGCAAGCTTCAGTCTCGTCTGTCTTTAACAGATTCCAACAGCGCTCATAAAACTACTAATTTAAATCGTGTCTTCGCCACTGAAGGAAGAGCAATCCCTTCGCAGCTCACAGGCCATTTGACCCAAATCACAGAAAAGTGCAGAAGGTTAATGATACCCTTGTTTCAGATTATCCTATCCTTCCAGCTGATGTCAAATAAGCATTTGGGAAGCAGTAACTCAGATGTCATGTTAGGTGAGTTTTTGAATCATGTGTCGGTAGTCGGGTCGTGGGTGACGTCTGGGCTGCTGGGTCAGGATGTTGCCAGGTTGGGGTGGGAAGTCAGGCTGGGCTTGAGTTTTCGGGTCAGAGGTGGGTAGTTAGTTGGGAAAGTTAACAAGTCGGGTCTGGTGAGCATTCAGATCATGGAGCTAGGTAATCAGGTTGCTTGGCCAATCAGATCTCATAAGTGGTTATACGGTTTGGTTGAGCAGTCGGGTCACGCAGTTGGGTAACTGCATTGGGTGCACAGTCCAATCCAGCGTAGTTGGGTTGAATCAGGTGGGCTGTTGAGTGGGATGTGCAGTCAGTTTGGGAAGCAGTTGATTAAGAAAGTGTCGTCATGTGGCAGGTAGACAGTTCACGAAAGAGCAATCAGTTCGTGAGGCAGGATTGTGCTAGTTGAGTGGGGAACTGTTGAGATGGAAGGGGTAGTTGGAGTGGAGAGAGTGTAGTTATGTTGCATGGGTCATTGCTTGAGCTGGGCAGTCGATCGGGTAGGTTCTCAGGGTTGAGGAAGTAGCCAGATTGGGGTGGGCGGTGGTGATTCGGGTTGTTGGATGCTTTGTGCAGTTGCGTTATGATGTTTTATCTCTGAGATAGACCAAGTTTTAACCAACCTAACATTTTCAGTGTAAATATGTATGCAAGTTCCGTATGTCTGACACCCAAGCCAGTGTGGGAGAGATTGATGGCGGGCCCAAGCCAAAACAAATTTGCCAATCAGGATAATAAACTTTCTAAGGCAATGTCAGCGCGTGTGCACATGTCAGGACATCCGCAGTGTTTCGGATGCACAACAGCAACTTAAATTCACTGCTGTGCGCATTTGAAGTGTTATGACGTTTGCTGTTTATTAAACTGGCGATTCTGATTGAAGTACCTGCCTTGGACGTGTCACTTGATCAACACAGAGATATTTTACTCCACTGCTGAAGCATTTTAATGGCTGTTCTGTCTGTACCATGAGTGGCAAGTGCACCGCTATAGCAAAACAAAATTATAATCCCAGTGGAAAATCAGCAGACATAAATCAAATGACACAATTTGGAACAATGTTTTCTGATCCCTTTTAAATAAAAATACATTGTCATTCCAGCAGAAAAGCCACCATTCAAGACAGGAACATTGGCTACACTTTACCTATACTTACAACGGGGAGAGTTGGTTTCATTTTACTTTTTTTTTTGAGTGTCAAAATGATTGTCCAAGGAAAAGTCAGCATCTTTTTCAACTCTTCCCTGAATTTAGTTTGTGTAGTTGCGTAAACAACCGTGTTTGTGCACGAACTCAAATACATGAGCATATCTCCGGTTTGATGGGCGATGTATGCAGGAGCTGCATAATCCGGTTGTACATGAATGACCATACCATTGACTAACGAGCAAACAACTGCTGTCAGCCACAACAGTATAAAACTAGCTGATACAGTGAACAGTAATATAATCGATTTTCTTCGGTTCTGTATTTCTGGATCATTCTGATTCTCACTGCTGTGACCCCGGAGCTCCTTACGGGTTCGACTGGCTACTAAAATCCGTCTGACAGTCAAAGAATTAAACAGTAATATCAAAGTGAAAGGAATCCAACACAATAAAATACATTGCAGCCAAGTAAACATTACACCAAAAGGAGAAGTATAAAAAGCCTGGCTGGGTTGTGAACCCCAGTGAGAATTGTTAATTGTTCGCTTAGGTTCAAATGCAAACCAATTTGGTATGTTTTCAAATAATGAGAGGACACAGATTGTTGTTTGAACTGTAGCTGCAGTTCTTACTGAGCAATACCTTGTCTTAAACTTGCTAATACATATGGAGACAAAACGGTCGAATGTGAAGGAGACTGTAAACCACACCGATAAATACAAGCAGGAATTAATTGTGTACATTAAGAACTTGCAAATGGGTGTATAGGACAGGATTATTTGTGGAAAATGCGTACCTAGGATTTTATGCACGAGAACATTGTTGAGCATGACCAGTAAATCGGCTGTTGACATGGATACCATATAGAAGGAAATGCATTTTGAAAGGCCACAGTTTCCTCTGGAGAGAATCATGATTGTCATCAGGTTCGCTGTTGGAAAAAGGGAGATGAGGTAAGTAACATGGACACTCAGATGCATTCCACAGTATATTATGAACAATGTTACTGTGCATTTCTTCTCAGCGTTATATAAATGTATCGGATTTATAATATTGGCCAGTATTCTGTAGTTTCCTAAATAGGTTATCGAACATGCAAACTATTGTGATTAAATAGTTTAAAAGGCGACTGCCCCTAGGTGAAACAGAGACCAGAACCATGTTTCTGGCGGTGTGATCGCCTAAGTGGACATCAGACTTCTGAGAAATGAGCCTGTGCATGTAATTGTTAAGGGAACTGTAACTGATTGCGAAGGACAAACAGATTTGGGGATGAGATTTATCTATTCAATTCCTTTTCAAAAGAAGAGGACCGCATCCAGGGGCTCTTGCTGAAGCTGTGTGCCTAAAACCCGTGAAAAGCTATGAGCCTTCCAGGCACGCTGAAGAACTATGGTATTGTTTTACTGAGACCTGATCAGAGTGTGCACTGGAGTGTTATTGAATTGTGGGTAAGAGTGTCTGTGTGAACACTCAGCCATCAGGACTGTTGTGAATCGAGTGAAAAAGGCTCCACAGAAGTGGGCCTTGTTGATGATAATCATAACCGTGGAGCTGGGTTGGAATCAAGTGCCTGTTGGAGGCCACATGAGAATCAGACCCTGCATGAAGCAGAGTGGTTGAGCATGCAGGAGCAAGGTGTAGTTTTGGGGGACGTTAGGACTGAACACAGTGCCAAGTATGTGTTTCGAGCTAGCTGAAAAATCAGTGAGAAGTATCATTGTTGTTTCAGCTACTTCAAGTATAATTAATACTTTCTTCTGAATGCAATTAGCATTTACTTATATATTTTAGACTTTGGTTTATATAGTTACAATATAAAGTTTTAAAAAGTAACATCTTGTCCATTATGTTCTTCCATCGGGCTCCTTGGGAAATTCGGTTCTTTCATGTAATTGATCCTCATGTGGAGACGATAAAAGTTTGTATAGGGAGTAGGCTTCTGCCGTCCTCCCGGTGATTTTCAGTCTGATGCTTTCATAGTGAAGAAAGAAATGTCACTCTAATTCAGTTTGGAAACTTCAGTTTTGTGGAGTAGCCCCAAATTCCTCTTCTGGAGCCAAAGATCTCTTCGGGCTAAAGTGTAAAACTGGCCAAATCGGATCAGCCATCCATCATATATAACTCTCTATTCCCTTGAAATGAACATTGCCCCTGGCACTGGAATGCGGCTCAGTGGAACTCCAATCTCCACGTGAGTGCCTCGCAGAGGTAGTCCAGTTACCAATATAATTTTAAAAAAGGGAAAATGGGGTATATCTTTAATTTATTGAAATTCAACAGCCAAATAATGGACGGGTTTCCTTCAACACAATCTTTCTGTCATCAGTCCGTGACCGTGTGAGACACTGAGTTAATTTGATAAATTGCCACTGAGGATCCATGTGACACAAAATAGAATTTCACAGTCTGCTCCATCTGATTATTTGGAGGTTGGGTTTCTGGGGGAGGATATCAGATGCCAGCTTCCATTACAGGAAGCAATAAAGTCAAATAAAAATTTCATCTGAAGAAAAAACTATCAAAAGAAATTCAAAACAGTGCCTTTTTCCTATCTATCATCGATCTGAAGGTCCCGCTCAGGAACTGAACTGGAACCGGTACATCGCCAAAGATACTAACCGAGAGAGGAATGAGGGGCAGATTCCTGTTTCTCAAAATATCTTCCTTTCTCCTGCTGGGTGGAGGACGCTGCAGTTCTTGGAATTATCGTTGTAATTTAGGCGTTTGTAATTTACCTATCAGATGGTTTCCTTGGAGACTAAGCAGCACGTTCTTTAGTGGCCTATGAGCTATTGGAAGAGCGGGAAGTCAACCTCCATCTTCTTCAGTATGAGGAGGAGTGTGAGGCGCTCACAACCTACTGAGCAGTGTCGCTGGCTACGCCATGAACGTCTAGGGCTCCCGCTGATATCCGCAATTTATCCCGGTAGCGAAATGCCTCGACAGTGAGTCATTCTCGCAATCAGCCACATAATCACTAGCTGTGAAATGCTCAAAAGCCATTAGGAAACACTGACTTACCAGGAATACCAAAGGTTGCGAGAATTGGGTAGTAAATATCCTTGACTTGTAGAATCGTTGGCTGGATCATTTTTTTTTAGAACGATGCGAGATCTCATTCAGTTTTCTGATTGTGTTGAAGTTCCGTGAATGTTTCCGTCTTTATAGGTCAATTTGTCTTCCCGTGAGGAAATCAGCTTAGACAATGATTAGCGTTAGTTATCGTCACTTCAAAATCAAGCAGATAATTTCACTGTTCAGAGACCCTGGTCCGCCAACGGGGAAATTTACCAGCTCAGTTCCAGAAACTTCATAAATTAAAAATAATGATCGGAAAATAACCGCAGAGGGAATAAATTCTGCGCATGTCCCCTTGAATGTTGAAGGGAATGTCCCTCCTGGACAGTATTGGATTCTACGGGCTTCATGTTATTCCGCTGCGATATTAACTCATCCATTGCAGAATGTGAATGTCTTATGGACTGTAATTACGTAACTTAAACTTACAGTGTTCTGTGCTGACACCTCGTGATGAAACGGCGTTATTAACAATGGCGATGATATGGTTTTAACATTAACTATACTGAGATTTCCTTATATTTATGCTGTTTCTCTTAGTCATTTGTTCTCGTCCCTAACTACTATAACATGAATAGTGGGAAACATGTTCGAAAATTGTCCGTGCTCATTGTAATCTATGATTATTATTAAAAACTCCGCTTAAACGTAGGGATCCCCTGCTCCAACATTATGTGTTATGAAATACGAAGAAAAAACCCTGGGAATACTCATCAGATCTTTTAGCATCAGTGGAGGATGAATCGGACTTAATGTTTCAGGTAATGATCAGCATTGACCTTTTAATGTCAGATTTACAGCATTGCAGTATTTTGTTTTCGCATTATTGATTTTGCACCTATTCCAGAATTTTCACGGTGACTCTATTCTAGTGTTCATGATGGCGATATTGGCATAACATCACTGATGGTAAGCCAACTGTCGCATTACAGCTCAGGCTGCTACTCAACTTTTAATCGTGACATCTCTTCACTAACATTACTGTTGGTGACGTCATCGTAATTTTACTGATGCTGAATTTAACTTCACTGAGGAAGCCCCTACTCGACATTAATAGTTGTGCCCTTGCAGAGAATCATCCTAGCATTTCTAGCTGTTACCCTACGCTAACGTTACTCCTGAGGCCTTTATTCTAATGTATTCGTCATGACATGACTCAAACATTGCCGGTGGTGATCCAGTGCCACAAAGATTTTTCTTCCCTTTGTTTTGCCTGCAATCCTCTCTTTCACATTAGGAACATATTCAATGAATTGGTTAAGTATCATGACACACGTACTCTTGATTTACTTCCGAAATCAGGTTGCCTGATTATAAGATAACGTTCCGCATTGTAAGAGTTAATGCAGTTATATTTTAGTCAGTACTCGAGATAAAACGGGAAATGTTCTCTTTCCAAAATTCCCGCTGCATAACGATGAATCGTGGTTCCTGATTTTTCTCTTGGTTGGCCTGGACACCATGGCTGTGAATCACTGGCAGCAGATATGAGACGCCCCATGGCTTTTTCCGGGATAAACAGTTTGTCTCAATTTAATCAAACAGGTGTTTTCAACGGAAGAGAAACCTCGATCAGATCACCCTTCATTATTTTTTTCTCAAAAGAATAGAAACAAGGAGAAGTTCTGAAAAAAAATGTGCAGGGGAAGGCTGGGGAGTGACAATACGTGAATTCCTCCTTCGAACAGACAGCAGACAGGACGAAACTGTATCCATTCTATGATTGCACCTTTCTAGGATTATCAAACCTAACTCCTAAGGTAACTGAATGAACTCCGAAATCCCACTGGTCAATCAGCACTGCTTCCAACCTAAGGTAAATATAATCCTGCTGTTTCCTCTGAATGGTGTCTTTATGGTGCATTATGGATTTTCCGGCTTCTCAAAAAAATCAGGACCGTTCTGGCTGATATTCTGTCTAAATTGCACCTTCCTGAAAATTCTCAGTTCCCACTGTCGTTCAGCGCCATTAGAGATAAATAATTCCTCATGAATTGCAGCCGTAGACTAGATGACAATGATGTTTACTGCAAAATAATGGGATACTTTTCAAAACATTACATTAGAAAACTCGTTAGTAGGTTTTATGCCACTCTGTTCATTACATTGATCTGTATTTTGATTGTAGTAGAAAAATCAAGATAGTTGTCTAAATATCGATTGTAATGAGTCTCGGATATGACGGCCTGGATGTTCAGATCTTAAAATCATTTTGTAGCTGTGGAGTGGCGGTTAGTGAAAACTGTACCTGGAGAAGTAAGTGCCTTTGCTTTCCTGTGGCCACTAGTTTCTCACCACACTGAAAATACGCTTATTGCTCAATTAGTGCCTGAAATACGTGGTTATTGTACACTCTCTATATCCTTACTGACTGGCTCTGCATCTACTGTCCATTGTATTGACATTCTGTAGTCTGTGTTCTGAATGCACACAGTCCAAAGGAGCAGTTTCTTTCGATCAGTTCTATCGAATCCACAAGTACTTTTATTGGTAGTTTTTCTAAGCTAAATGTCAGAACGAATGCAGAAAACGATAATATAATAAAAATGGATTGTCCTTGTGTTTCTTTCAGCAAAACCTGTTTACCTGTGGCGGCTTTTAACTATTATCTATTACCTATTTTGGCATCACAGGATTGAGTTGCAGGCGGTTCTGAATGTCCAATGATAACTAACATTGTGCAGTTTGAAAATAGATTTTGTGTGTATCGGTGTGCTCATTCTCACTTAATGCGTGTGACGTTTTTTAGATTGTGTCTGCGTTTTGTGTAACTATATTTAGGAGTGATCGGGAAAATAAAATAAATAGGCAGGATAAAAACTGCCTGCAGCAAAACCGGATTCAGGCCAAATGAGGAATTGACAGAACTGTGTAACTAGCGGAATGATGAAACAATTTTATATTCACTTCAAGAAGTCAAAATCACACCAAGGAAAGACACTTTTTGAGCGTTGGTTTGAATTGAGACCAGTGTGTTTTTGTTTGTTACGCCGTGTAGTCGTAGTCGGGATTCAGTGATGTTAATGCCATTCAACATCAGGGGAGATGGTTCGGGTCTATCTCGTTGGAGATGGTTATTGCCTGGCAGTTGTGTGGAGGGAATGTTACTTGCCACTTGTCAGCCCAAGCCTAGATATTGTCCAGTTCTTGCTGTATTTATGTCTGCATCAATGTGTACATAGTCCATCCGTATACAAGCCCCAAATGCAACTAGTTTTAGCTCTCCCTGGTGCTACGAAGGTTGAGGCAGGCCACATTGCCCAGAATGCTCCAAGTAGTTGTAATGTGATGCTTTGCCTGTAGCTCGTGGAAAATCTTATGCAGAAAAATACATTTGAACATAAGTCCATCAGGCAGTGGCTTGCACGTAACGGCCTAATGGCTCTGCGGGAAAAGGAGATGATGTATCCTCCTGGATGTTTCCCAAAGTAGACTGTGAATACCATTTGGTAGGATAGCCTCATTGCCAAAACATTCAAACGAACAGCATTCCGTTGCTTGTTTGTTCACGAGAAATCTTGCCAGGTATTCCCTACACATCTGGAATCTCATCCCCTCCGCACTTTGCCCTGGAGGTGCTTGTGGTGGGAGAAGAGACCATTGCTCACCATTCATTCCTGAATGTGCTATTTCAGTGAAGGTCTGGAGAGAGATGTAAATGCATTTGATGGCGCTTGGTCCAGAGCTGTTCAGTTACACAGGCTCTGTGCTCTACGGGCTGTTCCAAGGAACGCACACAAAGACAAACATCAACTGCGGCTGGGGATGACCTAATCGGCGGAAGTCGTCCAATTTGAGCCCCTAAGTAGTTTTTACAACTGTGTGTTTTTAATAACACCAAATGCTTTGCTAGACCATTTAAGCAGAACAGTTCTATGCCTGGAGTCACATGTTAACCAATCCATGGTGAGGATGACAGGTCTGTAACCCGTGATCTGTGTCTGATTGCGGGTGATGAGGCAGATCTTTAATTAACAGAGTGTGAGTCTGAGATTTGACCTAGAATTGAGAAACAGCATTCTGGCACCCGCCAGAGGATACTTCACAACTTTTCTTGGATTAACACATTGTGCCGCTGATTTAAAATGAATTGTTGTTTTCAAACCCCATTTTCAGAAGGGGATATGTGTGAGCAGAAGGTCATGAGAAACAAATGTGGGTAAGTGGAATTCAGGGACTGGGGTCTGTAAGAAGCGATATTCGGCTAGACCATGAATGGGTCTGAAACTGGTTTCTTGGACAAAATGAGGCACAGATGTTGCTTAACTTGCAGGTGTTCCTAGATTATCTGTATTTAGCTTTGATAACATTAGCCGCTTTATTTCAATTATTGTGGAGAATTGAACAATGATCCTGACCTCTTGGGCATCGTGCCGCACCTTACACATATTACATATAGTTTTTACATTTCAGGGTTTTGTGTTACTTCGAATAATTCAACATGAACAAGATATGGAGCTAACAGCTGAATCGCATACATGGGTCCAGGTTATTCTGTCAGATGTAATAAGGAACCAGGGCAGTAAGGGCTGTCAGTACATACAATAGATGTAGTCACGGTCTAAATCGTCGGACTGTGTTTCCCCCTCCGTTCCACTCCCCGCATGACCGCCCTCATGAAATCAATGAATCTTTTCAGGCAGCAACCAGCCCTTTCATAAAGAATGTGGGTGGCTTTGAAAAGAGCCTTTGGGTTTTACCAGGTGTAGTTTTGTTGCTTCACTTACTCTTGGATCTCAAAGCGATCCTTTTTCCTGGGCAGCAGCCTGGTCTGGATATTAAGCAGTGGGCGATGGTGACACCTCCCAGCAGCTTGCTGAGTTCCTTACGATTGCGGACATGCAGCTGCAGGAGCCTGGGGATTTGGCGGCTTTTCTTGTTCTCCGGGGCCACGTTACCATCCAGCCCGAGGTGATAAGTGGGCAGATACTCAAGCACAGCAGACCCGGGTTCCAGAACTTTTAGCATAGTTCCGCTTTCACAGGAGCCTGTGAACAAGTCTCACAGGTAACTGCAGTCCGGCCCGGGATGAGCAGGACTTGACGTTGGCCCAAGCTTCCCCGGCGCTATTTTACTCTTCCAGTCATTTCCATTGCCAGACTTTTTACAGGCAATAAGTAGAGTCTTGATCACTTACTGTTCTTATAGACTGAGCACTCTTCAGATTGGTCTCTCTTTAATACAGTTCATTTGCCAATATGTTCCCCTAATCAGCTAACTGTGAAATAGGAGAGGGAGGGATATTCCCGCCACAACGATTAGACCAGAGAATTTCAATTTTGAAAAAGCCAGCCAAATTCGTTGTAGGAAAGGAGGGGAAATAATAAACGCCGTCCTCAGTCAGAGATTTAAAATCATTTTGGAAGAAAAATGCGAGCACATTTCATCTTGATCCATTGAGAGGACGCTGGAGTGGAATGTCAAGGAGTTATAATTGTTCGCATAATATTACTGGAATTCATTTTATAATAGGGCAATTGCCAGATATATTTATGTGTCTGTATATCTGTGTGAGAGAGGAAGAGAGAATTGGTTGAATTCGGGACAGTGAGCCTGGGTGCTCTGATCAAACCAGCAATGGTTATCCCTCCCAGCGGCTTGCTGGTTCATTGAAATGTTAATTGAAATGTTAGTTAGATATACATGGACGAGTTTAGAAGAACAGGTGTTAGTTGAAAATTTGAATTTTGAAATAAAGCTGCCTGGATTGTTTTTAAAGGAGCGGTGAAACGTGTTGTTTAGCATGGTGCAGTTTAGAAATAACTTGTTCATATTTCCCAAAGATTGCTGGTAAAACTTAATGTAATGACGTTGCTTATTATCATGGCGATAAGGTGCAAAGACATAGCGAAAAAATGGCTAATTTCTTTGAAGGAGAAGCATATGTTTAATGAAGTAGTAAGCACTCTGTGTAAGAAAGGGCATTATTGGATCTTCCAAGTGTGTGACAAAAACTTCAGCATCTATGTCTAAGCTGCTACCTTCAAAGGACTAAAGTTAAGAAAACTCATTTGGAAGTGGACTTGTTCGGGGTATCATGTTTCCTTGTTTGGCTCTTTAAAAATCTCTGCCTTCCTGTAATCTTACTGAAAGTGTAACTGGAAGGTGGATTAAGTAGGGGATTTAGAATTTATCGCAAAAGTAATTTGTAGATCTATGTATGCAATTAAAATTGTGTCTCTTGTTAGTAAATATTTAATCTAGTTTTACTTTAAAAACGATTAAACTAGGTGGTCTTTACACTACTGAATTCAGGGCACGCATCTAAAAAAATATACAATTTGCAAAACAAGTTGTGGCCTTTGTTTAAAGTTTCTCTTTGGGGTCTGGGCAAACCAGCATTTACCATCGGCTATGCCATAACACGGAAAATGATCTTGGGAGCCACCAAGTCAAAGAACAACACGTGCTGGCTCTTCAATTCCTGGGGATCGTCGTTGACATCGACCCACCTCGACTGCAGCTGGAGCAGATTCTTCATGATTTTCTGGTTTCGGGACATTTCCCTGTGTGCAAATCAAGCCATCTGAACACCTTTGATGATGAAAATACTGCTCAAGCTTCTCCTTGCTCACTTTACAACAGCATGTCGGTGACTCAGAGGGTTTAACGTTTGTAATCCCTTCTGAGTTCCTGAGTGTTTTCTGGGGTCAACAGTTTCATGCTCAACTTCCATGCACCCTGCCCACCCCCTGTGATTTCTGCATCTGCCAGTCAGCCTGTAGCTGGCAGTGGTCAGAGAATACCGGCTTGTCATTGGTACATCTTACCGTTCAAGTTCTGGACTCAAAGACGAATTGTATCCTGGAATTGATGGACAAGTCTGGCCCAGACCAGTTATATCTACACTGTGCTCCATCTGCAGGGCTGCTGAGAATTTCATGCAGCTTGGCATAGTTTAATGTTTCCATCAGTAGTTTGGGCATGATGTCCAGGTTGCTCTCGGCCCCACGTGTTCCTCCAGCTGCCTGGATCATGCAGTTGAAGCCACCACCCAAATCACCGGCAATGATGTCAACAGCACGAGTTGGAGCTGTTGGACAATGTCCAGACGCGCACTGTTTTTGGCCGAGGCGTACGCATCAATTAACTGGAGTGGAGTTTTATATATATTACATTTATTGTGAGGGGGCGCCCGCTCCCCCATCTTTTTAACCTCAGAGTTGGTAAAGTTACCTCCCTGCAGCAGAATATCCAGGATCAGAAGAATAGGGGTCGTTTCTTCCCGACCAGATTGATGGTCCATGAGTTTACTATCGTGATCACTGATTGTAGGAGCTGAGGTGCAGTATCACAGGCTCCTGCAGATACAAATGTCTCTGACCTTGCAATTAAACCCAAAGTCGCAATATGCCGCATATTTTATTTTACGTTACTCAACACGAGATTTGTTCCCATTTCAAAGTTTATCTTCCTTCAACAGGTCCTTTGTTCTGACCATTACAAACCTTTTCTTTGCACCTGCATACCCTTATTATTTACAAGTTGTCTTAATTGTCCCGTTAGAAATGTTCTAGCCCTTTGATAATACAGGGTTTCATGCAACAAGCGAGGCTTGGACTGTTCTCTGTTTCCCATCCATACCATCAATAATGTTGCATCAGAGTCCACAGAGCTAACGTTAAATCAGCTTCACTTCAGGTAATGTTAGCTCAACAGATTTGGCGTTAGAGTATTATCACCAGTCGTCAAGATGGAAGCGGGGCTAGTAATATTAGATAAAGTGAACACAATTAAAAATAGAGTAGGGAGTAGGAACACAATTTTTTATGTCAGAGCTGCTTGCCGAAACAATAATGTTAGAGAAGGCTCATTACAAACACTGCTCAATATGTTCACCCCTAGTCATATTACTTTGGGGTAACCAATAGTAACAGCGGTGCACGTTCAGCTGCAGCAATCTTATTATAACGTTATTACCTGCAAAACCATGGAAGAGTCTCTGACAGCACTGTTATTATGTAGCTACCACTTGCAATATTATAATCGGATCGCCAGCAGTGGGCTTATGGTTGGTCATCACCACATCACATTACAGCTGTTCCTTCATCTGGTGTCAGTATCTTTAAAGATGCGTCAAAGCCATAATTGGTAATATTATGCTGTGCCACCATAAACCATTGTTACAATTCAATTCGTTTTATTTTTCATTGATGTGATGGATATGCGATGGTTTCATCAAGTCAATATGAGGTCCCAGGAACCTCACATGTTTTTGGGGAGGAATGTAACCATAAATGATACACGATACGCAGATTGATTGTCCCCTAAGGAATTTCACCCATTTCATTACCTTATTGAAAACATTTCAAAGACTGAGGTGGACACCTTCTTCTTTGGCGTACCAGGCACAAGGAAGTGGAAAATCTTGTTTTGCTTGTTAATTGATTTTAACCAAAACCAATTAGAAATCTATTTTTATCCTCACCGGACAGAGGTTGCTCCATAAATTTGGAGCCTAAACATCTCTCAGAAAACCCAGGCGGTAATGTGAAGCTGGAAATAATCAAATATCATACTAAAGAAAATGGAACACCCAATAACTTTACAAGAAAAGGAGATTTACCATCCGGTCCACGCAGTTTTTTTGGTTCTGATAGGTGATCATATATCATTGTCTTGTCGCTGTTTGCAAACTCATTTTTATTGATTAGAATAAAAGATTCCGAGAATTTCCTCATTGAGGGACCAGATACTCACGAGTATATCAGCGGGAATCCTACCAGCCAATGTAACCCAATTTCTGGTGAGGGATTCATGGGCAGTGGGTTCGCAATTTTAACCTATACACAGAGTGGGGGCAAGAATGATTCAACCATTTCTACCACAGTAGATAGATCACTAAAGAATGTGCTGCTTCATGCCACGACATTGTCATTGTTCCCCATGTTAATACTTATTCGGCCTATAGCTCCTTCAACCAGCAGGCACTTCGGAACATATTTTGAGAAATAATTGCCACTTAGGAACAATTTCCCACCGTTCAGCTGCAAAGAACCTTGGTGGTTCTACAAGTCCCAGCGCTGATATCGAGTATTAGGAAACTATAAAGAGAAAAGCATATCTTAGTGAAATGAACGGAATTCGTTTGTCTAGTTGGTTGTTTCAGTTCTAATCATCAATTCCGGGATTTGCCATGAATTTGCATTTAGATATTGATGATGTCTGACTGCAAGTTTACTCAAATGGCGTATGCTTCTGGGCCATATACACTAAAGGTAGAATTATTTTCTTATTTTATTTGTTATCAACTGTTAAATAAATTATAAACGTAAAATCCCCTTGTCACTCCCTAAATTGGGAATATCTGTGCCTTCCTCACGAAGGACTGAGTCATTTATCTGTGCGCCTCAATAATTTACTTCCCTTCCTTCGTTGTTCATCGCAACAGAGACGACAGTAACTAAACTTTTTATTGCCGGTAATGGGTTTTTATGCGTCCACCGTTAAAAAATATTATATAAATCTATGACTTTTGTTCTTCTATCTTCTCTCTCTGACAGCAAATCTAATGATAATCGCCATTCTCTGCTGGCGGTCTATCTAAATTTATCGCTATTTATATGGTAGCAATGGCAACGGCAAATCTACTGGTCATGATCTTCCATGTGCTGGTGTAGCTTTTTTTCATTTATTACTTTCCACAATAATTCCTGTCCTGCATTTCTGTTCATGCATTCATTGCGTACGTGAATTATTTACAACCCTGGCAATGTCTCGTTCACGTTTCGCTTATATGTTGTCAGAAGTTGGAACGAAATGTGAAAATTACGGCCATGGTTATAGTAATGGTCTCAGTCCTGATCTACTTCGAGGACAACCCATTTTTGCTTGCCTTTGAACACAAACGTTTGATTGACAATGTTCACAGAGGCTGCTGCTCCAGTGAGGCCCTCTTTCTACCGCCTGATTACAAAGTATGTCAATCGCATGGATTGCTTTTATTTCAATACTACGGTTCAATGGCTTGACAGTCAGTAGATTCTGCAGGAGGCTACGGGGTCACAACAGTGAGGGTCAGAGAGACCCAGAGACACTGTTTCCAATAGTTTTATACTGCTGTGACTAACAGGGCTGTTTCGTTTCCACAGTGACAAGCACAGTGTATTACAGAAATGATCATGGAAAACTTGACTATATGGCCACGGAAAATGGATATCTGCGTGTGCATTCGAACTCCTGTACAAACGCATGTATTTGAGCAGCAACTCAAACTAACATGGCGGAAGAAGCTCGAGAGGTTTCCGTGCATATTCATTCTGTCATTCGATAAAAACGGAAGAATGAAGCCAACGTTTTTAGCCGAAAATACTCCATTACAGCCCGTTCAACAATTTATTTAAGACATTTCCTGTTGGAAGCAACGAATATTTATTGTTATGAAAATAGAGGATTAAAAGATCTCTTCCGCGTTGTGACCTCTGCTTGATAGCCACATAAGAGAACGCAACCATTTTCTGTTATAACAAGGATGCAGCAGTTGAGTAGAAAGTGCCTGAATCATAGACTGCACTGCAGTGTGGTACTGGGTGAGATCCTTCTTCTGTGTAATTAATGAGGGTTTATTCTCTATTGTTGGAGCAAAGTGTTACAATCGCCATTATTTATATTCAATTTATGATCTTATCCCTATTATTGCACGCGATCGCCTCCTCGTCAAATTCAATCCCCATTTTTGCCTAGGCCAATAGTAGGGGACCCTATCTTCTGTACAGTGTCTAATGAGGAGGTGGTATGAACTTTGCCAGCCACTATGAGATTAGGCATCTTCGTTTAGAAAAGAAAAATACATGACCTCTCACTGGTGCATTTAAATTTTGAAATGCCATGACAGAGGAAAGGGAGATGGAGCCAGCAAGTACTAGATGTAATTGTCATCCATTGAGCAAATAGGTCCAAATGACACGTCCTGCCTCAAAGTCTTTCAATCTCTTTTTTAAAAACTTGATCCTTAATATTGTCATTCCTTTTGACACTGATCACTAATCTCCAGATTAATTTTGCCTCAGTTTATTAATCCACATATCTCGAAGTCTGAAAGCCCATCAACATTAAATTCTTATGCCTGGCCATTATTTGCATAAAATTTAAGAATTGCAAACAGCCTTATCATTCCTTTTGTTGCTTAACTTAATTCGCCTCAGTGAAAATCGGCAAATATTTTAATACACCAGTATCAATGCACAGTCTATTAAAGTTCAAGGATCTGTTGATAAAGGAGTATTCCAGAACTTTCCTTTGGAAACATAAGAACGCAACTGCTGTTGAACAGTGAGACGAAGCGATTTGTTGTTCACTATCTGTAGAATTGGGACATTCAACAGAAGATTAAAGAAAACATTTCTAGATCCCGGAATGTCCTAAGTAAGATCTTGTGATACTACTGTGGACGCAAAAGTATCATATTGCCCGCGAGAAAGCCGACATGTGCTCTGCATAATGCAGAAGCCAAGAGGAAAACTATCACAGCTGATAAAGGAAAGTAAATTAAATGTTTCTCACATAAATTTGCAAACAAAGTGTCCTATGTGCATTGAGAGTCTGAATTTAAAACTAAAATCCCATCATAAAGAGCTCAAATGTGGCACAATTGAATTCCTCGGCAATTACCATTCATCGTGGCTGTGATTTGTACCTGGTTGAATTTTGTGCTCAAATACTGTTGCACCTACTGGGGAAATGGTAAACCTAAGTTGCCTCATTTCAATATCAGGAACCTTATTGAAATCCTTGTTAACTACAGTGTCAGTACGTTACATGTGTCTGTGCTTCGTCTCAGAACAATATTTAAGTGTTCTCTTTTATAATCACAATTTACCTTTGCACACAATGCTGGTGTTTTTAATTCAAAAATTGCATTTGGCATTTGAGCTTCCACGGAGTGGAATCTGAGTCAGCTTGCCATTCCACTCCTACTTCCTTATTCTGTAATCATAAAGATCCTATCTCGACTGTACTTCAGATTCAGGCCAAGCAAGAATTGTGTAGGGCAGCGAGCATCTGAGTCAACCTTAGACGAGAGTTGTAGATTTGTGGCTGACAGTCGAACAGTTCAGGCGACAGTAGGGAAGTTGGAGAGAGCGGACACTCGGAGAGGGGTGGGAGTGTTCAGCAACTGGCGGCTGGAGTTTACAGCAACTGGGGAATGGTTGTTGTAAGTATTGATGCAAGACAATCGAAAGCATCCAATATTTGTGCTTTATGTCACATATTCAGATGGGTCCCAGTGCAGAGATTCAAACTTTCGGAACGGATGTTCAAACTTTCCGGACAATTGCAGTGCAATCCTTACTTGGGAACTCCTGGGGGTGGGTTTCCCGAGTGCCTTTTTGCAGTGTCCCCAGTTACACTGCCCGGGAGTGCAAAAGTTTCAGGTGATGAACTTCCCTGTGGAATCCAAGTTCTAGGGAATCGGTTGGCATCCAACCTTTGTCAGAAATGGTAGTGAAAAGAAGATTTGTGTCTGTGAACGCCACCTTGGTATTCAATTGGCTTTAAATGACTAACATTGTTCGAGCAAGGTTGAGGCAGTCGGGCACATTTGGGCTGCTACATAAATAGAACGAGTGATCAGGGCTACTATGAAAAGGAGGGTAAGTGGCATGAGGACTTTGGAGACACGGCACAGTCATGACTCACAGATTGTCTCCCTTCTGTGCTGCAACAAATTTACAATTCGTGATATGCGAAGACAGAAACATTTTTTAAAATCTTTGTGGTATTCTTGTTTCGCAACACCAATTCCCAATGTCATCCAAGAAGTGTCCAACGCTTCCTTTAGCTATTGTTTCCCTTTACAAAATACTAGCTGCACGTTTTCCTGTCTGTTTTTGAGTCTACTGCAGGCAGAGTTTCCTCAGTGAATCACTGATGGCACATTCTTCAAATGTATTCTTTCTGTCTGAAATGAATATTGCTCTTTCGAGAGCAATGAAATATCTCGTCTAAATTTGCTATTCCTCTATTGTCTTCCACTTAAATCCGTTTCTGAATTCATCTTCTAAAGATTCCATCTTCTTCCTTTTCATTTTGTCCTTTTTAAAGTTTAAAACTTTGCTTTGTAACCCAACATTTTCCACTCTGTAACTGAAGATGAGGTGCTATCATTTAATGATCACTATTGTTGTAAGGATCATTTATTGTAAGCGTACTACTTAATCCTTTTCATGAGACCTTGAAAAATGGAAAGTGCTCTGCTTTCGGTTGGTTCCAGAGTGCATTCATCTAAGAAACAGTCATCAATGCATTCTATGGATTAATCCTCAAGGCTAACTTTGACACTTTGTTTCGTCCAAACTTTCTGATTATACAGATCTCTCACAAGTATAGCTGCACATATTGAAACCCCATTATTTTTGATTTAATGTATGTCCTCGAAGCAGCTTTTGTGGCGGAATTGCAAACAACTCTCGTCAGTGATGTTTGTTATCCACACCCAAACTGTTTTGACATCGAATTTTCCAGAGCCAATATTATTTCTCACTAACATATTGAACTCATCGTTTCTTCGGTGATTTACACGAACGTCCTTTTCTTGCTACCTATTCTCCTGAAATATCTGTGAACATTGAGTTCCCAATTAAAGTCCGTTTGCAATCACATTTTCGGTGTGGGCATCATTTTATAACCATTCATTTATATTTCTGATAACCTATCCCTGCGTAGCTCAAGTGAAGATAACCCCAACTGCACAGTTTTATTTTCCAGGTACTGATGCCAGTGCTGCATGAATCAAACCCCAACACCCCACATATCAACCTTTGAGTGTTTCACCCTTTGATCTTATTTACCCTCTGAAAATTTTGTAGTGGCGCATTTAGTAATGCAGAGACTTTGCTCACTGCTTTCATCTTTTCATTTGTCCCCTAGAGGTTCACACTAGCTCACTTGACGCTGTTCCCTAGTTCTAGTGATGTTGTAGTTACCCACGTGGATCAGGGCAACTGGAATCTTCCCCACGTTCCAGACTCTTCTCCATCCTGGAGGAGGTGTCCTTGAAACTGGGCCACAGGAAGCAGCACAATTTTCAGGAATCATATTCTTGACTGCAGATTATTAACTATCTGCCTAACTATACTGCCCCTTCTACAACACATTGCCTTTTTTTACGTCGCCCATTTGAGTGAGAATGAATAGAGCGACATATATTCACAGTGTAGTCACTGTTCCCGTTTATCTCACCTGCAGGCATTCCAAGCCTGATGTACAAGTGCATAACCATAAACAAGTTCAGAAGCATGTAACCTAAGGGTTATGATTGTTAATCTTCCAATCCTGTGACATTTAACTTCATGCACTAGTTGTAAGGGAGAGACGCTGTTACTAATTAGGGAAACGTCATTGCGTTATTTTTAAATATATATATACAAACTGATAAGAAGGAAAAAGCAGTCTGTGCTGCATCCCCAGGGTTTTGCAAATGAACCAAAGTTAAGGAAGGACTGGCAACAGATTGTTCCTTTACTCAGTGACTGACCAGCGAATTGTATCAAGGTAGCAGACAATTAACATCGAAACGTAGTAGTTGGAAGCTGAATCACGATTTCTTTGTCTCTATCATTTATAAAAGCATTGTTCCAGTAAACCTCTGCTGCGAAATGGCTGAGAGCCGATACACGTTTTCAATCTTTGAATATCCAATGTTTTTTTTCTGAGTCTGAACCGTCTGAATGATGGAAAATGAGTTCGAATTGTGGACTCGAGTCATCCCGTTAACCAACACGCCACAAAACATGGCTTGACACCATCAAAAACCAATGAGATTAGGAGTAAAGAATTGTCAGAGCTGTATGTGGGTGAGTTGGACGCTGAAGAGGCATTAACTGTGCTATTACCATTCATGGACAGGATTTCCAAGACGAGCAATTTGTTGGAAGCGTCTGAGGCGTGATGAAACTTAGATAAATTTAATGCAACAAAGCTTCTGTATATGGAAGAGTGTACTATAGAATTTAATTGGTCGTATAGGAGATTTAAAATGTTTGACATAGTGGTCCCCAGGACTTTGCTTATATTTACGTTCCTGGATTGTGCCCAGACAACGCATGAAGATAAACGTCTCGCCTTGACGAGGTTTCAGTTTCGGAGAGAAGGTTCTCTTTTAGAACACATGGCTTCTGCACCCCCTCCCTCCGCTCCTCTACAACTTCACCCCCAAAGAAAAGGTTAACAGTCATTTCCCACTATATTCAGATCAAATCCTGACAACTCTGCAGAGATGCTAACAATGGAGAACTGCATGGTTGCTGAATTCCGAGATCTCCTGAATATAACTGCAGAAATCAGTACAAAGATGGATTTGCTGATAGGTGGACTGAGGATGTTCGCACTTTTAGCTAGTTTTAGATTTCTGACCAAAAGATCGGTTGAAATAGTAGTGTAAGCACTTGAAACCTATAAATGCACAGAAAATCATTAACAGCTGTTTTTTGTCATTCCAATTTCCATTATGCAATGAATTGCCCACAGCACAAATATCAAGTCCTTCAAAAACCTGGGAAATGGACAATTCCGAAGCTGAAAACTTTGGTAACTGCACTGAAGGAATTGGTTAATGGATTTTTGAGCCGGGTGATGTGCCTTTTGGTCGATGGCACGTTCAACTCTACAGTGTTGCACGAAAATGCCAACTTCTGCACCGCATATTTAGATATTTTGCGGCGTAGAGACAGAATTGCAGGATTGTTATAGATCATATTGAGTCTATTTGGCCTGTCGCGTTTGCAGCGGCTCACTGAATGAACATTTCATCGAATGTCATTCTCCTTCCAACTCCCTGTAACCCCCCCCCCCCCCCCCCCCCCAGATTGCTTCTTCCAAATAAACACGCAACTCCTCTTTAAATGCCTCGATTAAACGTACCTCCACCATAATCTCTGGCAGTGCATTTCAAACCCTAACCACCTGCTTGGTAAAAATGTTTCTTTGGCCTCAAATCACCTTGTTTATTTTATCAATTACCATCAATTTGTACCTTCAGGTTCTCGATACGTCCACCGATGGGACATTTTCTCCCTTTGTACCCTATACAGACACCTAATGATTTTGAATATTTCTATAAAACCTCACCTTTCTTTCTCCAAGTATTGGGTTCCCAACTTGTCCAATCTTTCTTCATTACTGAAGTTTCTTATCCCTGGAATCACCTTCGTAATCCTCTTCAGAACTCGATTCAATACCTTCGAAACCTTCCTAACATGCGGTGCCCACGACTGCTCACAGAAAGTTCTTGCCCTAGAAAAGTGAGTCCAAATTTAGTATTTAGCTGGTTTAATGTCAAGACAGCTCTTTGTTGCAGCGGTCTTTTCCTGTACCTACCCCACTAGAATGTTACTTCCTATAGTCATTTATAGTATTTTGATGGATGGACCAATTCTTATGACCATTTTTAACAAACAGTTGTCTTAAACAATGCAATTGCTATACAATGTAATTGCCAACCAGCAAGCTGATTGTCAAGGTGCAATGACAATACAATTACTGATATATTGACACCCAGAACTGTGTGCATTACTCCAGGTGAAGTCTAACTCCTGTGTTATATGAGCTCAACATATCCTCCTTCACCTTGTGCTCCATGCTCCCATTATTAATGCTTTGAATTCTGTATGCTTCATCAACATCTCCCTCAACCTTTATTGTCACATTTAATGACATGTACCCATATGCTCACAGGTCCCTCTGATCCTGCACCCTCAGAATTATACCCTTTATTTTAAACTATCTCTATGCTTTTCCTACCAAAATGTATTGTCTCACATTTCTCCACATTGAAAACCATCTGCCACTTATCGGCACATTCCAAAAAATGTCTATGCCTTTTTGAAATTCTAAACTGTCTTCATAGTTTATAATGCTTCCAAGTTTTTAACCATTCACAAATGTTGATATTTTTTCCCGTACATCAAGGTCTAGATCATTAACATACATCAGGGAAAGCAAGGGTGCCAAAACAAACGCTGGGGAACTTATTTCAGCGTGAAGAACATCAATGACCATTACTATCTGCTTAACAAAAACAGAATTACCTGGAAAAACTCAGCAGGTCTGGCAGCATCGGCGGAGAAGAAAAGAGTTGACGTTTCGAGTCTTCATGACCCTTCAACAGAACTTGAAGTTCAAGTTCCTTCAAGTTCTGTCGAAGGGTCATGAAGACTCGAAACGTCAACTCTTTTCTTCTCCGCCGATGCTGCCAGACCTGGTGAGTTTTTCCAGGTAATTCTGTTTTTGTTTTGAATTTCCAGCATCCGCAGTTTTCTTTGTTTTTATTATTATCTGCTTCCTGTCATTAGGCAACTTCTTGAACATGCTGCTATGTCCCTTTTATTCCATAAACTATAACTTTACGCACATGACTGTTATGCAGCACTGTATCTAATTACCTTTGGAAGTCCACGTATACCGCATCAACATCCTTGCTCTCATCAATCACTCTGAAAAAGCTCTAGCCATTTAGTTAAACATGAGTTTCACTTAAGAAATCTTTAACTAACCCGCAATTATTTATGTGACAATTAATTCTGCTCCAAGTTATAGTTTCTAGACGATTCCCCACCAGCAAAGTTAAACGGATTGGCCAGCAGTTGCTGTGACTATCCCTGCACATTTTCTAGAACAAGGCTGTGATTCTTGCAATCACCAGTCCTCTTGAACGACCCCTGCGTCTGCGGAAAACTCAAAAGTTATGGGCAGTTCCTCTGCAATTTCTATTCTAGTTTTCCTCAGTGTCCTTGGATGCATCTCACCCAGTCCTGGTGCCTTTTCAAATTGAAATGCAGACAACCTAACCAATACCTCCTTTTGCTGAAAAACAAGATGGATAGATCAGAGGTTTAGATGCTAGTTGGAAAACCGAGCGTGAGGAGTAGGAATGAGTTCTTTTCTCTAGGTGCCAGCTGCTCAAGTGTGGCTCCTGCATGTCGTACTGTCTAGTAGGGTAGAATCACTGCAACGAGGCAAACAAATAGGGGGACGAGAAAGAAATCAACTGGAACCTATGAGAATTGAATGAATGTCCAGGATGATGTACACACAGTGAAGGTTATGGACTGGGGGAATGATGTAACTGATCGGAACGAAGGAACTGTAGCTCTAGTTAACATAATGATTCAAGTGATTAAAGGTTGCATGGTCATAAAGTGGAGCCTTCAGCCTGATTGATAAACAGGCCAAATCAGTAAATTTAGGAACTTAGTTCCAAGTGGATATTTAACTAGTAAATATTTTTCAAGTTCAATTTTAGACTAACAGTCAGATTATTATCTAAACCGAGCAACATTTAAGCAAGCTGAATAGCAGAATTAAACAGGCAACTGCTTTAGTGGCAATTAGCAGTGAATCACCGATAAACCCTTCCCTGAATAGGTTCCTGAATAGATGTTGATCACTGCAGAAGAAAGCCAAGTTAGCGTGACTCAACACAACTCAATATAAATAAGACGCATGGTCAGTCAGATGTGCATGGACACAGAGAGGAGATATTGGCCTGAGTGAGACAGAGACTGAGTGAGTATATTTGCGAATGTTGATCCAAGTGCTAATTAAATGCACGGTTGGGGGGACGGCTTTAGGAAATATTTACTGCAAGATTTAAATTGTCCTGACTGGGGGTTGGGAGAAGGTATTCTTTTGTTCATCGACTCTTTTTCAGCCCCCAGGATTTGATTTCCACTTTGGTGCAGCAGATGGAGCACGTCAACCAGTAATTGTTTCATTGGTTGTATCGGCATTTTAAATACCTTATTGGTTTATCTGTATTAAAAAGTTTGCTGGCACTGCCAGAATCTATTGGGAAGTGTAAGCTTAATTAATTGCAACTAATTAACTGGTAATTAATTAACACATAATTGCGATATCAGGGCAAGTGACGTGTGCGAGTGCAGGATGTGGGAGCTTCTCCTTACCTATGTGATGCAAGGCTAACACATCTGCAGTTAATGGTTGCTGCTGCAGGAATAAGGAATAATTGAGCTGGAGGCCGAGCTTCAGACATATCAAGGAGGGGGAATGCTAGGAGGTGGTCATACCCTTTAGGTTGGAGTCATTTGGTTATGTCAGTGCTCAGGCACAGGACGGTGCAACTGCAAATGAGTCAGGTAAGGGGAATCAGAGAGCAGGAGTGCCAGACCCTAGGCCCTTGCAATTGTCCAAAGCTTTGAGACTTTTACAGTTGGTTTTGATGAGAGTGGAGGCTTCAGAATGGAAGATCTAGTTGGCCATGACACCCTGGAAACGGAAATCATTCAAGTGTGGGGAGTTACAAGGATGGTAGGGGTAGTCAGTATAGTCAAAGGGATTAGCAACGTTCCCTGTATCAAAAATCATGAGCGCAGGCGAATGTGTTGCCCGTTCCATGTTTCAGAACATCTGTTCGGGGATGGAGAGGAAGATGCAGTTGGAGGGGGAGGACCCAGTCGTCGTGGATCATATGGTACCATGGACACAGGCAAGGCAAAGAAGGAGATTCTGCATGGTCAGTTTAAGGAGTATAAGAGTTAACAAGCAGAACCTCGATGGTCATACTCATTGGAATATTACCTGTACAAATTGGCATGGGACAAATCAGATTAGGGATATGAATGTGTAGCCTAAGTCTGGTGTGGTGGAAGTGGGTCGTGGTTCGTGGAATACTGTCACCAATGCAAGGGACCCGTGGTCTTGCGAGAGGCATAATTAAAGAAGGAGAGAGGATACGAATTTGGGAAGATGTCAACAGTAGATACAAGGCACAAGAGAAAGCATTTATTATTGGAAATGTAAAACAAACCGTGGTAGGACGGCATAGAGAACGCCAATCTAAGAGTAAATCAACAGACAAGGCTAGAGGCTATAAAAAAGATAAAATGATAATAATCAAGGCCCTGTATATTTATGCAGAAAGCATTCAAAACAAAACGGATGAACTGAGAGTGCACGTAGACAAACCTAATTATGATTTGAAAGCCGTTACAGAGACATAACTGCAGGAGGGCTTTATTGGGACCTGAATATGAAAGGGTATAGGGCATTTAAGAAGGACAGGAAGTGAGGAAAATGTGGAGGTTGGTCCTATTAATTAAGGAATGTAAAAGCAAAATATAGAGGGATGATCTAAGTTCAGGAAACCAGCAATTGGAAACAGTTTGGTTAAAGATCAGAAATAGTAAATGCAACAAGTCACTTGTGGGAGTCGTGTCCAGGCCCCCTAATAGTAACTTCATGGTAGAATGAAGCGCAAATGAAGAAATGAAGGGAGCTTGTCAGAAAGGCATGGCAATAATCATGATAGATTTTAATCTACATATAGACAGGAAAAGTATGATCAGAAAAGATAACATCTTTGAGGAGTGTGTAGAATGTTTCCGGGATACGTTCTTCGACCAGCATTTTCTGGACCTAAACACAGAGCAGGCTGTACTAGAGCTGGTATGGTGCAACGAGATGGGATTTTTCGAAGGTGTCATAGTGAAGGCGTTCCAAGATAGCAGCGACCATAATATACTTTAGTTTGAGGGGGAGAGGAGTGGGTTCCAGTCTATATTTTTACCTTAAACAGGGACAATTATGTTTGTATGAAGCAGTGCTGGCTAAAGGGAATTGGCAAATTTGGTGAAGGGGTAGGTCAACAGGGATGCATGGGAAAACAAAATTTAAGGGGGTATTTCAGGTTAAACAGAACAGATAAATTCCAACGACTGAGAATAAGCCCAAGGATCAGTTTAACCAGAAACGTTAAAGATAGTATCAAACTGAAGAAGGAGCATATAATTGTGCCAGGATACGTGGGAGGCTTGAAGTTTGGGCAAAACATAAGGAACAGGGAAGGATTAGTAAAATATTAATGAGTGTGGGAGAACAAAATACATATACTGGATAACAAAGGTTTAAGTGCTTAAACTATAGTGGAATATACAATTGCACAGACAAACCTGCGCTGCCAGCTATTGTCGTGGAATGAAAACAAGTATAATGAACAAACTACAAGCGCCCATCAAACCAGGCTAGTATGTCAATTGTCAGCACATGAGACAGGGCCTAGTCACGTTATCTTTTGTCTGTCCAGATGACTAATCGCCAGATGGGCTACTCAAGGATTTTGCATAATTATAAGCTAAGACAAAACAATTGTTTGCATGCCAAAGATAAAATTTCAATGTTATTAATTTCTAAGTGTCAAGAAACTTTGTAAATTGCATGACCTCTGTCACATACGCTTCTGCTATGTGTGTACTCTGATGCTTCTCAGAGTGCTGGCTAGCTCAGTTTTACGCTGCTGGGCTCTCTGTGATATCAGGATTTAATAAAGAGTTCCGAGACAAACCTCCTGGGTCCGAGTGTTCACCCCGTTTTCTGCAACAAAGAGGAAGGGAATTAAAGTACGAGAGAGTGCTAGCCATAAATATAAAAAATAAACAGTGAGGATTTCTATATTTTTTAAATGAAGCGAGTTAATAAGGTGAGCATTGGTCCTATAGACACTGACTCCGGAGAATTGATAATGGAAAGGAAGGAAATGGCAGATGAATTGAACATGTATTTTGCATCATTCTTCACTGTAGTGGATACACCTAACATCTCACAAGCAGCCATAAAACAGGAAATGGAAGTTAGAGAGGGTTTCAGCAAATTACAATCAACCAGAGAAATTGTAGCTGCCAATTAATCAGTGGATAAAGCCATTTTGGAGACTAAACGGAGAAAAAACAAAGCTACACAGTTGGCGAGAGTTAAGTGTGTATTCAAAAGCCCCATTTAGGGTTCATTCAGCATTATGCACAGAGGTGGTCTGCATCCTACTGGCTAGAACTTATAAGGCTAAGGTTACATAGGGCCCTGGGGCTTTGAAGGATGCAAAGGAGATAAAAAGGTCAGAGTGGAGTCACTCACAATGGGAATGTAATGTTGAATTATATGTTACTTCTGGCAACGTTTTCTTGGAATTGTAAGTCAATAGACAGAAACGGTGTATTTCTGCGGGGTATGGCATGCAGAGGCAAGTGTCTCAAGAACAAAGAATTTTTTGGAACTTAATAAGTGTTACTATGGCTTCAGCAAAGCTCCCAGAGCATAGTACTGTTAGTTAGCTCAATTTTGTTAAAGTCGAGTTGTCTCCAGGTTAAGGCAGGTCCTGCAATATGTTTTTGCTACTATGGTGGTAAACTCGCGAGCAACTCTAAGATGCAAATTGATGCCATTCTTTTGGGTGTACAATTGAGTTCCAACATAATGTTATTCTCAAGGTTCGAATACACTTTAACATTTCGAGAGAGAACATAACAAGCAAGGAAAGATGGAAACAATGGCAAGATAAAACGGGCCAATATAGGGGCCAAATGTAGCAGTGCGTGACTGAGAGTTGTGGGGAGTGAGAAGCAGGGGACAAAAGATAGTGAAAACGAGGGAGCGTGATGGCTAATGGGAAAGAGTTTGTGTGAGTTGTGTAAGCAGATTTGTGCGCAAGAGGCAGAGTACAAAAGATGGTGAAGGCTGATGCATTTTGGAACAGAAGAGAAGAGGACAGGATGGCGGAAGGAGAAGATGGAAGGTTTGGAAGGGCAGCGGGAATGTGAGACGGAAATGCAGGGAATAGTCAGGGAGTATACTGAAGAGGGGCTGATACAAGTGTATACGCCGAGGGTAAGCAAGGCAGATTGAAAGAGGGTGAAGAATAGAGGGACAGCGAAAACGACGAGATGGGGAGAGAGAGAGAGAGAGAAGGCGAGATAGAGGCCGAGAGATAGACGGGCAAAGATAAAAAACCAGTGGGGGGGTTGAAATACCAGATACATTTTGAGAAAGGCGAATAGAGGAAAAAGTTTTTTTTAAAAAGGTGATGGAAAGAAAAAGCTAGCGTGGATAATGAAATAATGGAGGAAACATGATCTCATAGAGAGTGGGAGAAGAGAGGAATGGCGAGTGAGAGAGAGGGAGGAATAGAAGGTGAGAGAATGAAGGGGGCAGAGAGACATGTGAGAGGCAGAGATCGTGAGACACAGAAAGAGACAGAGCTTGGGCAGAGAGAACAAAAGAGGCAGAATGAGAGTGTGTGAGAAGAGGAGACACAGACTTTCAAAGAGGGAGCATGAGGGAGAGTGATCGAGAGAGAAAGAGATACACATCGCAGTAGACTGAGCATGTGGTGTGTTGGTGAGAGAGACAGTACAGGTGGAAAAATTGAAACCGGCTTAAATTTATTTTCCCATTTCTTGCAGGAACACATGGCAAGATCCTTTATAGAGGTGCTGGAAAGAAAACCTTTACACGAACCCAAGATGATATGAATATGGAGAGTCGGATGTAAAGGCACGACCAACATGAGATAAAAAGAGGAGGAGAGATTTACGCGTGGAATCCCATAGCTTTTCAGTCAGACAGCTGAATGACTTCGAATGGGGAAGCAATTAAAAATGGTCAAATTCAAGGCTCCATAATGGAAGGGCACAGATGTCTTGGAGCTTTACTCTCCTGGAGGAAGGTTCCAGAGTTAAGGAGAGTGTAGCAGCCGGAGGATCTTAGAGAGATAGGGAGGGTTGCAAGGGCTGAAGGAGGTTACAGAGGTGAGAATTGTGTGGTGTCTGCACAAGGTTACAGTCATTGAGTTCAATCATTGAATCTGTACATACAAAGCTACATACACGATAGTTCGATCGATAGATGGATAGATCTAGAGATAGATAGACATTCCAGCCGATAGAGAGTAAATATATATGTAACTTAATAAATAATATGTTGACCAATGAAGAGTTAATGGCCTGCAGAATGTTGCTTTCGCAAGAATACATTTTCATTTATTTTTGAGATGATGTGAGGACTGAAAAATCGAACCAGAGAAGGTATTGGAGAGACTGTGTGCTGTTTTACATCCTGTCCTTCGGGGAACGTTCTAATTGTCCTCCTGGCTCCGTTTTGTCCACTCCTCCGAATACCTGCTATGTACTTTGTTCACCACTCTTTTGCCTTCCTGATTCCTCCTGTTAATTTAGTTCCTGGAATCCACATGCCACCTCAAGCCAATGCCCCGCTGCCCTTTGATGTGTGTGGCTCCAACTGTACAGTTACTGCTGCTCATCCGAATTTTTTTCATGCGTTTGTACAGCTGCTTGTTGTCTTTTCTATTCATGTATGCTTCTATTCATTTATGTCCTTCCTTCGAATGTCTGCCCATTTCTAAGTGTCACTACTGTCCAGTGTATACGATGGCTATAGCTAATTTTCTTCTGATCCTCCCTCCCTCTGTTCTCTCTTGCCCGTTATTAAGTTCTTTGGTGTTTGGTAATCCTCCAGACACTTTCTTTTCGGTCCTCAGGCGGTCGTCCCTAGCCACATAACTCTGGATCTTTCAGACGCTCAGAATGTTTTCATTTGTTCATGAATTTAATAATTGATATAGCCGGATATTTCACCGCGTTCTTCAACTGCTCTCAGAACTTGGTCTGTGTCACCACATAAATAAATGTGTTTGTGCAGCAAGTTAAATCCCGCAGTATATAAGCAATGTTTTCAATGATATAAAAAGAATCATAATCTGAGCCACCTGCAGCATCAAAAATGTATAAAATATGCACCAACCACAGGAGTATGAAGCTGCCGGAAATGGTGAAGAGTAAAATCATAGACTTCCTTCTGCTCTCCATATCTGGGTCATTCTGATTCTCTCGCTTATTCTGACCTCTCAGTCCCCTATGAACTCGACTGGTCACTAAAATGTGTCTGATTGTCAGAGTGTTGAGCAACAGGATTAAAGCGAATAGCATCAACGGGGTTAAAATCTTTTCAAACTTTCTAAACACAATCCAAACGGGGTCAGTAAAATAACTTCGCTAATTCGGGCAGAGCCATGGTACAATGTCGATGGTAGCGCTAGGCTGAAATCTAAAGTAGATAGAAAAGTTTTTTTTTTTAAGCAGAATAAAACACTGGACGTTGCTAAAACCACAGCCTCAACTTCTTCGGTGCAAAACTTAGATTTTAGCTTCAGACAACAAATTGCGACAAACCGATCAAAAGTAAAAGCGATGGTGAACCAAACAGAACAGGGTATTGCTGCGCGCAGCAGGACGTAGCGAACTCTACACACAGGGGTGATTCTCAAGAAATTTATTAGAAAATAATAACCATTGATTCGCTTGAGTATAACCTCAGTAATAATGACCATGAGATCCGCCATTGCCATTGCCACCGGGTAGCGAGTGGTGAAAATGGAGAGGCCACACTTTCCACGGGGCAGGATCATGATTGCCATCAAGTTAACTGCAAGAGAGAGAAGGCTGAAAATTACTGACAGTCTTCGTTTCTGAACAAAAGCAGCATTGACATTAGTATCGAAACTTGTGGGCTGGGATTGTGTCAGGGGGTAATGAATATCATCCATGACCTCAGCTGTCCTCCCACCCGCACATTTCCAGGTTCCCACCTTGACTCGAAGCATTCCCTCAGGGAGGAGAACCGCATTCGTCTCGGCCACTTCCTGTGATTATTCAACGGGGGCTATAGATGCATCAGTGATCCAAATTTAGAAAATAAGTTTAATGAGAAAACGCAATTGTTGGAAAAAAAGCCCAGGCTTTCGTTTTTACTGGATAATCACCGAAATAAGAGAGGTTATCTGAATCTATTGCAAAGTATTGTTAAACACGCAGCGAACTGGATGCGGTACTGCTCTTCACATCGGAAAAAAAAAGTTGAGTCCTTGGAGCAATAGGCAAATTCCGTACAAAAATTATAACAAAACTGGGAGGTGAGAATTAACGGAAAACAATGATTCTCTACAGTCTGGATGCGAGAAGGCTGATGATTGACTCAGTCGAGGACTTTAACATTATAAACGAATTTGAGAGGAGAAGCGTGACAATGATCCCCGTGACACCTGTCAGGAGTTCAATTCTGAATGTCATCAGTATAAACGAAATCCATATAAATCAATGAAAATATTCAACAGAGATTGCTTTACTCCGAGAGGTGAGAATGTACAATTGCCACCACAAAGGAGAATTGAGTTGAAAAGCATTTAATCAATTAAGAAGCAAGTTTTTACATGTTTCAAACAAGAATGGAGCTTACGTGAGCTGAAATGAAGAGACCCTAGAGCGGAGCATGAATACAGCCATAACCCAGTTGGGACTTATTTCTTTATTTTAAAATAAGTAAGTTAAGTTTTGACTAATCGTAGATATCAGATTATTTTCTCTAATATTGAAATAGATTATTTATTAAAGTACTGCCCTCTGACCCAATGATTCTCAGGACCGTGCTTGCGGAAGAAGACTTATCAATGCCTGAAATTGTTTTCGATCACTCTGCTTCGATAAAGAATAAAACAATGCCCCACACGGAATGCAGCTTTACAATGGCCCAACTTCCAGGAGATGCGCTGCCTTGTCATGCGCTGCACTCCAGTTAGTCACCCCATACTCAGTGCAATAGCAGAGTGACAGCTGCTCCCTGTTATCCATGGTCACTGAGGTCTGGCCTTCCACTCCAGTTAGTCATCACATTCAATATAATTTCTAATTGACAGATAACTCTGCTAATTCATTTATCTAACGAGATTCCTGCTCTGACGTTTGATTCAACAGGTCACTACAGTGAACTGTACGTTATGATTTTATCATACAAATTGTTTCTGAGCTCTAAACAGATGGTGCAACAGAATATAGCTACATTGAAAATTCAGGAAGTTTAATTACTGCAATTATATAGTTGAATGCGTATCTCTATAACTGAGACAATTCGATCCAATGCAATATTTTCATTCACTGAAAATTAGCAGAAACCAGCCCATTAACAGATTTACTACAGCCTATGGTTTGAGACACTTACCAGGAGCACCAACTATGGCAAGGATCACGTAGAATATTTTCCTGACACATTGAATTGGTCGATGCATTTTCTGTGTTCCTTTGCACAGCAGACAATTAAACGCTAAGGTGATACATTCCTTGTGCATTAACTTTATACACCCCAGGATCGCCACGGAGATGCTGCCGTTGCAACATTGTTCAAATTATGTTTTCCTAACTTGAAAAAAAACGTATTACGACATCTGCATTAATTCCCTGTTGAGGGACTATATGAGGAGCTGAGATTCAATTGGACAACTTTCTACCTCATAGCAAAAAATCAAAAATACCTGTAAAAACTCAGCAAGTGTACCAGATTCTGGTTATATCTGGTAGATTTGCTGAGTATTTTCCAAGTATGTTTTTTATTTTTTGTTTTGGATTTCCAGCATACACAGTTTTTTGTTTTCATCTCTACCTCATAGACTGGAGAGGTCTGCTCACATTGAATTAAAAAAAAATCATATTCGGAAGGTACGTTAAACAGCGATAGAGATGCCCCTTCAAACATTATGCCTCCCATCCCTTGATCACAACATTGTTTCAGAGATGACTTTCACTCTGTTTGACCATTCAGTAATTAAATCCCTAACGTCAAAGTACCCATTCAGGGCTATACCTCGAGATGCTGGAACTTGGTTGCTCTATTTCGATGTGCTAATTCTGTTGAATAATTCATACAAGAAAAATGAACGATACATTTTCTTTCAAACCTTTGCAAAAGGCTGCCTTATCAGCGGCAGCTGTCTGCAAGATGAGCTCAGCAATTCTCACTCACTAGTCTCCTCATTGTTGTCTGGCAGATTTTCTCTTCAGTGGCTTATTCAATTCGCTTTTGATTGAATTCTTTTTCTCAGGCAGTTCATTTCAAATTCTTATTAAGTACCTTGTGAAGCTGAGCGTTTCCTCATTTCGCCATTGATGCCATTGCCAATCAACTGCATGCTGTGTTCTGTTGTTTTCGACATGTTTGCCTTTTAGAACAGTATCTCTCTACCTACACTGCCCAAAACCCGCCATTCATTTGAAGACATCTAATAAATTTCCTCTGAACTTTCTGATCTCTTAGGCGAGGAACTCCAGCTTCTGTTATCCCGTTAGGTCAGTGAAGACCAGCATCCGGGGAAACTTTTGTTAAGCCATTTCTGCACTTTTTGTAAAGCCCTCACATCATTTTCAACTGTGGGTGGTATCAAGGATTAGGCAGTTTTTCAATCTCTCTATCTCTCACAGGCTCTGTGCAACTCAGGTTCACGCTTTCACCTCTTATTGATGATTCTAAATGTGTGACTTCCTTCTTTGACACGACACACGAAATTTAAATTTGCATTTGATTTCTTCCCCTCTCACCTGCACACGGTCCATCTATAATCCAGCCTCTTCCACTGTTTGCCTCCAGTTCAGCGGATAGACTGTTCATCAATATTCACTATAAGTCATTAACTGCCAGAGCTACCTTAAACCCACTTGCTCCAAACCCAGTTTCAACAAAGAGCCTCCTGACCGCTTTTGAATTTCTCTCGAATATTCCACATCAGGCCTTCTGTAGTCTCCTCATTTTACCTCCTTGCATTCCCTGCAGTTTGGTTTACAGAGATCTCGGCCACGTTTGTTTTATTTCCACACTTTTGGCCCCTACTCATTGCCCTTTTTCTGGAACCAGGATTCTTATTCTCAATTTCCAAACTAACCCCTCTACTTACAGCACATCACCCTACTTTATTTCCACCGTGCCTATCTGAAATCACCAACCACAGTTCCCCCCGTAACCTCATGTGAACCTCCCCCTTGCAACATGCTTGTTTGCTCTTCCACCACACCCATTATCTGCTTTGCTTTGCCCTCTGAACCCTTTCAATGCCATTGAGTAATTTAAAACAGCTTCCATTTCACCAAGGATCATAACGGTATCAGAAATAGAAAAAGGAGTAAATCATACAGCCCATCGATTAAATTCCACGATTCAATAATGTCATGGCTAGCCGTTTCATTGACTTAATTCCACTTCCCTGCCTGCCACCAATATCGGGTGACTCACTTGCCAATAGAAATGAATTCAACCCAGCCTTGAACATATTTAGTGACCCAGCCTCCACTGTTCCCTGGAGAGGCCAATACTAAATGCTTCCGACCATTTGAGAGCTGAAATGCGTCCTCATCTGCACCTATCCTCTCACCATCTGCCATATCAATCTCCAAGAAACATATGTATTTCAGTAAGAGTGCTTCCATTTTCCTGGTGAATATAATTCCAAATGTTTCTCTTCTCGCCAACCACACCTATCTATCCCAGGAATCTACCTGGTAAACATTCACTGGACTGCTCCCAATGGAAGCATATGTATCCTGAATGAAAATGACCAAAACTGTCCACAGTGTTCCAGATGTGGTTAATGCATTGCTTTATATGTTTGCAACCGGACTCCGCCATGAATATATTCAATGGCCCAACCTCCACTTCTTGCTATGGAAGAGAATTAGAAAGATCTATGACCAGAAATCCCTTCTTTTCTTTGTCTAAAATGGGACACAATCAGTTTTTAAACTGTGGCCCCTTGTTCTAGATTCCTCAAATGACGCGAAACACCATCTTAGCCTCGATTACATCAAATCTCCTCAGATCTTTGCATGTTTCAAAAAGATCACGTGTCATTCTTTTAAATGTCTGAGTGCATATACAACCTGCTCAGCCTTTGCTCATCAGACAACCTCTTCCCCAGGCATCATATGACTAAACATTGTCTGAATGCTTACAAATGAAGCATTCTCCTTCTTAAGGAGACCAAAGCTATACACAGTACGCTAGGCATTGCCCCTCCAGTCCGCTGTACGCTTACAGCAACTGTTCCCTCCAGTTAAACACCGTGTTGCCATCAACGCCTGCATTCCATTCGCCTTCATAGTGGTTTAATGTAGCCACATGCCAACATTTTGTGACTGATGTACAAAGAGACCTCAGACCATCTCGCTTCAAATAATATATTGCTCTTCTATTCTTTCCAAAAAAGTGAATGATCTGAAAAGCAGCTACGTTAAATTACCCTGTCATTTTTCTCCATTCTCATAGCCTATCTATATCACTTTGCAGACTCTCCATATCCTCCTTGCTTTCCTATGAACTTTTGCATCGACTCCAACTTTAGTGACAACAGACTCGCTTTTTTCATCGAAGTCATCTCTCATAACTAAGTGAAGTGGGAGGATTGTTCGCAGTTTCACCCCAAATGTAACTGGTTTTGATCTGAAAATGAGCCAACTATCCCAAAACAATTATATACTGTTTGTTAACCAATCTCTATCCATGCTGAAACACTATCCCAAACACCACAAGTTCTGATCTTGTGTGGTAACCTGTTTTGTGATCCACGATCGAAATCTCCTCTTCGCCAGTCTCCTCCTCTAAGTGGCCAAATTTACTTTAGCTTCTCTCTTCCTTTTTACATTCTTGTTTTTGTGTCAATACCTTGCTTAGTCTCATATGCTGATTTCTCACTATTCTTTTGCTTGTATTCATCATTTGATTGTTGCTAGAAAAAGAGTATCCCAATCTCCAGTTCTACGTTGCAGAATTTTCCGACTTTTCTGTCAATTTGACACCATCGTTGATGTCCTATGTTAGCCAATGATGGGGCATTCATCTCGTAAACTCCTCTTTACTCGGTAGAATATATCTTTTTGGAGCGATTATGATTAGAGCGACCATTCCTTCTCCACTGTTTTCCATTTTAACCCATTTTCCATTTCCACTTTTGTTAATCCTGTCTACATGTTTTCTGATTGTATTTTTCAAATAGATTTAAATAGTAGTTTCAGACCCACGGCTTTCCATTCATAAACTGTGTGGAACTATCTCATTTGATGAACACGTGTCCCTTCATTTTGAGAACATGACACAATACTTTCCGTCACAAGTTAGCAGTTCTAAACTGAGCTACTCCATGGTTAATTCCAGAACGATTTGTTGTAACAATTGTATTGAATATATTCTATCAATTCATTCTCAAGGCTTCATTTAACTATGTTATTCGTCCAAACTTTTGTGACAGTTAAAACAGTTCCAAATTCTCCCAGTGCATGTTTTACAAGCTGAAATTGTCTGTAAGGGCGGTGTGTGTTTAATTTACTTATGCCGACCTAATGTATGAATTTAAGCAACACAGGTGAAATATACTCTCATTTCGTATTTGTCTAAAAGGTTAGGGTTTCACATTGACTGTTGGAGCAACGTGGCGTGTGGCGAAATTGGTGGCAACCTTTAGTGGAACGGCAAAAAGCGCAGTGAGTAATGTGGCGAGTTCAGCGAAAAGCATAGCGCATGTATCAGTGAATGCAATGGCAAGTCGTGCAGTGACCAAGAAAATGGGTGGTGAGCGTTCAACTTGCGCACTATGTGTCAATGGCACAGTGTATATGCCTATGGAAGGAGTGGGAGTCGTTGTAAATAAAAAAGCTGTCAGAGTAAGAGTTAACTTTCCCTTTTGTCTTTACAAGGAGCGAAACAAAACAATTGCAAACTCATTCAATTCCGTTACTTTAAGTATGTTTAAGGGTTTCTGGATCTAAAACAAATCTGTCATGTTAATCTCACTTTCTTAGATTATATTGTGTCTCTTTTTCAAGATTTTGAATTCTAATTTTTGCAAATTTTCTCAGTACTTTGTAGGGTGTTTCTTATCCTTGACTTTTTGCTACAGACTGTTTCTAAGACCAAAACATTGAAAGAAGGGCACGAGCGTCTACACTTTACCTATGCCGTTTCTCCTTTAAGCCAATTTGTAACCTCAGATCTTCAAATAAATAAATGTGTAATTATCATAGAAACATAGAAATTAGGGGCAGGAGTCGGCCCTTCGGTCCTTCGAGCCTGCTCCGCCAATCAGCATAATCATGGCTGTTCCTCCATCTTAATGTCATATTCCCGCTTTCTCTCCATACACCTAGATGCCACTAATATCCCAAAAAATCAATTTCTTCCATGAATCTACTATGTGACCCGGCATCCACTGTCTCCTGTGGTAGAGGATTCCAAATGTTGATCACCCTCTCAATGAAGATATATTTCCTCCACTCAGTCCTAAACAGCCTGCACTGTATCCTGACGCTGTGACCCCTGGTTCTAGATTCCCCGAGCAGGGGAAACAACCTTCCTGCATCCAATCTGTCTAGCCCTGTTAGAAATGTATACGTTTCAATCAGATCCACTCTCATTCCTCTGAACTGCAGTGAATTGAATCCCAGCCGACCCAAACTTTCCTCATATGACAGTTCTGCCATCCCCAGTATTAACCTTGTGAGCCTTTGCTGCCCTCTGTCTTTGGCAAGTACATCGTTTCTTAGGTAGCATGACCAAACTGCAGACAATACTCCAGGTGTTGTCTCACCAACGACCTGTATTACAGGAGTAAGGCATCCTTACTTATGATCTCAAATCCTCTTGCAATGAAGGCCAACATACCATTTTCCTTCCGAATTGCTTGCTGCAGCTGCCTGTTTACTTTCATTGCCTGGTGCATAGGGACACACAGATCCTTTTTAGCATTCACATTTTCCAATATATCACCATTTATATAAAACTCTCTTTTCTCCTTTTCGCACCAAGATGTATAATTTCACTTAACTCCACAATCTACTGCATCTGCATTGAGTTTGCACACAAGCACACATGTTTAAATCGCCCTGAAGCCTCCTTGCATCCACCTCACAACTCCCAACCTCGCCCAATTATATGTCGTCAGCAAACCTGGATATATTGCATTTTCTTTATTCATCCAAAACATTTTTTTTATATACATATATATAGTGAATAGCTGGGGCTCCAGCACTGATCCCTGCAGTGCACCACTGCTTGCCATCTGTAAAAAGTGCAATTTGTTCCCACGCTCTGCATCCGCTCTGTCAACCAATTCTAAATCCATGCCAGTACTTTTTCCCACGCATCCTTTGTGCTTTAATTTTACCTATTTGCCTCTTCTCTGGGATCTTATTAAAATCTTTTTTGAAGTCCAAATGCATCTGTTCCACTGGTTCTCCTTTATCTATTCTACTAGTTACATCCTCAAAACACTCCAGTAGATTAGGAAAGATTGACTTCCCTTTCATAAACCCATGCTGACTTTGTGTAATCCCGTTAATGCTTTTCAAGTTTTCTGTTACCACGCCTTTTAAAATAGACTGTGGCATTTTCTGCACGACTGATGCTAGGCTAACTGGTCTGTAATTCTTCTAAATAGTGGGGTTATATTTGCCACCCTCCAATCTCTAGGTACAGCTTCAGGGTCTATAAAGTTTGGGAAGATGACCACCAATGCATCCAATATTTCCAGGGTCACTTCCTTTAGTACTCTGGGATATAGGTTATCAGGTCGTGGGAAGTTCTCAGCCTTTAACCTCATTAATTTCTCTTGCAGCATCTTTTTTTTAAATTATAACTGGTTTTCTTCAATTCCACCCTCTAGCTAGACACTTGATGCCTAACATTTCTGGACAAATATTTCTGGACAATTATTTGTGGGCAATTATTTGTGTCCCTTCCTGAAGGCAGAACCAAAATATCTGTTCAGTTCTTCTGCCACTTCCTTGTTCTCCATTGTAATTTCCCCCGTTTCTGACTGTAACAGGATCTGCATCTGCCTTTCCTAATCTTGTTCTCTTTACATATTTATAGAAGCTGTTACAGTCAGTTTTTAAATTCCCTGCACGTTTAGTGTACATACTGCATTTCACCCTGCTTGATCATTACTTTTGATTTGAATTTAGCACACCTTCTTTATGCCAGGTACGAGCGACATTTATAATTTTCAAATTGCATTTATGCGTATATTTATAATTTAAGAAAAAAAACTGTAGAGCCCTTTCACAGCAGTACAATTGCAATATAAACTCTCATTTAAAAACACAATTTCTCACCACCGAAACTCACATATTTTCAGATTGATGTCAAATGTTTCCAAACTCTTTAGCTTCTTATTCTTATCAATTTTTTTAATCACTGATGTTTGCAAACAAAACCATCAACAATGGCTTGACCCCAATATAAGTTAGACTCCCAGGTAAATGTGTTCCTTGATCGGGTTCTGTAAGGTTCGTGGAGGATAACAGTGTATGAGCCAGAGTCAACTAACAATAATTGTTCATTGTCTCACACCGTTCCACCCTCCTACCCCTCCCTTTGTGCCTTATGGTAACTGTTACGCTCCTTAGTCATGCTCCGGGACATGGGGTTGAGGGGAGTGGTGGGCAATGGTGCTTTGGTCCGTTTAGGGGCCATTAACATTTTGTTTGAAGTATTAAAGGTTGAGGTTAAAACACCTGCTTCGGAATAATGCTACAGGATTGCACTTGTTTTGTTCAAGCAACAACTACAACAAAGTAATATACTGTATGAAAATATAAAACAATTTACAAGATATAACTGATGTACCTTATATAATCTAAAGTTCAGAAGTAACAGGAGATACACATTCATTAACAGACAACCTGTGGTCGGACACATCACAATGCAGAGAAAATGACAGATGCAACCAAGACAAATCCTTTCATTGCTCAAATGCCCACCAAGACTTTCGTCAACCACACTCACTGAAATTCCACCTGTCTCACGGTGATTTCCAATCTCCACCGTTGAAGATCCTGTCTTCGAATTGTCTCCACTACCTCTAACTGAACGAAGAAGATTTGCTCACTGTGAGTTCACACTTTTAAACTCCTTCTCCCTTTTTAGGGATGTCCAGTCTTCACTCCAAAATTTAATCAGTGGCAAAATCTCAGCTCGTTAGGTACTCTAAGCAGAAAACTGCTGCTGGGGTTCTCCGAACTCCAATTCATCTCCTCCTCCAGTTGCACTAAGTAAAAGATGCTCATTGGTTCACGTGAGCTTCTCCGAGTCCCAATCCCCCTGAGCAGCTTGGAGCCATTGACCTTCCGCTGCCTTCTCAACTCCCGACTGGCTTTTCCTGAAGTCCACCTGCACAGAACTACCAAATGGTTCTTGGGGCTTCACTCAGTTTCCTGTTGCTCAGGGATCACAGTAGTTCAGGTTTCTGGAGCTAACGACCTTCTGAATGCCTCTTCCTGAGTAAATCGGTGACTAAAATTGGCTGACATCTGAACTGCTCTTCACCGAACCTTCAACTGTTCTAGCAAACTATCAACACACTTCCATAAGGTCCACCTTGATACTAGGGACCAACCATCGTTGGAAAATGTTGTATATTTAAACTTTAAAAACTCCATTTGGACACACATAAAACACAGATCATTGGATTACATAGCAGTAACAATCATAGAATCACTCTTTGAATGCACTCGGGCCTTAGGTGACGGTGTGCTCTGTGCTAATTAAGCCTTTTTGAAAACTAATATTCTCTTCCGCTGTGGCCCTGCACAGCTCAGCCTCTAGTCATAGTCTCCGAGTCCACCTCTCGTTCTAATTTTAGGAACTACGAAGCTCGAAGATTCTATTTAAAACTGCTTTCTTTCACTCTGTGTTCAGTCTTAAAACATTCCCACTCAGGCGTGACGAGACAGGGACGGAGCTCATGCCCTTCAAAACATCATGTTTCTATGTTTAGGGAGTCTACCTAAGGAGGCTCCTGTCAGCCACGCTTCAGACAAATCTTCCCCAACCTTTATCTTTCCAGTTTAAACCATTTAGCTTCCCCAAAACTCTTCATGCACTTCTTCTACATATTCGGCACTTCCCTCATCCAAAAGATATACTGCTCCACTCTGGGTTTTCAATGTTGCTTTTCATCTCTGTATTTCTTTCTGGCATCGAGCGCAGTCGGCTCTTGCTTAATCTTCCTCCTGAACCTGCTGAAGGGATGCACTATATGCAGCTGGGAAGTCTGTCAGCTGTCTGTCCAACTTTTCCCCCTCAATCTCATCTGATCACTTTCGTCCTTCCAGTATAGAACATGGGCTGATTATTCACACACTGTCATTCTAGAACCTCCAGCCAATTCTGATATTTATCAACTTTCATAACATTTATTTCCTTTTCTTCTAGCATTGAACATGTCAGCCTACCCGTCCTGTTCCTATTATATCTCTAAGTCCATCAGTATCAGATTAACGACAGCCTCCGTGTCTCAAGTTTTAATTTTGAGATGTTGCACCAGTTGCTGACATGTCAGCTTCACTACTTCTTGTTACTTTGCTTTGGGGACCTTAATGCCCATCACCAAGAGTGACTAGTTGATACCACTACAGGGTCAGCTGGCCGAGTCCTAAAGGACATAACTGCCAGATTGGCTCTGTGGCAGATGGTGAGGGCACCAACAAGAGGGAACATCCTACTAGATGAAGAGACTTCCATGGTTGAGATAAACATGTAGCGTGAATCGTCTTCCGAATGTGCTGGAGGCTTTGCAGATCCCTTTGTAGTGAGGAGTGTGGTCATTGTTCCTCTGCTCTGCATCCAGAAAGCAGGGAGTCCAATTTCTAGCCGAGCATGCACCGTGCAGGCTGACTCAGCACAAGGCCGGGTGCTGCATTACCAGCCGTCTCATCATGTAGAGGAGGATTCAAAGCAACAGCCATGTGCCCCGTCTGCCTAAAGATCACATTTGCAGGATGAAGCACAGAATTATCTCAATGTTACAGCTCTTACACACGGAAGAATTAGGCTAACTGTACATTTATTTCGAAGAATATTCGAAAAGAAATCAGGGTCAATGATTCAAGCCAGTTCTTTCCCCTTCTCACCCACCTCCCCCGCTAAAAACAGCTCCAAGCTGGTCCTGCTTTACTCCATCCACCGTCTATCACCATGCCGTCCTGGCTCCCCTTCCCCAGTCTCCGTGCTGGTCTGAATCCCCTTTCTTCCCCAATATCAAAATAATTGTTTGCATTTCGCACTCCTCCCTCTCTCGGGATCCACATATTGCAGCCTCGCCCTTCACCCGCACCCGATTTAAAAGGTTTGGCCTCTCCTGGCTCGGGGCTGAGGCTCCAAGCTCTCGTATTATCGGTACTGTTCACTCCCCGATCCACATGAAATTGATTCAATTACCGATCACAAGCAGAAAAGGGGCACAGGCCAGCACAGGAAGTGGAAGTGCCCCTGGGAGCAGCAGGTACTGTGGGCGTGGCCTCTGGCCCACACAAAAAATTTTAATGTCACCATCTCTGTGTGTGTGGGAGAAGTAGAGGCTATTCCTCTTATACTAACCGTCCCAGGCAGAGGCTGCATTCCCAGTTCCTCTCCCAGAGCAAGAGAGGATTAGATGATGATTGCAAAACGAACATTGTGCAGGGTTATTGGGAGAAGTCAGGAGAATGACACCAGGTGAATTGTTCATATTGAAAATTCTCTATAAACTGTGGTTAGTTCGTCTGTTGCTTTCAAACTTCAGTGGGCAAGGAAAACCCCCCATTCAGAACATTTCCTGAACAGACACATTTTAGTTCAGTCTTTCCAAAAGTGACAAATGAGACTTGAACATCAGTCAAGGTAGGTCGGATAGTAAGTGTGACACTAATATAATTAGGAAAGTAAGTTGTGAAGAGGAGATAAGGATATAGATAGGTTACCTGATTGGACAAAAACCTGGCAAATGCAGTGCTAAGTAAAAAAATGTGAGACAGTCCATTTTGACATGGCGAACAGAAAAAGGCATACAATCTTAATGGTGAGAGATTGTAGAGCTCTGAGATGCAGAGGAATCTGGGTGTCCTAGTGCATGAATCATTTTGTTTCTTTCTGCTGCTAAACTCTCCAATGACATTGAAAATTGGAGAGCCCAGAGTCCCAGACCAGATTCTTCATGTCTTCGAGACCAAAATGGTTGCTTTTGAAAAAGTCTCATTCGTTCAAAAAGCCTCTTTCGACTTAAACCTCTTTAAATGCTGCAGTGGCCGTGCTCGCTCACCCATTCGCTGACACGTTCTCTACTTTCCCACTGAAATCTTAAAATCAACTAAATCTTTCCGTTTAATTCTCACATCAGAGCTGAGTAAGGCAGCACGGTGATCCTGTGACAGGGAAATCATCGTCTTTTACGCAGGAGGGACTCAGAAATCTGGCAATAAGAGCAGAAACAGAAACACAGGGGCATTATTCTAACCTGCCAGAACATTTCACACACTCTCTGACACAATGTTCACGTCTGCACATACACAGGACAAACTTCCTCAGGTTTGACAGTTCCCGCGATAGGCTTCCATCTCCTCCCAGCCTGTTCTGTGGATTCTCGGGGGTTAGTTGTAGTTTCCCAAGTCTGCTCGCAGTGTCTGTTCGCCACTTTCAGGGCTGAAACCAATCACAGCTCTCGTTGGATTAGCACAGATCTAATTTTACATTATTAAGTTGTTTACAGGCAGAAATATGTTTGATTGAAATTGAAATTCAAATGATACTCTGTGGCCCTTCATTAGCGTATCGCATTTTTTCTGACAGTGCAGAAGAGAAATGAGAGAAGGCGGAGTGGGAGTCAGAGCCAGGGTGAGTTTAGGCAGTGAGACACAGACGGTCAGACAGATTAACCGTTCCTGAAAACCTTGTAAAGCTTGGTTTTACTGAGAAAGATTTAACTGGAGATGGAAAAGAGGCTGTCTCATCTCTCACTAATATTTTACCACAGACAAAAACGGTACTAATCTCACACTCGGGTCAATGCCAGCGGATGGTCCAAGTTCTCAAATTAAACCCATTCTCGCCTCTTGCAATCTCTTCAGTTTTGCAGATGAGGGTCGCTGGGTATTGCTCTCGGTGTCCGAATGTTTGACTCTGAATGAATGAATCTGGAGCTCTTCCTGTCAGATATTAGCTATAGCACGGTCCCAAAAATCTCTTACTGTGTTGAGACCGTTCTATAATTCTAATTGAAAATTCTGGATGAAATGAATAGCTCTGGTATTATCGAATCTTCAATAGCGGGTCTATTCATAAAACCATCTTATAAACCTGAAATATGATTCCCCACTTCCTGTCTCCGCAAATGCTGCCGGACCTGCTGAGTGTTTCCAGCACTTTCGGTTATTATTTCAGATTCCCAGTGTGAGCAGTATCTCGCTTCCTGAACAATAAAACGATCCATGTACAGGAATCGATATTCAGTGAAGAAATGGGAAGCAGCAGAGCGAAAAGAGAATCAGTGAATTGTACTAAATCCGAGTAATACTATCCCGGCCCCTCACTGCAGCTCAGGGAACACCTTCATTATCAATAAGAAGGGAGATGTCTGAGTTACATTTTAAATGGAAGATAACTGGATGTTTGAAATAATTTTACTTGTGTTAAAACCGCCCTGGCTTTTGAAGTGAAATCTCAAAAAAATGGATCAAATTCAGCTCCGACTTTGGGATTTCTGATTTGAGACGCTTAAAAATAAACAAACTGCAACAGCCGATAACCGAACTTTGGTCAACTGTTTGGAAGGATAGCTACGCTCACCACTATACCACCATTTTTACTACAGGGAGACTACTCATCGCAAAAAGCCCCAAGGCTCTTAACACGAGCATTATCATTACAAATAATACAACGTTGATGCTGAGCAACAGAAGGGGATATTAGGTCAGATGACAAAAGTTTATTCAAACATGTACCTTATAAACAAACCCTTAAAGAGCAGAGGGAGCTAGATAAGGGGAAATGTTTAGGGAGGAGATACAGAATTTTAGACCAGGTCAGCTGAAAGCACGGATGTCGACGTCCATAGGTTAAAATCTAATCCCTAATTACCCGTGAAAATGTTGTAGTGAGCTGCCTTATTCAATCCACGTGGTGTAGGTACTCCCACAGGACCGTTACTGGTGGTCGGGTGTGTGTGGGGTGGGGGGGGGGGGGTGGGGGGGTGGTGGTGCACATTACTAGAGTGTTGATCGAAAGGCAGTGAAAGAATGGCTATATATTTCCAAGTCAGGATGGTGTGAGGGTTGCAGGGGAAATTCCAAGTACCAGTGTTTCCGTTCATCAGCTGCTATCTCTAGTCCCGGTGGTAGTGGTCGTGGATTTGGAATTTGCTGTTCAGGACCGTTGCTGAGTTGCTACAGTGCATCTTCTAGATGATGCCGACTTCTGCTATTGTACGGCGGTGATGGAAGGATCATGGGTGAATGGGTTGCCAGCCAAACCGGTTATGTTGTCCTGGATGGTGTCAAGGTTCTGGAAGGCTGTTGCTGCACTCATCCAAGCCATTGTAGAGTATTCCATCACAATCTTGACTGTCCTTTGGGAGTCATGAGGTGAGTTACTCGCAGCAGAGTTCCTAGACTCTGACCTTCTCTTGCAGCAACAGCATTTGTATGTCTAGCCCAGTTCAGTTTCTGGTCAATGATGACCCAGGAACTTGTTAGAGAGAGATTCAGCAGTGGTGATGCCATTGGACTCAAGTACCAATGGGTAGCTTTTCTCTTGCTGGTGTTGGTCATTGCCTGACGTTTGTGTGGCACGAATGTTACTTGCGACTTGTTAACCTAACCCTGAATATTGTCCAGGTCGTTCTGCATTTGGACATGGATTACTTCAGCATGCGAGGAGTCGCAAATGGTGCTGAACATTGTGCCATCATCATTGCACGTCCGAAATATGGCGGAGGGAATGTCATGCATGAGGCAGATGCAGACGTTTAGGCCGAGGACATTATCCCGAGGGGCTCATGCAGTGATATCCTAGAACTAAGATGATTGACGTCCAACAACAACCTATCTTTGTGCTAGGTATGACTCTAACCAGCGGAAGGTTTTCTCCCTTCTTCCCATTAATTCCAGTTTTGCTAGCGCTGAATTGTTGTCAAGGACAGTTACTCTCATCTCACCTGTAAAGGGGAAAGTGCTGAAGACAGAAATAAGAAAATGAAATTAAGATGAAACGGAAAATGCAGGGCAGATTGAGCAGACCTTTCAGCTTCTGCGGAGAATGCAAGCTCGGGTAAACGGTTCAGAGCTCTGAATCTGCTCTAGATCTAAAAAAGCTAAAATTCGCTTCCTCTGCACAGATACGTTGCAATGTTTTCCCTTTATCTATTTTTAAAATTTTGATTGCAGAATTTTAGATTTTTTATTGAAATGCTCCATATGAATTCCCTGTGTGCAGTGAGTGCTCAGCGTTGCCCTTTTCATTGACAACTCCATCTCTCTCTCTCTCGTGAATGCTGCAGCGTCACACACGATTACGTGCTTACGTCACTACATGGTAATACCGCCGGAGACACTGCGCGCCTGGTAACGGGGACGGGGCCCGGGTGATGATGGAGGGGGCTGTTTTCGTTCAGAGGGCGGGGTCTGGGCCCCGGGTCCTGGGACTGGCGTTGTGAGGGGCGCCCCGAGCAGCAGCTTCCTCCGGCTCCACGTCTGGTGATGAGTGAGGGAGGTGAAGAATCCCGGACACCAGAGCACTAGAAAGAAGAAACCAAACCAGTTCAAAGGCTTTTAAATTCCGAGCCGCTCGGCTGTTCCCCAATTAGGAACAGGGGCTTGGAAACGGGGCCGCTCATGTGTGTCACACAAACACGAGGAATTTTAAATGTTTTTAAATATCGATCCAAACACCGACTGATCATCAATAAATAAATGTTCCCTTTCCAGTTTGTGAAGGTTACAGTGTTGGGGGACAGATCAGTCAGTCGGGTGGGGGGGGGGGGGGGGGGGCGGGGTGTCGGTGGTGGTGGCGGGGGTTCAAGCTTTGGGTTTTTTTGGCTGGTCTCGAGGTGACTGGACGCCCCCATGGAGGCTCCGCCTGGTCACAATATTCACTTTATCCCGGTTCATTTTCTCTGTGGGAGGGAGAGGATTTGAAACCAGACGCTGTCCCGGGTAAAATTCCCTCTGGTGAATGACCGCTGGCCTCCTTCAGCCCAAGTCAGTTTGTCCCGGGTTACCATGCCCTGGCTGGCCTGAGTTGCTGCCTTGTTTCCCAGTTGTCGGCGAAACCCCGGAGGCGTCACCGTGGAAAGTGTCCGCTTCCGGGGCGTCCCGTTACTCTGCAAGTCGGACCCTCGGCTGGGACCGGATCAGCAGCTGGAGAGACAAACCCCCAACCCATCAACATAAATGAGCCAGCGAGGCGGCCCGGGCCCGAGTCCCTGTAAATCTGGACATTGTCACTGACCCCAAAATAAACATACTGAACACAGCGGAGTCTGGTATCGGATAAGGGCCAGAGTATCTGGAAACCCACTGTCCCATATAAAATCAGGCGAATAACCATCTCAGCCCAGCACCCAACGCCAGAAGGAAGTGACGACCGTGAACCTTGGGAATTGGATTGGAATCAAATTCCAGGCGATATCCGTCTCTTCCCCCCGGTGGTGTTAGCGCTGCTACCTGCAGGTTAATCGAGCTCTGGCAGTAGGAACAGGAGGAATCATTCCGCCCTTTCAACTTGTTCCGACCATTTTCTTCGATCATAACTGATCTGGTGGTTAACTCAATCCACCCACCTTCACTCCATTTCATTGGGGAGCAATATTATCCCCATTTCAGGTTCACAGTTATTCACTGGGACAGTATCGGCTGTTTTTTGTGGGAAGGATTTTCCCAATTGTACCAGTCTTCGCGTGAAGAAATCTTTCTTCTCTCATGAATATCACTACTCTGATATTAAGAGATGTTTCCGCTTGCTTTGAGCCCCAAGTCAAGCGAATATTTTTATTTGTTTTTGTGAGCTGGTCAATTGCTTACCAATTCTTTTAAAAAATATTCAAACCGAGCAGTAATTCGGAATGGGGGCGGGACGCGGTTTTTCTTGTATTATCCAGCGCTTTCCGTGAATTTCTGCAGTTGCAAGGGGCGGAAAGTTTTCCGGAATGATTTTGGAAGATGGAGAATGTGGTGACTGTGGATTCAGAGGGGGGAGGGGGTTGATGCTTCAGACTGACCCTGCTTTACTCTAAGATCTCTTTTGTTCCAGAACTTTCGAATCATATCTGTGAGCTGATTGGTGAAGTCTGTAAACTCGACTGCGGCCGTTATCCTGTTGTGAGGGTTGTGAGTGCTTGAAACTCACTGCTCGGAAGCCTGATTTTTCTAAGTCATTCAAGGGATGTGGGCTTCACTAGCTAGGCTAGAATTTATTGCCCATCCCTATTCGTCCTTGAAAAAGTGATTGTGATCTGCCACTTTGAACCGCTGCAGCCCATGTGGTGCACGTATAGGCACGGTGCTGTGAGGGAGGAAGTTCCAGGATTTTGAGCCAGTAATAGATGCAGAAACCCTCATCACATTAAAAAACCTCGAATATACAACTAAAGAGCCATAATTTACAGGGGTACCGACCAAGAAAGGGAAAGTTGAATGAGGCTGGAGGCCTTTTTTTCCATGAGCACGGACACATTGCACCGTATGACCTCGTACTGCGCTGTACATTTTCTATGTTTCTGCGTGCAGGCCACTTGTACATTGAATGGGGTATTTCCTGCTGATAAAGGCTACTTCTTGTTCTGCGGGAGCTTTAATAGCCTCATGTGTGCAGCCAATGTTACGAAGCACCTGGGCAATACAAAGATGGCCTGAATCCCTCCAGCCTGACTCTCGAGATCGCTATGATGGCCCGTGTATTTCAGGGTCTTCTTTAACAAAGTGCTGATCACTATCTAGAAGCAGTGAGGATCCAAATATTGGGAGAACACACAGGCACCTCGAGATGATCCCTGCAAATATCCTGAGGGGCAGATCTTCAGTGTCACGGTGACCTACTGTGTCTCAGGCATGGGGTGATCGCCACTTCTCATAGGTCTCAACTGGCCCTGCATCATCTCTCAAAATGAGATAACAAAAACCTTGGAGAGGCGGTCGTCAGTAGCACTGTTGCTCTGACACTTACAAGCTGCTGAACTTCTGATGGTAAGCAACGACTGATGGGTAGCTTCATCAGTGTAGAAGGGACCATGTGCATTTCTGTGCCCTCCTCGTCTGTGCTTCTTTTAGCCTCGTGGCCCTGGTGCCATTCTGCATGATGCTGCACCAGCTTCAAATTGCAGCTGAACTCTCCTCTCGGATCCTCCTCCTCACTGAAGGGCTCAAAGGCTGAGCGAGTAAGGCCAATAGCAAATAGCTGCACTCACATTTCCAGGATGTTTCAGTAAACTTTACTCTTTTTATACAAGTTCAAAGTCATTGAGGCATTGAGGACTCTCAACCAGAGTGCCCACACTATTTCAGTCAGCTTTGTGCTTTCACCAAGCTGTTGCTACCGCTGTGCAGCCAGTATCAGCGATGCTACCAAGCTATGTTTGCTCATACAACGGTTGCTGCTTGCAGCTAATCCTGAATTTCGCTTAGATTCTGCCCCATTACAGCTGGCGAAGCTCTGAAGCTCAGTTGCTCCAGTGTACCCTTCTTAAAATAGAAATAACGTCTTAGGAAATCACGCTTAATTACCTATTTAGGAGCTTTAATTACATTTCCACCGGGTTCAAGTACAAGTCATTCCCTCCAGCCAGGCACTCTGGTAATATCCGCTTGCAACATGAACATTTTGGGTTTTCCTTCTGACTTTTGCTACCATTTCACCACTGCTCCCACCTCCCAGTCAGAAACTGTTGGCACTGTTTCCCTCCCCAAAGCTGAGCGTTGTCCTGCTGATTATTATCAGCATGTTGTGAGGAATTCTGACATGTTTCCTGCTGCTCTGGGTTGTGCTATGGGAGGAATTTGAGGGCAGAATTAATTTAATGGCAGCGATTGCGATGCATCACAGGAAGACGGCTGGGCTAGAAGCCGAACACTTGAACTCAAAGTGATCCCGGAGCTCAGGAAAAAGCTCAGCGCGTGACAAGGGAGCATGGCAGTTGGGGGGCGTGCTTGTGGGGGGAGATGGGTGCAAGGGCCACTCATGTGCAAAAAATGGCTTAAAATGTTATTTTAGCGAAAACAGACTGCTCCATGGTTTGAGGTTGAAAACACTGACCAGATTACAGGGCTTTTTGCAACAGGAGAGAAAAAGGTCCCATGTGCGATAAGTTGATTTCGCAGCTGAAGCTCGCCAGCTTCTTGCAGCTGGGCCTCAGTGAAGCCCATGGGGGAAATTAGGGCTCAGAGAAGCTCTGACCCAGTGATAGCTCCATGGTACTGGGGAGCTAGCCCTCAGGGAAGACCCAGAGCAGTTGAAGGTGTCTACTCTATGAAACTGTCGGTTTGGGTTAGAGGAAGAATGTGGTGAGCACTGGTTGCCCGCACAGTGCAGCTAGAGAGCTGGGATCGTGAACGTTGTTAGATGCTGGGGTGCAGCTTGGCTAACACAGTGGAAAGCAGTCTTGAATGAAGTGATTTAGGGCTTGGAAATAAGCTGTCATTGGGCGATCTGAGCTGGAGCCCAGTTGGCTCACAACCCATTGCAGGAAAAATAATTAGGACTGCTTCCAGGCTGAATTGGAGCTATTTTGTGGGGGAAGAAATCTTATCTCCTCGTAGGGAGAAACTGAAATATCTTTTCAGGGAAACAGATGTTTAAATAATTTGCATGAGTCACAGTGATCACGGATACCTGGGTGGGTTACTAAGCAATTTGTGGGGCCTGTCCTGGTGGAGTCGTCCATGTAACATAGAACTGGTGGTGTATTCAAACACAGGCCATCCGTTAACTCTTGTTTGTTTCATGTCAATTCGTATTGCTAGAGCACAAGGCAGATAGTATTGACCGTGTGTTTTTTTGACTGCTGTATAGCAGCATTTCCTCTAACCAGACTGAACAATCTCAACTTATTTATTTTCTTAATTAATATCATAAAAGCTCCCTAAGTGCTTCATCAGTTTGAACATTGCACAAAGAATGAGGGACACCGAGGTAAGGAAACAATTCACTAGGACAAAGAGAGAGTTGTGAAGGAAAGTCTCACAGGGAAAGTGAAGCCGGGAGGCAGAGGTTTTTAGCGAGAACATTTGTACGTTACAAAACTCAGCCACGGGATATGGTCTTCGCTGGCTAGGGGAACATTTATTGCCCATCGCTAGTTGCCCATAAAGAGGTAGCGGTGTACTGTTTAACATGTAAACAAACTCTTGTGTTTAAGTGTGATTGTGTTTTTGTTCCTCTATTCATTTTATTCATATTTACTTTGCTAGAAAGTGATTTCAATTAGTCGAGGACATCGTTCTCTGATTTCAGAACCTCTCCTCATACTCTATGAATTGCAAGAACTGTGTTTGCAGATGTTTGAAATTTCCCTCTTGGCTCGGCATTTACCATCCAACGTGCCATAACAAAATGTTGGGGGTACCTTGCGGGCTATTCAAATAACAGTAATCCATAATTGGTTTGGAATTGGTGAAATGACAGTCACTGAGTGCAAGCAATGTTCTGAACTAGGAGTGGAATTGTGATATTTTAAATTAGAAGGCTGCAAAGTGGCTTTAATAGTTGCTACATATTGTATGGGAGTAGAATTTTTAATTCTGGATGCTTTACAAACGTATTCTAAAGCTAAGTTAATACAATTATCAGGTCAGTTGCAAATAGTATTATCTGTAGTGGCAAATAAAGCAAATAAGATTGAAATAATAGCGTATCATTTGAAATTGGTATCGTTAATGGAGGGACCAGGTTCTTTAGTGGATGAGTCAGTTGAACTTGCAAAGATCCAATTGCAGCTTGACAATGAAAAGTATATTAAGAAACTTGAATTGGAAGCGAAAGGAAAGGAAAAGGAGGGAGAAAATTCACTCCAATGGGGACAAGCAGAAAGGCAGGGCAGAGGAATAAAACATGAAAGGTAATGAGGGGGTGAGCGAATGTTTGCAGGTGTGGCACCAATCAAGCGGGCTGCTTTGTCCTGGATGATGTAAAACGTCTTGATTTTTTTAGAAGCTGCACTCCTCCAGTTATTGAGGATTATTCCATCACTCTACTGAAGTGTGCCTTGCAGATTTTAGACAGCTAGTTCATGGAACTGAGTTCACATGGTCACGTTTGGGATACTGGATGTATTGCTTTCAGTGAGGATGCTGGAGTTTGATCACGTGTCTTCCAATGTGGGATGGGTCCTCTGCACTCACGCCGCTGGTGAAAATTCTCCAGCACTTAGATGTGTCATTGGTAGGTGACCCAAGTCTCACTGACATATATGGACTCAATGAGTTTTATAATCAATGAATCGGAGAGGGTGGAATCCATTTGGTCCATCGTGTCTGAGCTATGCAGTAGCAATTATATATTGTCCCTCTTAGCTGCTCATTGCCAATAGTTCTGTAAATAATGCCCACTACACCCCCCACTATTCAGTGTTTACATACTTTGTTTTGATGTTCACGGTTGAATCAGCTTCCATTCTGTCATCAGGCATTGTATTCCAGATTCCAACAACTTGGTAAAAATATTTTACTTCTGTTTCCTCATGGTCTCTTTTACCAATTATTGTAAATCGTATTAAAGTTTCTTGTTCCAGTGTAAACAGTTTCTCCTTATATTATTAAAACTCTATGATAAAATGGAGGTCTCTATTCAATTCCCCTTTACCATCACTCATGTAAGGATAACAACTCCAGCTTTTCCAGCTGCCCCGTGGAATTGAAAACCCACATCCTTGACGCCATTCAAGTAAATCTCTTCAATAGTTTCTCTAAGAAATGGCAGCAGGTACATTGAAACTCCATCAACTGCAAGCTTAACTCCAAGTGACCATACTGTCCTGCAAATATATCGCCGTTCCTTCACTGTCGCTGGGACAAAATCCTGGAACTTCTTTCCTAACAGCATTGTGGGTGTGCCTACAGCTCAAGGAGTGCAGCCATTAAAGAAGGCAATTCACCGCCACCTCCCCAAGGGCAATTAGAGATATGCAATCAATGCTAGAGTAGCCAGCGAAGGCCACATTTGATTAATATTTTAATAAAAAATCAGTTATAATATTTTCTCCCAGATTTTAGATTTTACAAATTTCCCCACTGTGTCACTTAAATAATTCTGAGAGCTCTGTAGTGCCATGGAGTATCACTCTATAATTTAAGAAAAAAGTTGGAACATTAAGAAACCGCCAATCCTCTGAAACCAATCCCTTATCGACGGCGGATTGAAAAATTATGACCAGAGCTTCAGCTATTTCCACCATTCCTTTCCTCTGTGACCCCTATACAAGCCATCCAGACCGGGTAAATGTACTACTTTGTAGTGATATACAAGTGTCGGATTGAAAGGGGTTAACTGAACCTGTTTATTTAGTGGCTATAACTAATTTTAGACTCCATGGATCCTAATTGTGTCTCCGGAGAGTTTCGTTCTTCTATTAATAAGGGAATCCTTTCAATGCGTTATCTCACAGTGTCAGCGGAAGCATCGCCTTCGGGACTAAGAGGTATCAGCAGTTAAGCAGAGAGGGAGAGGAGAAATCAGAATCAGAGAACCATAGATTGGATTGTCCCAGCAATGGGCAGGAGTTTATGCTGGGTTATTTTTTTGCTTTCACAAGGGTCATTACCTTTAGACTGGCGGATCGAATGTGTAATCAAAATTATTCAAGCAGGTTACTATCCCATCCTGGCTGTTGTCGGTTTCCCTGGTAAGTCTCTCCATCCAGTTATTTATTCTATAAGGCATGTTTAACTATATTACTTTCTTTTTATTTAAAATTTCGAAAGATAGAAGCCTTTCTCTTCAGTTCCAGTTACTAAATCCATTGCCTTGCCTACAGCTCCAACTCCCCTCTCCAGCTGATAGCTGAGGCTTTCACAACCTTCATGCTGCATTTGATGCTGAGCTGATTTCTGAACCTATAAACTCTCCATCTCCAATCCTGGCCAATGCATCTCAATCAGATCAACCAACAGCACCTTTCCCTCAGCCCAGCTGCTGAATAACCTCTCACTTTTGGTTTTTTTTTTACAAAACCACACTCGGCTAATCCAATGTTATCCTGGCCACAAAATTCATATTACAAACCTCCATAAACTTCAGCTCATCCGGACCAGCACTGCCCCTATCCTAACTCACAAAAAATAACGTCCACCCATCATCACTGTGTTCATTGACCTACGTTAGTTCGTGCTCCTGAAGCAGATACATTTTAACATTCTGATTCATGAACTAGAATTTAGGCATGGACTGCTGCCAAAATATTAACATTATCTTCTCTGTTTCTATGATCTTGCAATTAATTTATTTTTCCTTATTTTACCAATTCTGTGATTGAAAGCTCTCTCCACCAGCCCGTTTCTCTCCACCGCCCCTCCCCTCCCCCTCCGCCCCCAAGATCATCACCACTAGGCAACCACGTGAAAATAACATACATATGCAGGTTTAATGCCCCCCCCCCCCCCCCCCGCCCGCCCCCAAGAGCATCGTGGGGCAAACCATCTCTTTGATTAAACAATGCTTGTTTCCTGAGCCACTCGGATAGAGCACTCCAATTCACATTGGAGAAGGTGTTCAGGTTCAAGGCGTTCGCTGCGCTCTTCATATCACCACCATCATGAGCACACAAGCATTTTCACCAGGAACCTGGAGGACACCTCAGCAGGAGGAGGAGAAGGCAGGAAGGAAACTGTCTTGATGCTTTCGACCTGGACAGGATTTAGGAGATATCCTGCTATGCTTCGTTTCCCATAGGACAACTTCCCTTTCCCAAATTGGATCCCCTAGTTTCCACTGTTGCATCTGCATGAGACGCCTCTTTACAGCTTCCCCTTGGATACGATCATGTAATTAAATCCAGCAACAAAAGCCTTTGTTTTTAAGCAACTTTATCACAAAAGACGTCCAATTACAAAAAAAAAGCTGAACTATTCACACTTGTTTGTTCCCTCAGTGCCTGTTTATGTGTTCCCTCGAATTGCCTAGTGCACTTACACAGTCCATCCCCAGTTAATGCTGCATGGCTGGTGAAGAAATGTTGAATTTCACTGGTGGAGACAGCAAATGGCCTGGCAGGGAAGCCTCGACAAGTTCTGTGGTTCAGGGCAAAGGTTCGGACCGCACCACCTCTACGTCGGTAGCAGCAGTGTGGGCTGGCTGATGGGTAACAGTAAGGGTACTTGCGGAGCGGCAGTGACATGAGAA